>ML681964.1:60432827-60732549 GCA_007922195.1 Podocnemis expansa
TGTGTGTGTGTGTGTGTGTGTGTGTGTGTGTGTGTGTGTGTGTGTGTAAGTCTTTGCAAACCTCAGGCCTAAGTATGTGGGTTAACAGATGCAAAGTAGTCTTCTTGTGTGAATGTGCAGATCCCTGACTTTGGCAAACACTTGTCTAGATAAGTTGCTAAACCACATCACGTGTATATGTAATATTGAGAATCAGACGTTGATTTGTAAACAGAAGTCCATGCCTGCAAGTCACTGACCATCAAACTTTTGGTAATTAAACAGCATTACAACTCCTTGGGGCTTATTCTTAGGACCAGAAGATGTTTGTTAATCATTACTCTTTCGGTTTGCATTATAAATTGAGAGTCTTTATCCAAAGTAAAGTTATCTAATCTCTGCCTCACCTCATCTGTTCATCACCCCTCCCCACACTGAGTTCATCTTTATTACAATGTATTTCATATTCAGTTTATCTCTGTTACAAAGTATTTCACATTTTCCTTTCACACTTTTATTTCTGTACTTGTTGACAAATGAAACACTAGGTCAAAATTTTTGTAAGGTTCTCTAATTTTAGGTACACTGGAGATTTGGGATAGGGTTTAATCTTGGGCAGAGTTTCTTCAATAAAAATTTAAATCTAGAGTACTAGGAGCCCTAGAGTTGTTGAGCTGGAGACTCTTGTCACTTGTCAATGATGGGAGTACCCCTGACTTGCCAATTTTTTTGGATGGTGAGATATTTGGAGTCAGTCATCTGAGTCTGTTCTCTTCATGCTCCTTACTGAGGTTGCCACCCAGGAGAGATGACTTATAGCTTCTTCCCTGTTCTGTGCCAGTGAGGTACCCTTTCCTATGTCAGTGGGTTTGAAGGATGTGTAAAAATGCTTGGTGCATCCCTTGTGTTATTCCTTTGAATCAGATAGCCATGTGTGGCAATTTTGTGGGGTGGGTTATGACCAGGGCAGCTGAATGGAGGCAAAGGGTTTATTACATATAAAAGGGAAGCACTTCCTTGTTGCAGTAAGAAGCAATCTCTGTTGCTGCCTAGATAAGAGGCTCCCAGGGACAATTTTGGCTAGAAAGCTAACTTTACATGAGTCTTGCAGGCAAATACATTAAGGGTCTGATCTTAAAAAAATGTTTGTGTTCATATTTCAAGTGTTTATAGGTGTAAGTGGCTCATTAGGTATTTAACTGGCCATTTGCATGTGCTAAATACCTAATTTTGCCCCTGTGCTCACAGATATAACATGTGCCATGTTGTATACCAACATCCCTTTTTATATGTAAGTGAAGCACTTGTCCAACATGCAGACCAGGGGCCAGAATCCAGCCCGCCAAGGGCTTTTGTCTGCCCCCCACCCCGAGTGCTGCCACAAGAACCTGGGAGCTGGGGCTGGTCGGGGCTATCTGGAGTACTCTGTATTGCTACATCAAGTGTGCAGGTAGACATTGACAATTTGTGCAAGCAAAAACAATGCCAAATATTACATTAATCATTATTTTATTAAAGTTTATTAATAAAGATCAATTTGTATGTCTTATCCATCAAAAATCTTCTCACTGGCCCCCAACTGAGAAAAAAATTACAATGTGGCCCCTCATCCAGAAAGGTTGGACACGCTTGCACTTAAAGAACAAACTTTATATAAAAAATGTCAGCATTGTTACTGGTAGAACCATCTGTATATGCTGGTGGCTAAATTTGCTGCCTCTTTCAAATACTTGACTTACGAGGGAAGATTGAAAGAGCTGGGTTTGTTTAGTCTAGAAAAGAGGAGACTGAGAGGGGACATAACAGTTTTCAAACATCTAAGAGGTTGTCATGAGGAGGAGAGAGAAAAAACTTCTTCTTAACTGCCAATTATAGGACAAGAAGCAATGGACTTAAGTTACAGCAAGAGAGGTTTTGGTTGGACATTAAGAAAAAATATCTATCTATCAGGGTGATTAACCACTGGAATAAGCTGCCTAGGCAGGTTGTGGAATCTCCATTATTGGAAGTGTTTAAGCGCGGGTTAGAGGAGCACCTTTTAAGGATAGTTTTAGAGAGGATTTGGTCCTGTCATGAGTCCAGGGGACTGGACTTGGTGACCTCTCATGATCTCTTCCAGTTTCTATGATTATATATAGTGTTACCCCTTTCTGACATAAGCTATTAATCAGTTTTCAGGTCCTCATGGGCTATTTTGCTTCGGAAGAGAAATTGATAATGGAATCAGGTATTTCATTATGCAACTTGTTTATTTACAAAGAATGTACAGTCTTGGTTCCCTGAATACATTAGGAATCAAATATCAAGAGATTGTTCTATGCCTCTTTCAGACAGCACTTTACCAAAAAGCATGTAGCTTTGTTTGTCAGAGTCATGCTATCCGGACAACTTTGGCTGGGACCAGGAATTCTTTGCTCGTTCTCTGTGTCCTTCCAAGTGTCTTAGAATCTCTCAAACCTGTTGAAAAACTTTGGATTCAAAATTTCTCTATTGATTTCTGTGTAATTCACCAGAGACCCCCAAATCTGGGGAAGTAATCATAAACTAGGACCTCTGCTCTTGGCACAGTTTCTTGGTTCCTTACTGGGTAAGCTTCAGGCCATTTGTGAAATAATGATTGTCAGACTCTCTCAAGCAGAGGTCCAAGTAAATCAGCAGCAATATGCTCTCTTGGTGTCCCCATGAGATACTTCTGCCTGGGGGGGCATCTCTCTGCTTGAGGGACCTTTCTTTGTGATGGAAGTATCACACATCCTTCACTAATTTTCTATATCCTGTCTACATCTTCCAGTAGAAATTCTATTTTAGCTTAGCTAAGGTTTCTCCAACCACAAAATGTCCAGTATGTTTATTATAATGACACAACCTCAGCATTTTTTGGTCTGTATATTTACTTCAGCCAGCTCGTGGCGGTATATACCACCTGCTGGTTTTTCCCTGTTTCCTATGCAATATTTTCATTTTTTAACTCCACGCTTTCCTAAAAAGTCTTTACAGGAGTATTTGAAGGTGATGTTACTTTCCATGGTGCCTACATTTGCCAAATAATTTTTCTATCCCCCACACTGTTGATCACCTTGTGGGTGCCTAAACCTCTGAATTACTATGAAATCATAACACAACAATTTTTCCTGCTACTAGATATAGATAAATCAATGTCTTCTAAAGATATGTTTTTCAACATCATCAGAGCTGAACCACTTAAACTGGCTTCCAGAAACTCCCAGCCATTCATTTGGGCTGTGATGTTGAATTGACCTAAATAAACTTCTTAGGAACTCTTCTCCTCAATGCAGTGGAGTTTTCTGCCATTTCAGCTAGGATAAATTGATCTCTACCCTCTAGCCCATCATGGTTTAAAAATTGGACAAAAAATCCCAAACCTGTTGTAAGTTTCTGCTCTTATCCAACTCCTCTGAATGGACCTATTCCACATGCAGGCAGTTGAGCATCCACTGTTCTCTGACCCTTTCACTTCCTCTTCAAGATAATTTTTCAGCTGCTTATGTCCTGGTTGCCACTCGTTTCTGTTAGCAGGTTCCAAGCTGACCAATGTTTCCTGACTTCCTCCATGGCAAACTTTTTGACTAATGACATTCAGGGTTCTTGTTTCCTCATTGGTTGATCTTGCCATTCCAAACTGGTAACATTAGAGCTCCATCTGTAAATCAAGAACGGAGTCCTGTGACTCCTTAAACACTAACAGATTTCTTCAGGCATAAGTTTTTGTGGGCTCCAACACACTGAGATGCTACCCCTCTGGAAATTTTCATCTGTTAATCAGTGCCCAAAGTTGCACGTGCTACGTGAAACTTGCAGGTGCTACTTTGATGCCTCTGGTGAAACCTCCAGGTCTTGTTTTAGGTTGTGTTTTATTTAATTTCTTTTGGCCATTTTTTATTTCTGTGAGCACCGATGTTATTTGTTTCATTTTTGGTTCAACAGAATGTCAGTTCTCAACTTCCCTCCTTGGAAACTGGCTCCAACTTTTCACAGCAATTCTATTCCTTTTTAATCCAAATAGCTGATTTGGGGGGGCCCTGCAGGTTGATTTTGTCAGGAGAAAATACTGACGATGGAGGCTGGCATTTATTTGAAATCTAGTTTGTTTACAGAGATAAAGTTCTGACTTCCTGAACACAATAGGAATCAAACAAAATGAGATTTTATTCACCATCCCAAGCCTCTTTCAGTCAGCGTTTTACTCAGAAGTTCTTAAGCTTTTCTCCTAGGGTTCTCCCTACCAAGGTTTCTCTGACTGTGATGGGGCTTTTCTTTGCTCCTGTGCATTTCTCTCAACCCATGGTGCAACCAATCAATGCCCCAGATCCTGAACTTGTTACATTAGTCTCTAGGGAAACCTCTTGGATCCTGTGCTTCAGCTTCTGCTCCAGCCTTGCCATTTGCCTGGTTTTTTTGGTAGTGGCTTCTACTGTTTCACCTATCTGGTTCCATAAAGGAGGTTGATTCTTATATTTATCGTGACTGAAGGGCAGTGGTTACACCCACCGGCTGTGGTGAGGTTTCACTCCCTGCTCCATCACCATAACAACAGTAAAATTCAGCTCCTCTGGGAACGTGATTTGAAACTAAGGTTAGAGAACATTCTAATATGTAATAATTTATCCCATCAGGACTTTTTAATGTGGTGAATAATTTTGAATGCATAATATTTTATTGTGTGTGTATACATTGCATGTGTAATCCCTTGAAATACAGGGAAGTATTTGCCTTCCCTCCATTCTGTTTTATGTTGTGAATGTTGAATTGTTTTAAGAAGATCTTTGATCACATTATTCCAGTAAGGTGCTCTTGTTAGGTTAAGTGATTCTGTATGTCTGTATACCTTATACTGGGGGAAAAAAACTTAATTATGCCTGTTTTGCAAATTGCACATCTGCTAGAGGCCCTCATCTCCCAATTGATAAGAATTGTTGGCTTTGGAAGGTCTTACTCCTTTCTTACTTTTCTAAGATACTAAAAAGCTGATTCCCCTCCACCCTTGTCTTAGAATATCTAGGACTTCACATTTCGCCCTGCTTCAACTTTTCCATTTGTTTGGCCTGTATGTCTGACATTATCTTTTTGGGTAAGTAGGGGATGAGATGCGGAACACAAGTGCTGTCCTCACTTGCTTATTTGAGATGTCAAGGGCTGAGCATGCAGCATCTCAGTTGTACTGGGAAACCAAATTATGCATATGTGTATTTAACGTGCAGATTGTAGAATCCGTCTGTCCTTCCATCCCTTTTTTCTCCCTTATGTGCCCCTCCCTCTTGATATAGTATCATAGCACCTCACAATTTTTGGTGTAGGATTAAGGAAGTGCTTTTATCCCTGTTGTATGAGGGGGGCAACTGATGTACAGAAAGTCAAGGGAGTTGCCTAAAGTCACTATTGGTGTCAGAGCAGGAAACTGAACATGGATCTGCTGAGTCCCAACTATCCTGGCAACTGATCCATGCTTCCTTCAAAGCCTAGAGGCCAGCCAGGTCAGGACCCTATTATGCTAGGTGTTGCGTAAACAGGGGGAATGAAAAACACTGCCCTAAATAATTTACAATCTAAAAGACAGACAATAAGAAGCAGGTTAGGGTGGGGAGGCAGGAGTGGCAGAGCTGTACAGTACTACAGGGTCACAACAATGGCTATATTGTTATCTTAGGTGTATTTTCCTGTGTCAGGATTCAGCCGCATTTTCTCAGAGTCAACAAAAGAAATATTGTGTTTTTTCCAAAACTACACATGCATCTTAAGAATCCAACTTTTGATTTGTAAATGTTGCATGTGGAGTGTGTGGCATCCATTTATAGGCAATTATGCCTGTTTGGCAACACCTCATTTCACAGTTTGACTTAGGTTTTGAAATTAATAAAAATGAAAAATAAGTGTATTACTATCTAACGGCTGCCTCAGCAAAATGAATTAGTGATCTCCAAATGCAGCTCCCAGTGGACATGGGTTACATGACCAAATTTACCATAGCAAGTGACACACCTACAGGCAGTCTCAGCCCAAGTACTAAATGGCTGGCCTAAGTATATTGGTGGGGTTGGATAGAGACTTGTATTATCTCAGTCTCTAATGTGGAGAAATATGATTTCTGTCCCCGGTGTGCTCAGTCTGGAATGTTTTGTGAGCTCTAACATTGATTTTAAAACAAACTGGCATCTCTTCAGATTTTTCTTTGTGGACTGTGGAGAAACATGAAGAACATATTGCTTTCAAATTGTTCTGATTTGTGAGTTTATTTTCCTTGCATGGAACTGAATTTTCTACATCCCTGATTGGTTCTTGCTTTCAAAAAAAGGGGAGTAGCCAAGAAGAAGCACGGTGGTCTGATGTGTAAAAATCTGCAAATTTAATCTGATAAGTGGAAGAAGGCAAGGAAAAGATGGGTAGTAAATGTATCCCCTCAAGTTTTAATAATGCATCAGGTTATATGAATTAAATACAACAACAGTATTGCACAGACATTCAATAAAGCAGCACAGGGCTACTGTGCTTATCCTTGAATTATGACTCAAACTGAATGGCGAAGTAGCAGTTGTACTCTCCCAGGCTCTGCCCACCGACCAAACACCAGCTACTGAATACCAAAATGAAAGGCTGGTGATACCATATTGTGTGGCTCTTCATAATATTTCCTTTTTTTCTATCAGTCAGCAGTGTTAACATTTGTTAACAATTGTTAGGAGTGGTAACGTTTTAAATTGTCATAATTAGGCTTGATCGAGCATCCCATTAAAATGGCTGGGAGCATCCTTTCCTGTCTTGGGGCATGTCTACATTTAAACTGCTACACTGGCGCAGTTACAGTGCTGTAGTTGCATGGCTGTAGCATTTCAGTGCTGACACTGGCTACACCAACAGGAGAACCTCTCCCACTGGTTGTTGGAAGAATTGTGTTGATCTGGGGCTGCATAAAGTGGGGGTTACATCGGTTTACTGGTGTCTGAGTGTGGATTTTTCACACCTCTGATGATGTAGCATTGCTGAGTTAAGTTTCCCAGGGCTTTGAGTTATTGTGTCAAGCTACCTGCACAGGTTGTTTATATCTCAGTGTATGTTCTTAAAGTTGTCTTCACAACTATAAGGGCTAGAGATTTTTTCTCTCTCCCTCTCTCTCTCCCTCTCTCTCAGACAACTTAGATTCTGGGACACCAAATGTCTTCCCATCTTCTAAGTACTGATTTTCTGAGTTGTGGTTCAGCCATGACTTGGTCCAGTTTGATCTTTGTCTGATGTGAAATATTAAAGATTATCTGACATTTTCCATCAAAATATGTCTTGACACAAAACTGATTTTCAGGCTTCATGAAAATTTCATAGAAAATAGCCATTTGTATAGATATTTGACTTCTAGTTGAAAGACTGCAAATCTAAAATCATTTTAATTTACTTGGTTTTTCCCCCACTGAAAAGCCAAAAAATTTTAAATGTAAACCTTTTCATTTCTTTAAACTTTCTGGCAGGGGGAAAGATCATTTAGTGACTAATAGATATGTTACTCTTCATTTAAGATAAAGAACTTAAAAATAAATCAAGATTAAAAGAATTTTTAATGTCATGAAGTCTAACCAGTAAAATATATCTAATTCTGCAATGGCTTAGGTTTTACATTTTTAATTTTAACAAATTTTCTTCTTTATCAGAGTTGAGTTTTTCCTTGTCTTTTAAAATTGTCATGTTTTTATTAAAATCATGAATAAGTGTGTTTGCATTTTCTGTGCTGCTACTTTACTGCAATTGTTAAAACACTCAAAATGTGGCTGCTGCAGTCTGTTTGAAAATATTGCCTATTATTTTGGATTTTTAGCTTGTTTTTAATGACCAGAAGTTGGACTTAACCAATTATCATGTGTTGTCTACACTGAAATCCATTCATTCTTAAAATTTGTTCACCAGTTCCTCACTAAAAAGTATATCTCCAGCTAAAGCACATATGTGGTCACTTTCCTAATCATTAAAATATAGTAGTATTATTGACCCTTCCATACACAAGTTTTTGGATGGACTAGTCATTTTGAAAAATACACTTAAAACAATTCCCATTCTCTTGTAAGAATACTTTAAACATGAGAACTTTAAGTGATTTAAGTTTTTTTATTAAAAGTTAATGACCAAGGAGCCATTTTTTTCAATTTTCTAAGTTTTTTTAAATTGTTTTTGATGATATTACACTGCACTCATGCTTTAATTTATAACTTTATTTTTATTTGGAAACCAATTCTGCAACCCGTATACAAGTAATTCGCACAGTGAAGTTCACCTTTTATACAAAGATAACTCACCAGTTCTATTCACCACTTACATGAGACTGACATGACACACAGCCCTCATGCAGGCTTTCTGCATATGGTGAATTTCACCCCCAAGTAACTCCAATTATATCAAATCAATACACTTTTCACCACCTTAATCTGCAATGAATGAAAAAGATGGTTTTACTCTCCTGTGAGAATCATTCTGAGGTTGAAGCATACAGCAGAACCATGTTAAAGATTGTTAAATTGAGCTTTGTTAATCTATGTGCAGAGAAAATACTATTCTGTCCTCATTTTTCAGCATAGCTTTCATAGCCGAGTGCTGTAGTGAGTTCCCCTGTAACTAAACTTTCATTATGTTTTCTCAATGTATTCCATTCAAAGTTTCCAGGTCTGCTAGAAGTATTATAATAAATAATTAACATGAAACTGCCTTAGTTAAGCAAACAAAGAATATCTTGTTTTGTGTTATTTTCTTAATTTGTTTTACAATAGCATTCAGAGGCTAGGGCCCTACTGCGCTAGTCACCATGCAACTTGTAACAAAGAGAGAGATTCCCTGCGTCAAA
The DNA here is from genome assembly GCA_007922195.1 of Podocnemis expansa. Lineage (NCBI taxonomy): Eukaryota > Metazoa > Chordata > Testudines > Podocnemididae > Podocnemis > Podocnemis expansa. The sequence continues at coordinate 60,441,643 of ML681964.1, forward strand.
GAGCTTACAATCTCTTCACTCTTTTATTGAATATGTAATTTGCAACATTCCAGAATTTGTGATTGGTCTCCAGTAATTAATTTATCTACAGAAGCTTTCCTGCTGCCTTCCTACTGTCATTGAAATGTATCCTCTGTAAACAGAAGTGCCATGCTGGGCTGCATCGCCAACTTGAAAGAAGCACAAGGGCCTGTGATGGGGTGTTTACCCCATCCAGGTCATGAAAGGGTTAATATGCCCCTAAGAGGCTAATTAACCAGCCTTGGTGCAGCTGGAGGGTGAGCCAGCACTAATTAAAAGTAAAATGCAACTGGGGGAGATCATAGTTTGTCTCCATGGAAAGCTGGATGAGCCCAGCTGTGGGGAGAAGACCCAGAGAGGAGAAGGTATGAGGTTTCCTTTCTCTGGGAAGCAGCTTGAAAAGAAGGCTGAGAGAAAGAAAGGAGGCAAAAAGGACTAAAACAGGCTTCCCCAGAGCAAGCTGGGAGCCTTGCTGAGGTAGAACCATGATAACCCGTTGCCTGCCTGGAGCCCTGAGTAAGGAAGGAGTATGCCAATCCTTGGATCAGGGGATTGTGCTAGCCAGGGAGGAGGAGGAGGAGCAGCAAGAGCACCAGAAGCATGTGGGCACCAAACACTGCCTGCTGAGCCCAGCCAGATGAAGCTTTATTTAATAGACTTGGGTCACTCCTACAGCTGGAGAAGGCCAAAGGACAGTAGGGAAAGATTGAGGCACAGCTGCTTCAATACCACATCTAGCCACTGGGGGGGGTGTGTTGGGATGACAGCTTTGTCACACACGGGGGCTTGTCTGGAATCCACTGAGAACCCTTCGAAAAAGAAGAATTGTGGAAAAGCTGCAGAATGGAGAAATGACGTCTGCCTGTTTGCTGCATAGCAGGGACAGATTCAGGCCACCTCCTGCACTTGTTGCTAGAACAGCAAAAGCAGGAGAAAACCCAGCAGCTGTGGCAGGAGCATTTCCTGCAATGCCTCAAAAAAATAGAACTCAGTGACTTGAGTGAATCCTGGTGAAGGTGACCTCCTCAGGCCAGTCTTGGGGTTGGTGAAGCTGGGGTCAGACAATAACCTGGAGACATTTTATGTACTTTTGAATGAGTATCTAGGGCAGCATATGGGTGGAATCAGCCTAAGTGACCCAGGTAGCACTCACCTCTTTCCGGGGAGGCCTATCCAGTATATAGAGCCCTGCCTAATGAGTGGGGCAAATCACATCCTCTACTTGAAGAAGCCATTTTAGATCAGTTGGCCCTGACAATTGAAATCTATCAACACAAATGCTACCATTCCTCTGAGGAACTCGGCTCACAGTGATGACCCAGTGGCTCTGAGACTAGCATTGTGCAGGCTATTCCCAAAGACTTGCTCTTTAGAGAGAATGGTGGCTCAGATTGTCATAGAACAATTCCTAGGGTAGAAAATAGTCTATTCTTCAGTATAAGTCATGGTGGTGATAGAGTGGCATGATATGTGAAAGATAGCATAGAGTCAGATGAAGTAAAAATCTTGAATGTACCATAGACTCTCTATGAATAATAATTCTGTGCTTGAATAATAAGCAGTAGAGAGAGATTACTGACCTCTGACTACTTACCAGGATGGTGATAGTGGCTATGAAATGCTCAGGGAGGTTAGAGGGGCTATAAAAATTTTTTAAAAACTCAAATATAATGGAGGATTTCAACTATCCGCATACTGACCATCCCGTATGTCACCCAGGAACATCGCTGGCCCCAGAAAAGACCCGGGGCATAGGCCCAGGCCACGGCCCCTTGGCCACGTTCTGGTACCCAGGCCCAATAATTCATCGGGCTCCTGCCACCTCCAGCCTGGCCCCAGATCCCCAGCTGGTTTCGGGGCCAGGAGAGGCAGGTACGACTGTGGTTTTCCTGGCCTCAATGTCCGGCCAGGGCCAGCACCGGGAGAGGTGGGTGCTGTGGAGGGTGCCCCGGCCAGGGTCTCCAGTCTGGGACAGGACGGCCCGAACACTCGGGGCACCGGCACTGAGACTCAGGGCACGTGCCCCGTGTGCCAGGTGCCAGCAACGCCCCTGATGTCACCCAACGGCGAGATGCAGAGTTAAAGTCACTGAATACCTTAGAGGAGAAGCAATTCTTGATTTATTCCTAAGCTGGAGCATAGAATCTGGTCCAAGAGGTGCATATAGCTGAAACATTTGGTAATAGTGACTGTAACATTAAAAACAAAAAAACAAACAAAAAAAAAGTCTCCTTTTGAGAGGCGGGGCACCAAAGCAGCCCACAATCATAGCATTTAATTTCAGAAAGCGAGAATGATCCAGAAATGAGGAAGTTAGATATTAAAAGGTAGAATGCCAAAAGTGAAATTCCTGCAATTGGCAAGGAAATGTCTTAAAGATACCATAATGAAGGCTCAGTTTAAATAAATAAATCCAAATTACAAAACAGCGGAAGATAAGAGAACCCAAAAAGTGCCATCATGGCTAAACAACAAAGTAAAAGAAGTAGTTAGTGGTAAAAAGTCATCTTTTAAAAAGTAGAAATTAAATCCCTTTGAGGAAAAAGAAAGCAGCATAAACGCTGTCAAATAAAGTGGAAAAAGATAATTAGGAAAGCCAAAAAAAAATTAAAAAGTAAAAGCAAAAATACTTTAAGTGCATCAGACACAGGGCACCTGCCAAGCAACTGGTGAAGCCAGTGGATAACTGAGCTGCTACAGAGTACTCAAAGAAAATAAGGCTATTGTGAAGAAAGTAAATGAATTCTTTACATCAGTCTTCCTGGCTGATGGAGATTCCCAACCCTGAGTCATTCTTTTTGCATGACAGATCTGAAGAAGTCTCACGGACTGAGATTACGTTAGAGGAGGTTTTGGAACAAGTTTATAAATTAAACAGTAATAAGACATCAGGACCAGATGGCATTCACTCAAGAGTTCTGAAAGAATTCAAGTGTGATATTTAAGAATGACTATCTGTGATATGTAACCTATCAGTTAAATTAAGCTTCTGTATCAAATGACTGGAGGATAACTAGTGGCATGCCAATATTTAAAAAGGCTCCAGTGGTGATCCTGGTAATTATGGTTGCTAAGCCTAACTTCAGTACCAGGAAAAACTGGTTGAAACTATAGTAAAAAAACAGAATTATCAGATAAATAGATTAATGCAATTTAATGGGGAAGAATCAACCTGGTTTTGTAAAAGGAAACCATGCCCCAGCAATCTGTTCTTTGAGGTGGACAACAGGCATGTGGACATGGGTGATTCAGTAGCTACACAGAACTTAGATTTCCAGAAAGCATTTGACAAGGTCCCTCACCAAAGGCTCTTAAGTGAAGTTAACGATCATGGGATAAGAGTGAAGGTCTCTTCCTAAGTCAGTAACTGGTTAAAAAATAGGAAAGAAAGGGTAGGCATAAATGGTCGGCTTTCCAAATGGAACGGTAAAGATAGTGGTGTCCTCTGTGGGTCTGTACCAGTGGCGTACCAATGGGATGGAGGAGGCCCCTGGATGCTGGAACGCAGGGGACGCAGAGTCATACACTCCCCCCAGGGAGGGGGAGGAGTGAGGTTTCCTGGCTCGCATGAAGCTGTGGGTAAGGGCGCAGTGGGGCAGTTCCTGGCCAAGCTGCCGGGCCCTTTACAAGGGATGGAAGGTAGGGATGCAGGAGGCTCTGGGGCACCCCTCCATGCCTCTCTCCCCACATGTCCTGAAAGGCTGGTCCTGCCCTCCTCCTGAGGTGGGGTTGGGGGAGGCTGCCCCATAGCATCCAAAGAGGCAGGCTGCGAGGCTGGAGCAGGAGGTAAGGCATCCAGTCTGGCTCAGCCCTTTGCAGGGGGTAGGTGGCATAAGCAGCACTGAGGGGTGTCCCCATGTGGGGAAAGTGGCAGGCGCTGTTTACTGAATAAGTAGTAGGGGAAGTGATAGAGCCAACCCTGCATTTTCATACACACCTCTGCACATACAGACCCCCTTCTCCAGAGCACCTGGGAGATGGCACCAGACACCTCTTGTCCTGTTTGGGGGAGCATGAAGTGCAGAACGTACATGTAGGCTTGTGTCTCAGGCACTAGAGACCCTTAGTATGGCACTGGTCTATGCACCACCAGTACTGTTCAATGTATTCACAAATGAGCTGGTAAAAGGGGTAAGCAAGGAGGTGGCAACATTTGCAGATAATATGAAACTACTCAAGATAATTAAGTTCAGAACAGACTGCAGAGTGTTAGAAATAGATTTCACAAAATGGTGACTAGGCAACAAAATGGCAGATGAAATTCAATGTTAAGAAGTAATGGAAAGTAACACACACTGGAAACATAAAGAAATCTTAGAGGGTCACTGTGGATAGTTCTCTGAAAACATCCATTCAGTATGCATCACTAGTTAAAAAAGCTAACAGTGTTGGGAATCAATAGGGATGGGATACATAATGAGACAGAAATTATTGCTTCTTTATAAATCCGTGGTACACCCACATCGTGGATACTACATACTAAGATGGTCACCCCATCTCAGATAATATATATTGGCATTGAAAAGGTACAGAAAAAGGCAACAAAAATCATTGGGGATAGGGAACAGCTTCGGTATGAGTCTTTGACTTTTCAGCTTGGAAAAGAAACCTAAGGGGGGTTATGATAGAGGTCTATACAATCATGACTGGTGTAGAGAAAGTAAATAAGGAAGTATTATTTATTCCGTCTCTTAACACAAGAACTAGGGGCCACCAAATGGAATTACAGGCAGCAGGCTTAAAACAAGTAAAAGGAATGCAGAGTCAGTCTATGGAACGTCTGACCAGAGGATGTTGCGAAGGCCAAGTTCATGAAGGATGGCTCCTCCATCAATGGCCATTAGCGAGGATGGGCAAGGATTACTGTTTGCTGGAAGCTCAGAATGAGTAATAGGGATTGGATTCTATGATGATTACCTCTTCCATTCATTCTCTCTGAAGAACCTGGCATTGGCCACTGAGCTAGATGAACCATTGGTCTAACGCAATATGGCCGTTCTTATGTTCTTCAGGTTCCTTTGATTGGATCCCAAAATTGAATATGGCCAGTTTCTAGCAGTCCTTTAATAGAAAGAACAGAGGCTAATTTGGTGACAGACAGCATAGAGCAACCTAGTGGTGGGCCAGAGGAAGAGTATTACCCTAAGACAGTAGGAGATAAAAACCCTAGTCTCTAGAGGCTGAGGAATCACAACAGGGAACTAACATCCTGTTTTGAAGTTTTGGGAGTACAGATTAGTCACCTGACCAGCAGCCCACTTGTTCCCTTAGGCCAGTGGAAAAATCTCAAAAGGTAGCCAGGGAAGCCTTTTGTGTTTCAGCTGTGGCCCACTGGGATGTGATAAGACAGTCCCCAAATAGAGAGTGATGTGGAGTGTTGGTATGGACAAATTTGTGGTTTGGGAGGCTCCTTAAGCCAGGTTCAAATGCTACCATCTGTGGGGTCTGTCAGACTGGGGAAACAGATACTGAAGGGCATGAGGGACTCAAATTCCAGGTAAACTCTCATCGGGGTAAATGGACTTCCATCAGGCATTATAGACTGACAACTCCCTTTCCAGGTATCTTGTGTACCTGAGTCTACCCATTGACTGTGGTAGAGCCTAGAGTTACAAGGTGAGCATAACTGAGTGAGAGTCAGAGGGGTGAAATGCTTTCCATGGCCTGTAATCCAGGACAGAGACCGTTAAGGTTTCCTGGTCTTGATGTGGAGACGTACCTGAGCCAGTAAGCACTTACTCAGGTTCTGCAGCTACCGTCGCGGACACTCAGCCCTTATGGTCATGCACCAGGGCTATCTCTATGCTGGCAAAGTTAATTTGAAATAGTTATTTCAAAATAACTATGCTGAAATAAATTCAAAATAATTATTTCAAAATAGTGAGTCTTCACAAGACTTTTGTTTTGAAATAAAGGAGAGATTAGTATTTTGAGTTAGAGAATCTATGTTTAAACTCTCTAACTTGAAATGGATCCCACAGCAGAATGGTTTCCCAGGAGGGGGAGGGATTCCTCTGTGGGACTCCTTTCCCTGCCAGTGGAGGGATTCCCCTGTGGGGCTCCCTTCCCTGCTGGGGGCAGGGAACCCCCAGCAAGGCTGTATTCCTCACTAAGGACAGGGAACCCCAATGGTCTGGTTTCCTGGCTGAGGGGTAGGGAACCCCTGGCAGGGCTGCTTCCCTTGCCAAGGCATGCCAATCTGCCCCCCCAGCCCCTCTGTTCAGACGGTGGAGGGGCTAGGAAAGGGCTAGAAGCCAGATCGGGCTTGGAGCTGTTTGTGGGGAGCTGCAAGCAGCTCTGAGCCTGCTCTGGCTCCCAGCCCTTTCCTAGCCTCCCCCCCCAGCCTGAATAGAGGGGCTGGGGGGTGAGCCGGATTGGCATGCCTTCAGGGGTGGGGGATGGCCCTACCAGGGGTTCCCTGTCCCCAGCAGGGAAACCGAACCCCCAGCAGGGAACAGAGCCTCACTGGCGGTTCCCTGCCCCAGTGGGGAAACCAGCCCATCAAGGGTTCCCTCCCCTAGGGGGGAACAAAGCTCTGCCGGGGAATCTTTTGCCTGGCAGGGAAGGGAGCCCCCACCCCAGGAATCTCTTCCCTGGCGGGGAAGGGAGCCTTGTCAAGGGTGTACCTCCCCCAGGAGAACGTGCCCCTCTCCCGAGGAACACCTTCCACTTATTTCGAAAATACCAATTCTGCAGCTTGGAGTGGCTTTTTTTGAAATAACTGTTTCAAAAGAATTCTCTTCTTTCGAAATAAAAGGAGGTTTAGTTATTTCAAAATAGTGCTTCATTATTTCAAAATACCAAAGTGCTTATTTTGAAATAGCTAAATGCCTTCAGGGACACACGCAATTTTTTTTAAATAAGTCGCCTTATTTCAAAAACTTTTCAGTGTAGACATACCCAAGGAGATTGGAGAGACTTGTTAGATCACTTGGAAATTACTGAGAGAATAGGTGAGGAAAGTTTGACATGTCTTTACAGCTTGGAGAAGCATCTGGTGGAAGCTAAAGAGGACTTGGCAGAAAAGTGTGTGCTTCCTGGCTGAAAGTTATAATGTAGGCATCAAAGATGGCGCACAGCCTGGTCTAGACAAAGTTGGAATTAGAGAATGAAAATCAACTGTTCCAAGAGTTCGGGCAGGAGCTGGCTACGCTTCAGAGGCCAGGAACTCGGTGAAGCAAGGGCCTGAAGTACTGTGTGCTTGGAGTTGTAGTTGCTGATGGCCGTGCCACCTGATTATAAATGAGGTCATCCACTGACCATGGTGTAACGTTCTATGGGCTGGATTTGGTCCACCATCCAATACTGCAGTCTATAAAGAAATACAAATAACTGATGACTAACACTTTGTTGTTAAAAATGCAGACAATGTGGTAATCTTAAAGTTACTGTCAATGAGTCTGAATGAATATCTCTTGTGAATGGTGAGCATGGGAGAGATGGTCTCAATTGCCTGTGATGATGATGGTCCTAGTTTGCATTGCCTGTTTGACTCAGTGTATTTGACTACTAGGTTTTCACACAGTGACCTACAAAAAATATTATACCCCAGAGTAATTTTGAAATTGTTTGTTTAAATTTAACTTTGATTTGGATTTATGCTTAATGAAATCTTCAGAGATTCAATCAGCTCCTCTGTAATGAAATGCTGTATCTTTGAACCAATGAACAGTGTAGCCAGAGTGTAAGGATTCCTCTTTAAATGAGTGGGCTTCTATAATGTTACACTTGGGTGGCACAGCAGAGTGGTAGATGATTAGTTTATGGTCTAGATCATTGTATTTTTATTACTCTCATAAAGACTGTGTTTCTCCTCATTTTCGTAATGGCTTCAATGAGCTTCTATACCTTCTAAAGGCACATTAAATCGTTATGTGATGAAAGCACTGATTTAGAGGAGATTGTTTTAAAGCCTGTATACCTTAATGTAAGAATTCTTATTTTAGTCTGAGTTTGGGTTAAAGAAGTTTGAAGCTGGATGGGCCTGGATGAAAATGGCAGTGTCTTCTGTAAATACAACAAAAGTGTCCAATTTGAGGGTAAAACCAATAAAATCCACGAAAGAGAGAGTGAGCCCAAATTTACCAGTTTTATAGCGTTGAAACAATTATGGCAAAGGTGGCTGATGGATTCCAAAATTCCTTTTGGGAACCTGGGATTATTCAGAGAAGACCAGTCTTTTTTGTGTGAGAGAAAAGAAAAAAGAGTTTATCATAATTTGCTTTCTGCCCTCTGTCCCTCCCTCACAGAAAAGCCCCAGACTATAACCTAAAATACATTTCACTAAATGCAACTGAGTTTTGGTATAAAAAGATGCTTTACAGCTGTTAACCATTGTATTGCGTAAGGAATCAAATTTATGTTCAAGGAAAATATTTTTTGTGTGTTCAAGGTAGATTTAAAAAGAGGAGACAATACTATTAAATGGAAAATCTTTTAATTTGACTGTATAATATTAATTTTTTATAAGCTTTTAATTGAGTGTATCATTTTTGTGCAGTTTAGATAAAGGCCTTTTTGTATTTACAAAATTTACATCTCAATACAGTTGCTTATAAATATTTCTGTGAAATAAACTTAACCCTTCATAAAAAGAGCAGTTTTCTTTTCACTCAGTAATTTAATATGCTAATAAAAAGACAATGGAAGTTGTATGCAAATATAACAGCAACATACACATAATAATGTTTTTTCATGATTATGCTGTTAAGCACTAATTCATAGCAGTGTTTTTGTTCACTCACGAGCCGTGTTTGGAACGCAGATATGCCAGGCAATCTTTGTTTCCTTGTTTGTGTGAAAACATCCACAAACCTTTTAGCTGAAGATGCTTTGGATTCCTATTTTCCACTCTGTAGCTATTTTAAATTATTAAATAGTCATGCTGTCAGTTGATTCATTACTCTCTTGTATTCCTGCTGTCTTGTTTTGGGAGTGGATAGCCTGGAGGGTGGGTTGCACTGTTTCATTTTAAATCCTACATAAAATTTAATATATGTATTTTAACACAGTGATTTTTTTGAAAGGAACATTTCTCCACATGAAATATTTCTCAAGAAAAGTTTTTCATCACCTCTAAGCTTGGTTGGATGCAATTTTTTATCACTGTTTGATTGATTAAAATAGTTGTTCAGCAGCTTTCTCTAAAGGACAAACAGCAATAAATAAATTTGAGGATACAAAGAGATTTCAGTTTGCATTACCTTAGTAGGTCAGTATATTAAGTCCCTGTGTCCATGCTGTTTTAATCTAAAACATCAGCAAATAAACAGTTGTGATTTTTTTTTCTAATCATTTCCTTTATGGGGCTGAAAGTTTGCAAGAAAAACATCTGAACACAGTCCTACGGATGGGAGGCTTTGTTGTTGTTTTTTAAAGGACAGTTCATTGTAAATTCTTTAATATTTCAGGGAAGCATGAAGAATACGGTGCCAGTTTATTCAGGGATTTGAAAGCAGCTGCAGAGTAAAAGTGTCTAATGAAAATGAAATAAATTTCCTGTGAATGGAATAAATTTTGATTGTGTGTCTGAGTGCAGTAATTATACATGTCACGCAGTAATTAGGCAGTCACAGTGTGGCCATGGTGTCTGTCTTTGTCTGCAGATGGTCTGGGAGAACGGCTGTGTGGTTGTTGTCATGCTGACACCCCTTACTGAAAATGGAGTCAAGCAGTGCTACCACTATTGGCCAGATGAAGGGTCAAACCTCTACCACATCTATGAGGTACTTAAACAAAATATCTGGTTGTAAACTTGACAGTAAGAGTGTGGATTGATTTCATACAGAGCAAAATATTGTTTAATCGGATTTGACCTGTAAACTGAGCTGAGGTCACCCATGTAATGCTAGTGTAGTGGAACTTTAGAGTTATATTATGTTCACAGGAAAAAAAAAACTGTGCATATCTTGAAAACAATGTAGTTTGCATGAAAGAAAATGTTCTAAATGATGGGTCAAATATATAGGTAGAGGAAAAAATGGCACAGCTCCTTTTCATTAAATGAATTATGATTGAAATATGAAAGTATGTAATAATTGAGTATTTATATTTTAAAGGAAAATAGTATATTTATAAATAATGAATTATGCCTTAGGAAAACTATATATGGGTTTGTAGAAAAAGCCTATATATCTATAGTTTAAATTACAGAAGTATGTTTGTGTATGCATCTTTTATAATTAAAGCTATCATGTAATTATGCATTTTTATAGTAATTAAAACTTTATTTTTTAACTTCTGCCTCAGTTATGTGAAAAAAATATTTTCTTTCTTTCTGGTTGATGAATGTGGCCCAGTATATCAACCATATCACGTTGTTGTTATATACAATGACTTTTGGGTGTCTCATTTCTTTTTTTGGTCTTTTGGTTGAGCAAGTGAAGACAATAACATAATGGACACAAAGTGAAGAATAATAGATAAATGATTCTGAGGAATAATAGTCAAACCCCAGAACTGTGTGGTTTTTTTTCAAAAATATTAGCAGTTCTAAAAATGACTCTGTTCTTCATATTGTATAGGCTTCTGCTAAATGGAATAAATTGACTGAAAGCTCTCAAGTAAAAGAGACTCGTTTATTTATGTATTTATTTATCTTAGAAAACTACTGGAATCATCATGAACAATTTTCTGGAAGGCAATGCATTGTGGGTGTCCCCAAGTGAAGAAAGAAAGGGTAGATCTAAGATGCACTATTAAGCAGAGTCTCTCTCAGATATATATATATACATATGATCCATCATAATCAGTCTAAAATCTCAATTTAGTGATTTTTTACTTGTAAGAAAATTATCTAGAAATTTTAAATATAATTTAATAATTAAGAAAAACCAACCTTACTCCCCAAGCCTTTAACAAGAACTACAATAACTACTAAGACACAAACCATTTCCATGGTGTTGCCAGTTCCTAAATAATAAGTCATATATATGCTTGTTCTTTTCATTCAAAAGGATACCATGCTGTTTGAAAGACCAACTTTCAGCTTGAATTCTTGATTGCTTTTTTTCTTTTCTTTCTACATTGTGCAGGTCAATCTAGTTTCTGAGCACATCTGGTGTGAGGATTTCCTCGTGAGGAGCTTCTACTTGAAAAATCTTCAAACCAATGAGACCCGAACCGTGACACAATTCCATTTCCTAAGTTGGCATGATCAGAAAGTTCCTGCTTCCACAAGGTCACTTCTGGATTTTCGCAGGTACAATGCAAAGCTTAACGGTCTGTTTAATGTAAATTTGGGGGACTATTTGTATAGGAAACATTTTTTATTATCCTCTTTCCCTACTGAACAGATGTCCCTCAATTAATAACTCTACCAAGTTTATGAAGCCACAACAATGTGCTTTTACACAAGTGTAGGCTCCCATTCTGCAGTATGTATGGATATATTTTGATAACAGGAAGGAAAGAGACTGAGGAAATTTTCCATATTCTCTGACAAACTAACTGTTTCTTGCCTCTAAAGATTCACTCACTTATCTAGAAATGAATGTATTTGTTTCCTCTGTATATTTTTTTCCTACGGTTTTGCATTTCTCTGTTTTACTATTATTTACCTGAGTCTGCATCTTCAAGACCTTTTGTGTGGCTACCTTCTGACCCTCACTGCAGGAATCTCTTAAATAAATCACTGTTCAGTATGTACATGCAAAACTCTCTTTGAGTTATAGACCAGTGAAGACAAGCTAGTGGGAGTTGCATGCCTTTAAAGACCACAGGGTCAGGCCCTTAGAGTTTCTTTGGTTGAAAGAGGGTGGAAGCCTGAGGAAAGAGAGGTAAATTCTGAGAAAATATAATCTCTCAAGAATTTTAAAGGAAGTGGTTGCTGCTTTAAAATACAGGTGTCATACTAATACAAAGCTAGAATGTTAAACTCTTCATCTTTCTCATTAAGTAGCAGATCTCTTGACTATTTACTATTAATTTAAATTTAAAACTTAAATCCAGGAATGAGAAATGGAGTGAAATAATCTTATTCTGTTTGCAAACCACGCTTAATGTGTTCTGTGTAGATGTTAATCTGTACTAGATACTCCACAGTCATACATTTGTGGCCAGTGAAAAGAGTCTCTGAAAAGTTTGAGCAATTGGTTCACAATGCTGCAAGTTGCCAAATGCTAGTGTATAGTTTACTGTAATGTTAATCTACAGACTGCTAACCTCATTTAAACATCTCAATTAAATGCTCAAAAGAAAGGAATTTTAAGGCCAGTTTCTTCCTTCCAATAAATGGTGGAAACTGGCATAAGGGTGGAGTTGAAGCCGCAATTAAATTTTCCAATGATTTTGCTCTGGCCTCTAGTCCAAATGCTGAATATTACTATAATGTGTTTTTAGAGCTTGATTTCCTTTGTTTAATGGTACTGTGTAATAAAATAGAGCCTATAGTGAAAGTCCTGAATTGGTTCCATGCTTTGCAGTGTGCGAACAGCTATTCTGAATTTCTACATAATAAATAGTTCAATAAAATGAATTAAATCATGATGTAAACAGCACTGTTCAACTACGGGATCCGACTCTGGCCCTTTGCAGTCAGTGGGAGCTTTGCTATTGATTGCTGTGACAGCATTAATGGATCCATAGGGCCTGTTTGTCTGATGGGCTTGAACACCTTTGTTTCTCATTTTAAACAGTAAGAATCGAGGTCACTTCGTACACTGAAGGATCAGGCCTGTACTGGGAGTCAGTTCCTGTCTGGAGAAGTGTGCAGTCTTGCATTGAAGTTCTTTGGAAACTGAATAAACACACTATGAGAGGGTTCCAGTGTATTTTAAGACTAAAGAAATTAAAACTGGAAGGGGAAAGCAGTTCATTTGGCATGCTCCCCTACCTGACATACATATCAGAATTAACCTGTCAAGATTTTTTTTTAACTGAGGTTTTCAGTGTTAATTCAATATTTATCCACAGCCTTCTGTAACCATTCCTTGAGTGCAGATTTTATACTATGGATCCATAATATTGAATGCGTAGTAAAATTCCTCCAAAAAGTAATCTTTGCATGTACAATAGCTGCTTTTTATGACACTCAGTTTCTTGGCCATCTTACATTGTTTTGGTTTTTTTTTAATGACAAAAGGTAATACTCTATTGCTGAGATAATGTATTTTAGAATTGGTTTTTAGAATAAATGCTTTATACTCAAAACCAGCTATTTAAAGTTTCACCTGTGGAAAATTATCACAACTAAGTTATAAAGCCCTCAGAATGGGTGCGTGACAGAATATCAACATACGCTTATTTGAAGTGACACTAGCAAGTGCTACTTTCATCCCTTTAATATCCATGTTTTTATGTGCATTGAATGTGTTTGCATATATATGGATATGTGTGTATATTTATATATTCACATACATATATGAAGTTAAGCATATACATAACCAACCCTCTATTTTTATAATTCTTCAATAAGAAAAATTGGATTCCCAAAATTACCTTGCCCAGAGTCTACGGAAATATGGACCCTCTAATTATTACTGAAGTAAATTTTGCAAGTCTCTTTGAAAAATGAAAGCTTATATTTCTCTTCTCATTATGTATCAGACAGTGTTTTAGATGATGTTGCATTTAGCAGATGAGTCAAACTTAGAGGAAAAAAACTTATCCTATTTTAATATAATTCTTTTAGGTATAAATTGCTGAAACACGATTACTTTATATTTTAAGAAGTCCATACAAAATGCAGTGGTTAAAAGGTGAAGCTGCTACAAAAACCACTGGTCAGTTTTTAATGTTTTTGGAGTCCTAATTTCATTTTGAAGAATAGACCAATCATTATAGCTCTGGACTAGCTTGTTAGGCATGCACTGATATATGTAATTAAATATTTCTTGAGCCCAGAGGGAGCACATTTACACTTTAAAGAGAGACTGCTAAGCTAAAAGATAATTAGCATCACATGTGAGGGCTTTGCTTAAAATATATATATTATGCTATCACTTCTTGCTGTGTGCAATGGCATTTACTAACACTGCTCACTTTAAAAATGGACAAATTCTTATTTTGCCAGCTAATTAGCGGTTGCCAGTGTCATTTTTGTGATGTTGCAGCTAGTAATATGAGCCCAGTTGCATAGTCACAAAAGTGATCATTGGAAACTGTGACTCTGCTGCAGGGACAATGTGGGAAACCCCTTTTCTGAGCCTCTAACGACCTCTGACCTTTGCTTGCTGATGGTTTGCATGATGATTTCTTTTTCACTCAATGAGCCAAGGGTTGGTTTGTATTACTAATCATTCTTTTCTAAGTTAATTCTTCCTGTATATATTTTATATATATATTTTCTTAAGCATTCTAGACCTTTGCTTACTGATAAATTTTCAATTTGCTCTGCTTAGAAATGGGATAGTGGTGCATTTCTTAAATATTGTCATAAACCATTCGTAGAGTTAGCTTGTAATCAGCTAGACTTGAACCCTTTGTTTTAATGTGTTTTATGAAATGTGGTGATAAAAATTTTTGGAACTTTATCAATAAAAATACCAAACATAAGGTGTATTTCTCCCAACATATGTCTGTCTGTCTGATTTACAAATAGGGTTACTGAGTGCATTTTTTTTGTTGAGAATATACTTTCCTCTGTGGTTAATCACAACATGCTTAAAATCCTGGTCAAGTTGTCATGCCATAAAGCAAGGAACTACAGAAGTGAAAAAGAAATGACACACACTGGTGTCTAGTTGTTTTACCTTTAAATGGAGAAAGCTACTTTGTCAGGGGGTGTGTGGAGAGCAACCAGCTGCAGACTGAACATAACATTATATTCAGCTATGTTAAATACCATGCATTTGAAATCCATCTTACCATGTATTGCAGAAGTAAATAAATATCCAGTTTTATTTTGTGTTCACAGAGATGATTCCCAAATATGAAATATCTCTTGGTTACAAGGTTCCTGTATAAGTGACATTGAGCAATAACTAAAACTAGTATACCTTCAGAAAAAGCTAACTCTTCAATTAAAAACCTTTTAAAACTGGGGAGGGGATCTGGTGGTTGCTTGGTAATAAATTAGCTTGTTTAGAATACCAGTAAAAATACACTAGCACAGGGGTCCCCAGACTTTTTACATCATGCCCCCTCCTGTTCACACTGCCCTCCCCTACCTGAGTCTGGGAGCTGGGACCCAAGGCTTGAAATGGGGGCCGATGCCACAGCCTGGGACCATAGCTAAGGACAGGCGCCATGGACAGGCCAGGTGCCAGGGTCTTGAGCCAGAGCCAAGCACTGAGGGCCAAGACCAGGAGCTTGGGCTGCAGCTGGGCTAATGGCTGCAGTGCAGGGGCCAGAAGACCACAGCTGGAAGCTGAAGTCAGGTGCTGAGACTGGGGGATCAGGAATCCTAGGGTTGGAAGGGACCTCATAGGTCATCTAGTCCAACCCCCTGCCAGAGGCAGGACCACTCCCACTAAACCATCCCAGTCATGGTTTTGTCCAGCTGGGCCTTAAACACCTCCAAAGATGGAGACTCCACCACCTCTCTCGGCAGCTCATTCCAATGCTTCACCACTCGCCTAGTAAAAACGTTTTTCCTAACATCCAGCCTCAACCTCCCTACCTGTAACTTGAGACCATTGCTCCTCGTTCTGTCCTCCGCTACTACCGAGAATAGTCGAGCTGAAGCAGGGCTGGGTGTCAGGGCCATGGCTGAGACTGTGGCTGGACGGGTGCAAAGCTGGGTATCTCCCTCTACCTAGGATGCTGGCATAGGCCCTGCCGTGCACTCACCCCCCAAATGTTCTTCCATACTCCCCTAAGGGGCATGTCCCACAGTTTGGGACCTCTGCCCTAGTGTAAGTAGACAGAGCGCTCACTCAACTTCCACTGTCAGGTGCTCTTTAGTGGTTTTACAGCACACACATTTCCTAGAATGTGAATTATTCTACCACATTATGAGAACTCAAGTACTTATTAACTCTTCTTATAGCGAGAATATGAACAAAGCCCTTACATTGAATTGTAAGAGGCTGTAAGGTTTACAGAAACAAGCCCAAGTCTGGAAACAGAGAAATCCTATGTTCTAGTCCCAGTGCTGCTGCTGCTTTGCTTTGAAACCTTGAGTAGACACTTTACCTTTCTGCCTCAGTTTTCACATCTCTAAATTGGGGGTTCATCATGTTTACCTACCACACAGGTGTTTTGTGAAGATTGATTTGTTAATGTTTATACCTTCAAAGTGTGGTAGCAAATGTTACATGCCTTGCAAGGAGTCCAATTATTATTATGTATCTGGCTAGACTCTCTTATTACAAAAAGCCAGTTTTGAAAACATATTGGTTTGGAGTATTGTTGTAACCTTGATAGGCTGTTTGGGTCAAGTAGTGGTCATCTGAAAGATTGCCCTTCAAACCGAGCCCCTTAGGTATCTTCAGGCTGTGCTGCAAGCAGTTTTTTTAAAGATCTATGAATGTTTACTCAGCACAGATGTTACAGAATATAGATGAGCAGCTAAGAACCAAATGATTCAGGTGATTAGTGGTGCTTTAAAATTTCTAATGCCAAATCTTACAGTTGTCAGACTCCAACAGTGTACTTTATCACATTTCTTAGCAGTTAAGATTCTGTTAAATACTTGCTCTTAACAGTTATCTTGTTGCATTTCACGTCTTTTAGAAGCAGTCATATAAAATAGCTTTATCACAGATCTTATAGGAAGATCAAATATCTAATCAAGGAGAGGGAAGGGTTTTGATTTTTTTTATGAAGTGTTGTCCCATTTTATCATTTATTCAATTCTTTTTAATGTATTCATAGACACTTCATATTTTAGGAGGGTAATATATTTCACATGTAAAACACATTTTGAGAGCAAAACAAACAAGGAGTCCGGTGGCACTTTTCAAGACGAACAAATTTATTCATTGCACGAGCTTTTGTGGGAGAAAATCCCACTTCATTTCTCCCGCAAAAGCTGATGTAGAAAATAAATGTGTTCATCTTAAAAAGTGCCACCAGACTCCTTGTTTGTTTTGCTGGACTAAACTAACACGGCTACCCCTTTGGATATAGAGAGCAGTAATACATTTTTAAATAAACCTACTTAAATAGATTTGAGCTCTTTAATGCGCTGTATTCAAACTCTCATACTGACCCTCTTGGTTTGCTTCAACTTTTTTTTTTTTAATTTTTTCATTGATATGAGAACAGGCATCAGTCCCAATACAACATCAAATCAGTTTAGCAGTCCTTTTTCATGCTTCAGATGTGTTTTTCAAATACCTGAGATTGGCTAGTCAGAAATTTAGACAATACAACTACTTAGGAATGTTATGTATGTAAAGTTTTCCTGTTGGGATCATACCACATAGTTCTTTGGTATTTCAGTCATCCCTACCATAAGTAATTGGAAGTCTGAAAGAGTGTTCTTCAGACTAGTTCCAAACCACATCAGTCTAGTTCAGCAAAACAAAGGAGTCCTGTGGCAATTTTAAAGATCAAGTTGCCTGTCTTCAAGCATCTGGCAAAGTCGGATTTTCTCCCACGAAAGCTCATACAATAAATAAATTTGTTAGTTTTTAAAAGTGCCACAGACCTCCGTGTTCGCTATTCAGAGCACTTATTGTTTGCTCTTCTGAAGATAATGTCTTTTCCATGCCAGACCACGTTATTGTGAGTGAAATGCTTACTTTTAATTTTGGCTTCATAATAATGCACTTAGAAATTTTTATGAGAAAGTTCATGAACTTAAGGTTCACTTTGCAAATCAAAGCATTTTATGATAATCAGATTGGGCCTATCCTGCAAAACATTTGGGAAGAGTGTGTGTTTGTTTGTTGACTGACCAGCAATTATGAGAACCAGTGTTTGGAATGTAAATTTATTTGTTTAAATGGGAAAATAGGAACAAACTTGAAGCAGAAAATTTTGGTTAATTGTTTGTTATACCATGAGCTAATCAAACTGCATATTTCTTTAAGAATAATGATGAATATTTGCTTTTTCTTATCACACATGCTTTTGACAATTAGCTTAGGAAACTGCGTATAATATATTTATTAATCTTTTTCTGTTTTATTACAGAAAAGTAAACAAGTGCTACAGGGGTCGTTCATGTCCAGTAATTGTTCACTGCAGGCAAGTACCAATATTACAATAGTTTTAGAGATGTTTTTGTGTTCTAAGCAGTTAACTTAAATAAAACCAAATGGGCACATTAAAGGTTCAGATATATTACTAAGCAAATAAGATGATACCTCATGAACTGGCTCCAAGTATTTATTTACTTTAGTTTGTTCTTATTCGAGTAAATCTCAGAGTCCATAAAACTACCCTTTAATATGATCTTGGATGTTGTCACAAGTAACATCTGACTTGTGTGTTTAAAAATCTCATTAAAACCATTTTTTTAATGTCAGAAATATGGTTCAAAGTTGTTGCTATTGTTTATTCCCAATTTTTAGATGGTGTTTTGTATTATTAATAGATAGATGTTTTTGTTTGTGTTGGTTTTTTAACAATCACAATGAGAGGAAATGTTGTGGGGAAAACTACCTATTGGCTGGGCAAGTAAGCTCAAACCTTCTAACTTACATTTAGGCCTGTCATTCTGGCATGTATAAATTTAGAGCAATTTGGTGGCTCACTACAAAACTTAAAGCAATAATCTAAATATTTGATTTAGGAGTTGTAGGACTGTGTTATATAGAGAATGCCATACTCTCACTCTTTGCCCACTTCCTTTATATCAAAGAGGCTTTTGTGACCAGGAAGATCGGAGGAAAATCATAACGCTGGAAGGAAACACCAAATAGTTTACTATGTTTAGTGGTGGGGTTAACAACCATATTTTGCGTGTGTCACCAGGCAGCTCAGATCATTATGGAAGGACAGGATCATATAACAGATTGTATGATGATACTCTCCAAGAAGATGCACAGTATGAAGGGGGCCTGTGTCTCACTGAGGAGGTCCAAGAAGGAAGGAATATAATATAAAAAGACTGAACCTTAAAATTTTTTGTAGGACTTCTCCTAATGTAGTAGATTAAAATCTCTCTAATATTCAGCCTAGTAGTTCTTGTTTTATTAGATTGGGCCACTACACTGTCTCTCGCTATTTGAATGAATTAATAAGACTCTGTTTCTTTGTTTCCTTCACAGTAAGAGGAGGGGGAGAGGGTGAGCTTAGTAGCACCGGCTGCCTTTCTGTAAAAATTGTGCTAGTGAATAATACAGAGCAAACTTCTCCTAGCTATAGAAACTTATCAAGGATCTAGTTTCAGAGCCTATGTGTAAATGCAGTCATGGTGCTGCATTTTTCTTCCTTAGTAATATAATGGGGAAAAGTGACCTACCACTAAAAATAATTCAACTGATTACAAAAAATGACTAGTCAATTGGTCACACCTGCCCATTTTTAAAATACTGGGGAGATGGAAAAAAAAGTGAAAAGAAGTCTATTTCTTAAAGTCTTAATTATGTTTGCTAACAGCAGCCGTAAAAAAACATGACGCTGCCAATTACAAGCTGCTCCCTGACAGGAACACAAGCTGCATTCAGATTAGAGAGCTTTGCCTCCTCACAGGGCTTGATCACACATCTCCAAGGGAGGACTGGCAATACCCTGAGGTTAAAGATGTTTTTTAGAATTCATGTGAAAATATTTTTCTGCACTCATTGCAACTAAGGTGGAATTAAATGGGGTAGGTGGGAGGAGGAGTGGAAGAAATCAATAGAGAAACATTTTTCAGATCCGCATGTCTAGTATCCAGTTCCTTGTCAAAGAAGGAATTTGATCTTTAAGTAAGAAAATATTTTAAGTTCTTGGACGAGAACAATGGAGCGTGACTGAAAGTAAAATGCACCGCTCTGTGCACATGCAGACTAACCTAACGGCTCAAGTACAAATAGAATCAGCAATCATTTTTGGAGGATTCTAGATGCCCTTCTGTTCTCTAGTTCTCATGTGGCTATCCTATTGTATGCTTCTTGATCTTGGATTTGGGATTCCATAAGCTTGTTTTAGGAACACTTCATGCATAGAAATAGCTGCCTGTTCTATTGTTACTGACTCATTCATTGTTGTTTAATTATTAATTTTTAAATAAATACATCCTTGGCTCTGTAAAGCAAACTCCTGCTATCTGTAGAACAATTGTTACTTGTATATGAACAGTTTTTGTTAATTAAAGCCATTGCAAGCTTTCTCTCCATCTTGTATACTTGTTTCTCTTCTCATTCATGCACGCTCCCCCTACATGACACAGTATAAAATTAATGGTAGCTTCCTTTCTCTTGAGTCCAAGATGGTCATTGATGGCTTTTTCTTTCTCCCTTTCTGTTGGCAGTGATGGTGCAGGAAGAACTGGAACCTACATTCTAATTGACATGGTTCTCAATAAAATGGCCAAAGGTGAGAATCAAAAAGCGTGTGGCTTTCTCAGTGCTGAAAGATGTGGCAGTGTTACCATAGTAACATAGAGAGCTATTTTCACAGAAGGCCCAAGAATAAATTAGAGGCAAATTGTACCCTTTACTGAATGATCTTAAGTTTATTTTCAGTGCTCACAGTGATTTAAAAAAAATAATTCATTCATGAGTGGAGCCTACATATGTATGCTGGTGGAGGAGGCAGGATTTGTATCTTTAACTTTATTATTTTAAATATTACAGCTAAAAAAAGACTTTGAACTTTATCATAAATATTTAGTCTTGTATAATCAGTAAACAATTCAGTAAAATCAGGAAATGACTCTTTAGAGTGTTGTGCAAGCAGTTCTCACCTACACAGCGGTAATATTAAAATACAATTACCTTCCTTTGGAAAAAAATGTGCAGTAGATATGGCAATGAAATGGGAGTTAGCTGACCTGCATTCTGTTCTCAGCTCTGCATTGTCTGTTTGCCAGACCTTGGGCAAGGCACTTAATTTCTCTGTGCCTCCTTTTTCCCTACCTGTGAAACACAGCTTTTTCATAAAGGGTTTTAGCTGCACAGGTAACAACAATAGGTAATCAGCATTATTATATATTTAGAGTTTGTTTTAAGAAATTGGATTTTCCTAAGGAATGATACCATGGTCTTTTTGTTTCCACCAATAAATATTTGATTATGGGAAATGTTAGTGTACACTGAAGTAGTTGTTATCTGAAAAACAGACAATACAACAAAGTAAATAACCCATTGTGTTAGAATTATAGTAGATGGGAGCTTTCAGAAGTACTCGACATTAGTCTTTTATCAGAGACAAGTCAGTGCTGAACACGTTTGAAAACTTTACCATATATTACAAGGATGTGGTTAATCAACACTTTATTTCTATGTTGTATCCCTTTTACCCCATTTCTGTCTGTTTTATAATCACACAGTGTTTTCAGAATAAGGATGTGTCTTCCTTTGTGTTTGCACATCCAGAAATAAACAAATAGTAGTCTTCTGTCTTCTCATCACTGTCTTTCTAACTACATTCTTTTTCTTTAAGATAATGCTGTGGTTAATCACAATCTGGTCCTGTGTGTGCTTGAGTTTTCACGTTACAAAAAAAATTGCAACACAGATTAGCCAACATGTAGAAATAGTGTTTAACATTCTGCCTTCTAATCACTGTGCAACATTAGCTAATTAAATGAACTGTTCTCAGTCAGTTTCCTATACATACTTTAAAAATAAACTCCATGCTCTATGATCTTTCTGTTGCTTCTGAAACTGTTGTGTCTCAGAAATAATGACATTCCATTCCTTCAAATACAGGAGTTTGACATTTCTTCTCTCCTATTTCTGACTGTTAACATGTCTTCTCAAACACACACGTAAAGGGGTATGTTGTGTGCCCTCAAGCATCATGCGGAACTTCCAATTGATGTGAAAAGATCACATCTGCCTTGTGCCAAGCACCATACTGAAATCTTCTAGCAGAATGAGATAACTTTTCCCATTCTCACTGGAAAATATATTTGTGAAAGAATATGAGGCGTTTCAGTTATTTGGTACATTCATATTTCAAGTGGCAACTTGATCACTCCAAATAAAAGTAGTGATATGTGGTAAAACTGACGTACATCTATATTAAATATTTGTTATGCTCATTTCAGCCTTCAGCCAGGAGAGGTTGTGATGAAAACTAGATTTAAAATATATGATATTTGCTTACATGGGGAAGTAAATAAGGAGTATTTTGTAGCTTCAAGCTTTCAACCACTCAAGGAAGGGTTGACTTTGTTGTAAGAGCACTAAAGAATGCCATTTATTGACTCCATTGTACCATGTAATGTCAAATTCCATTTTAAGTGTGGGCTTAGTGTTGCACAATACAAGACAAGTCATGTGAAACTGACCAAAGAAAGGAGTCACAGGGCTTTTTAGATTGGTCACCCCCATTTTGTTCTTGACCTGCTCCCCTCTGCCAATGGGGGTGTGCAATTTGAAATCCTCTGACCTGGTGCTTTGGCTGTAGTTTAAATGAAAGATCAAAGGGCAAAGCGGGCATCCCAACCCTGCTGAGGTGGGCCTTTCCCAGGCTGTCACACTGTGAGGCAGCCAAAGGTTTTGTTCTGATAGGAATCTAGGCCCAGTCTGTGAGGCCTAGGCCTTCTTTGTCTGGCCTGAGAAGTTTGAGGCCCAGGTTGAGGATCCAGTGTTCATCAAATGATCAAAGGCCTGAAGCCCTGGACATGAAATCTTTCTTTCCATTTCCTTTTCTTAAAGAATGAATTGCACGGGTACCAAAGAATGCCATTTCCAAAGCTTTTATGTGGAGTGCTAGCACTAACTTTAGAGCCCTTCAGTTCTAAACAGAAAAATGTAAGTGCACTTTCAATCTGGGCCCAGCTGCAAGGCCAGCATCTACTAACATTTCTTTCAAAAAGGCTTTTAAGGATTAAGGCTTCAGTCTTTCAAAAAAAAAAAAAAACAACCGGTGGGGGGGGGGGGAATGATGACTATTAAGAATAAACTTAGAATAATTTGAGTTCTCGTTCCACTGTCTGGTTTATTAGAAAGTAGACAATATTGCATTTTTAAATCAACGTAAATAGACGACTATTTAGTTTTCAGCAGTGGGAAAGTAGAAAAAAATCAATAAAACGCTTGGGATCTTTAGTGGAGTCTTTAATAGGGCAGATTTAGAAAAGGGTGCTCCTTTTTCATGTAATTTACTTTTCTACATTTGAAATGGTTTCTTTTAGACATCTAACTGTAAATGCTTTTGTCATTTAAAATGTCCTTTCCTAATCGCACAGTAAATTAGTGCTAATAGTTCTGTTAAAATGTTATAAATTCAGATCTTCTACCTCTACAGCTGCCCAGAGTTGCACTAAACTATACTATACTGCTTTATGCACTTAAGGGAACAGTCAGTTATTAAAGCTATTCAAATTTATGGCAGCACAAATTAGTAAGGATTTCATATTCCCTGATATGTGATATAACTTCACAAAGTTAACAACTGCCAAGTCATCCTAAACACCACTCACCCCACCCACCCCCGCATGAAATATTCCATGCACTTCGGTTATGGTTGCACGAGAACGTTAAAGTTAACACTGATCATAGAAATGGTTCTTCCAGGATATATTGGCCATAAATGTTAAGGATTTCCTGCTGCATTTTGCGTTTGAGTAGAAGGCAGGGCATATGGAAAGATCACTTGATACTGGGGGAAGCAATATGCTGAGTAAACACATTCCTATCTCCCAGCAGCCATTGTTATTCAAACAACTTCAGCATGCATTTTTGGAGTCCCTTTGACTTTGTACATCATCATGAAGGATTTCCTGTTGGGCTGTCTGTCATGAATTATGGTTTACTCTTTGTTTTAGACATAGTGACTGTATATGTGTGTTGTAAAATCCATTTGTTTAAAGGTGCCATGTAAAATAATCCAATCATATAAAATGGGAAGAGTTAAGACAGATGACAGTGGTATTCATTCCATACCAGATTTTCAACATAAGCAGTATCTTCAACGTTGGTTTTGTGCTTTGCAGTGACAGAACAGGCACATCTAAATGTCCAAATTGTCCCTGTAGCACGAGGTCAGTGAAAAGTTTAACTTTTAAGCGTATTCTTGTATGTAACAGTTCTAGTGGTTTTGCCTTTCAGCTATTTTTGCTAAAAATAATAATAAGGTCTAGTAACAAGGCTCTAGCCTTGCTACTATTGAAACAAATAGCAAAATTTCTACTGACTTGAATGCGTCTCCTCTAGTCTGGCCTTACTGACCACCTGTAAATACCATAGTAAAGGTGTTACAGAAAAGTGCACAGGGAATAGATACCACTTTTTCAGTTCCCAGATGCACAATTTAGTCCAAGCTTTTGTTCTGAGTTGAAAGTTTAGAGGTTTCCTTTTCAAATCAGCATGCCCTTATGGTGTTTGAATAAGGAAAGAAAATAACAGTGCATTGTTTTGTGATGATTAGAGAACGTTTGCTAGAGTGTATTTCAGAGGCCATTTCCTGTTATGAATTTTAACGTTCTTCATTTGTGTTGACACTAATACATTCAGCAAGATTTTTTTTTTTAATTACATCTAGACAAACTGGTTTAGCTAAAGTAATCCATCTGAGCTTTTCTCCAAAGCCGCACCAAACCTGAACTGCTTGGTGTGTTTTCTTTTTGGAAAATCAAAAGAACTTCAGAATTCTTCCCCTTCTCATCTTTCTTTTCTGCCCTCCTTCATTCTGGTAGTGACCAGAAGTACTGAAGTACTGACATGCTACAAGAGGCTATTATTGGAGTATTTTCCCGTATGATGATATGAAGACACCCCCCCCAATTTATGGGACTTAAAGCTTTGTTCTCCTATATTGTGAGAGGTCTGTATAGGGCAGATAATTGTTTGAATTTTTGGGGCTAATAGATCGTGTTCTTTAAGCCATCAGAATTTAGAGGAGGGAAGATAAGCATTTTCAGGTACTATTGAAATACATTGTAGATTACAAAGCCTAGAATCCATCATAAAGATTGGCTATAGCTTAGCAAAACAGGTGATTCCTTTTCCAAATGTAGAAGCTAGAAGGATTCCCTAGGCCCCTTATGACTCGGCACTACCAACAGCAACATGCTGAAATATTAAATAGATCCCTTTTCACTAAAGCCTTTTGCTTATTTATAGCATGGGTCTTATAAGCATAATAAAATAGACAGGTCACATCCACTAAAAAGAATTTTATGTAAAAGATAATACTTTTACATATTAGTATTTTAAATGAGATTTAGTATGTTAATTTTTATGTCCTTGTATAGAAATTAAGCCAAATTCTGTTTTCCAGTTACATTGATGTAAATCTGGAGCAACTTCCTGGACAGTGGTGGAGTTACTCTAGATTTATACTGTGGTAAATGAGAGCACATTTAATTGTAGAAGCCAGTTTCAACCACAAAGCTAGTATTTACAGAGTGACTGTTTATTACCATAGTTGACAGACTAGAGAATATTGTCATCTTATTATTTGTTTACTCTGTCAAAGGATGTGAAATGGGACTCAAAATGATGGAATGCCTGTGGAAAACTTAACAGCAGAAAAAGTCTGCGTTTTAAAATGAGTAATTGTTGGGATTCATTTGTTTGTATTCTAGGTTTGAATCCATTGTACAGAATCTTAGAAACGGAAGGGGATCATAAGAGGTCATCAAGTCCAGTCCCCTGCACTCACGGCAGGACCATGTTCCCTCTTAACCCATCCCTGACAGGGATTTGTCTAACCTGCTCTTAAAAACTTCCAGTAATGGAGATTCCACAACCTGACTAGGCAACTCATACCAGTGGTTAATCACCCTGATGGTTTGGAATTTTTTCCCTAATGTCCAACCTAAACCTCCCTTGCTATAACTGAATCCCATTGTTTCGTAACCTATCATCGGCAGTTAAGGAGAACAATTTTTCTCCCTTGCCCTTGTAATAGCTTTTTAGGTAGCTGAAAACTATTATCCTGTCTGCTCTCCGTCTCCTCTTTTCCAGACTAAACAAACTCAGCTCTTTCAATCTTCCCTCGTAAGTCAAGTGTTCCAGACCTTTAATCATTTGTGTTTCTCTTCTCTGGACTTTCTCCAATTTGTCCACATCTTTCCTGAAATGAGGAACCCAAAACTGGACACAGTCTTCCAATTGAGGCCTAATCAGTTCAGAGTAGAGTGGAAGAATTACTTCTCGTGTGTTACTTATAATGCTCCTGCTAACACATGCCAGAATGGTGTTTGGTTTTTGCAACACTGTCACCTTGTTGACTCGTATTTAGCTTGTGGTCCACTATGACACCCAGCTAAGCCTTGAACTCTGTATCAGTTAGTTATCCTTAGATAACTATATAAGGAAAAAATTAAGGTCAATGTACACTTCTGTATTCTCCACAACCTGGTTCCAAGTTTCAGTAGCAATGGTGGTAATCCATTCTCTGAAATGTTGCTGCTGATTTTTATGAATAGGCAAGGTATGTGTGGTAATTGCTTTCACTGGACTAACTTCTGGTGAGAGATTAAAAAGCTTTCATGCTTACGCAGACGTCTTCGGGTTTCTATTTCAGCTCTTCTTCAGGCTTTTTATGAAGGCAGTTCTTTGCATCCAAGTATACGTATTAGATATTAACAAGTAGCTCTGCCAGTGAGCTGGTTTTATGTAATGTAACTGTAATGAGTTGCAATTAAACAATATTGCTTGTTGTGTGCTCTCCCACCACATAATTGACTGCAAATGGAGCTTTGCCCCAAGCACAGGCAAAAGTGCACAGTAGATGTCTAGGTCAATTTTTTAATGGTAAAGCCTCCCATGAAAGGCAAACTTGTGCTACTTAGAAAAAACAACTTAAAAGCACATTTTAATTGCGTACATTGTTACTTTTAAATAACACATTTGGATGAGTAGCATTACATTTATGCATTTTTGAATGGGAAACTGGTATTGTAAAGAAATCTATTAATAATAAATAAAACAAAAACCTATGAAAGCTTGCAGTGTTCCAGCAAGCTTCCACTAAAAATATGAGTGAGATCTCACTGCGAAAGTGGTGCTGGTTTATATTTCCCTGAACATACTCTGGGCTCTTTGTGATGTATAATGGTTGTAAACAAAAGACATACAAAACAAGCAAGAAGTCCTGTGGCACTTAAAGACTAACAGATTTATTTATTTGCATGAGCTTTCGTGGGGGAAAATTCCACTTTGTCAGATGCTTTGAAGTTCTCCCTTCTTCAAAGCATCTGATGAAGTGGGATTTTCTCCCACAAAAGCTCATGCAATAAATGAATTTTTTAGTCCTTATATGCCACAGGACTCTGTTTGTTTTTCTGAACTAGACTAGCACAGCTGCCCTTTTGGGGAAAAAACATACAAGTTATTGATGTGATCTTTTTTCTTTTTAAATACTTTAGAATATATATTTGCAAAGGCTGATCTGTAGGGGACCTTCATGAAGATTCTGTGCAATCTTGGTAATTTTGTAGAACAGTATTGGGACTAAAAGTGTGGGATAAAGCAATCCTAATTATTCAGGGTATGTGGGATGCGAATTGTGAGGAAAGATTGATCAAACATGGCCTATATCTTGGGGAAAAGAAAAACCGAGGGATCCCCATAGAGCTTTGGAAGATCTTGAAAGGAATGTATTGATGTCAGTAAGAAGCTTGAGGTAGTAACTAATTTGAAAACAAGAGGTCATTGACTGAAGCCGAGGCGACAAGGATATGAAGAATTTGGGCAGCATTTCTTCACACAAAGGATAAGTAAGAATATGGAAGAAACTGAAAAAGTCAGCTGTAGAAATGATGTTCGATCAGTTCAATACAAGATGAGCAAACATTTGAAAAATAAGGTAAATACAAAGTGAAGAACTACATTATTGCAGTTAATCTCATGCAGTCAGTCCATAGATAGATTTCAAGGGAAGTGTTTAATTGACCAGATGGTAGTCTTTTGGCCCTTAAAGTTGTTGGTGCAATAATTAAACTTTAATCTTAAAGAATTACATTGTGACTCTTTTTATAACTGGCTACCTTTTATTAAAGATTTGTTCAGAATTGTTTAATATCTTCCTCACTTCATTCTGCATATTATCTCATGGACACTTTACCATTAGCTAATGTACTCACAATAGAAAAGCAGAGTAAAATAAATATAGCTCTTGTAGTTTGAAAGATCCCTGTGAGTCAACTGCCACAGTCTGTCCCAGTCTAGGTAGTGTGCGTGTGCATGCTCTAATACAGGGGTCCACGCAGCAGCAGGATTTCTTTGGGCAAATTGTTAAACATAGCACTGTCTGGTATTTTTCAAAGCTGCACATGGTTCAACAGTTGCTTTCCAGGTGACTAGCCTACGAGCTTCTGGCACTGGTGCTGGAAACAATGGATTGATTAGAGCTGTAAGAGTGTTGAAGAACTAAGGTGGATCCTGCAGCCACCTCTATAAATTTGGCTTAGAATTGCCAACATTTGCATCTCTTTTGTATGCCTGTATATGGGAATGTACATACAGAAAGCATCGCTGGTTATAGTTGATGCTGATGTTAGTTTGAAAAGATTATAAATATATAGCAGGGTCTGCAAATGTTACCATAATGTTAGTCATAAAGGTTTCCTTATGGGCTGTTAAAGTAATCCTCTATTATTTGCTATTACCTCTTTTCAGGTATGGTAACTAGGATGGAGGCTTGTAAGAAGCAGAGGACTTCAACTCCCACTGAGATCAGTGGGAGTATCTAAATGTTAAAAGAAACCCAGTCCTGCAAAAAGTAGAGTTCCCTTGGCTTAGTGCAAATGATTTGCCTTTTATATCCAATTAGTGGTGACTGGTTCTGTATTTTCATGCTGTCAATAGACTATATGGCTGAGTTTGCTTTAGTAGCCAATGCAAGACTTACATAATTTTCTCTTTCGTTACTTATTGTTCTGCAGTGACAACAAATATTGGCTTAAAATTGACACACCATTTCACAAAGTCAAGTCTTACAAGCCTTGAAATTATAGTAATTTAAGGTAGTCTTGGTTTTGAGTTCCCGCTACCCCATATGGTTATCCACGGAATACATAAGCAGACCCATACTTGCTAACTTCAGTCATTTTCCTGCTGAATGCATGATGATAAATTCAGTATACTCTATTATCTAATACTAATAAAAATTGTATATATAGTAGTAGTAGGTAGCATAGTGATTTTTTTCTCATAATTTCCTGTCAATTCTTAAAAACAGATTGCAGATGTTTTTTTAAAATTTTTTTTCATGTATAGTTGTGTTGTTTAGAGAGAGAGAGATTATGATCCTTAGAGTCAACCTATTATTCTCCTCCCCAGACATACACACACTGGAATCCACTTTTTGCAACAGAGCAGGATAACAGAGTGTCACTGAAAACTAGAGTCGGCTTATATGATCTCCTGTATTAACACTGAAAATGTTCCCCACCCCATCCCAAAAGTGTTGCAGTTTCATTTTTATTTGTCACTGAGGCTTTTCTCTGTTTTTTTATAAGGTTAGGTAACCCTCTCAGCCAATAACAGGCCTTCAGCAGTAACACCAAATGGGATTTCCTTCAATTTTTACAGTTTCTATCCATCACCTTCAGTTTAAAGAAAAAAAAATGTTTTTCTCCAAACAAGTTCATTTTATGGTGTCTTTTAGCCAGAGGTGGCCTTAGGCATTGGGGACCCTAGGCAAAGGCCCTTTATGGGCCCCCAATGCCACACTCACTGGGGCTCTGGGCCCCCATTGCTGCCCTAACCGCCCCTCCACGGTCCCAACTCCCACGATAGGTGAGGGAGCAGGGAGCCTCGGACACCAGGTCCAAAAGCTTTGCTGCTTGCCTGCCAGACTGGCCTTTCTCCAGCACGGATGGAGCAGCGCTCCCTGCCTACTCCCAACCAGCCGCACATCCCCAGGGGGAGGGAAGAAAGTGGCTGGCACAGCGCTGTGGCTTGCCAGGAGTGGGGTCCCTGGAGCAGCCCGCTCCAAAGTGTTCGGCTGCTTCACCCCGGGCCACTGCAGGCCTGGAAGTGGCCAGAACTCTTTGGAGCATGGTGCTCCATGGTGCCGCACTCCTGGCAAGCCGCAGCGCCATGCCAGCAGCTCTCCTCCCTACACGTGGCTACGCACGGCCGGCTGGGTGTAGGCAGGGAGCGCTGCTCCACCACCACTGGAGAGAAGCCGGTCTGGCAGGCATGTGGCAAAGCTTCTGGTCCTGGTGGTCTGCCGCCCTCCGTTTCCCCATCGCCCCACCAGTGCAGGGCTAAGTGATGCAGACGGCTGCTCTGGGGCCCTCATACAGGTCGGGGGGGCCCTAGGCGACTGCCTGCTTTGCTAACCCCAAAAGCCACCTCTGCTTTTAGCATTGCCCAATTAGGAGCTACATGCATTTGCAAGAGGCCTGGCTTCTGTCTGCCAAGCTCCATTGTTCCTGGTCTGCTGACTGGTGCATCTTTTCTTATTTACGTTCCATCTTACTGTTCTTTTCCCATTTCCTTCAGAATTGGTGGCTGGAACCAAAAAGCAGCAGCAGAAGAGAAATATAGGCCAAATAAATTGTTGTAGTTATTGTGGAGGCGCCATTGTAATTAATGGTCAGTGAACTGACAATATTCTCCAAATATATATACACACTGTGGCCAGACAGCTGATTTTCATTGCTGACATTATATCTCAGTCTTTTGAGTTTTTTTATGTACACTGTTTTTTGCTATTTTGTAATATTAAAACATGCTATTCCAAAATGACTCTTGCATGGTATGCCTGACAGACTGCAAATATAGTAGCACAATACATGACAGAAGCTAAAAACCTGCCGATCAGCCGTGTCTTACAAATATTAATTGTACCTCTTTCAGCTTCTAGAAATAACATTGGAAAGAACTATATCTGGGACTCTTCAAGACAGTTTCCTTGGAGATTTTAACACAACAGCTTTTAATTTGACCTAACAAGACCCTTTGTCCTTCAAGGACTAACACACATCTTTCTAATATATCTTATATTTACTGTGTAACAGAGGGAATATCTCACAGGAATAAAATTGAACACCTACAGGGTGCAAAAAGAAATGCATATGGCAGGTCATTTTCTGTATTCCTTTTAGGATTCCTTTTTTTTTTTTTATTTGATTGATTCTTTTTTCTCACAGTCTATCTCCTCCTCCTTAAAGCTATGGTAGAAATTCTAATAATCCCATGTTTGTAACCTCACATTCCAGTGTTACAACTATTAAAACAGTATGAACAGATTATGAACTTTATGCAAAATATATAGTATATAAATGATTTCCATACATGTTTCTAGTCCTTAGCACTGTACTAACTGAGCATCTCACAACCATGAAGTAATTTTGTCCAAAACAGCCTGGGCATTTTACCAGCCAAAGTGGAAGACGTTTCCAGACCTTACGGTTGGGAAGATGCCCACAGAAAGTTGGCATCCAAGGTAGCTGCCTTGATCATCCACTCATAAAACCAGTTCTGGCTTTTATCCTCACTGTACCCCTGTCCCATTTTACAGATGGTGAACTGAGGCCACAGGGTAGATTAATGATTTACCCAACCTCACACAGGAAATTTGTGTTGGAGTCAGGAGCTGCACCTACCTTTCCTGAGTCCAAACCTAATATCTTAATCCATCCTTTAATGTTCTTAGTAATAAATTCACATATGGTTTACACAGTTTTCATCATTTTCTATTTGGAGGATTTGCTGATGTACCTGAAAGTGGTTCCCAAAATGAAAGTCCTTCTTAATGTAACAGATGTTCAGCTCAGTGAAGGCACTGGACCCTTTCCTGTTCCCACTGAAGCCAAATAGGGTTCTTGCCCTTGGCTTTAGTGTAATAGCCCATGCAAGGATGATGTGTATTAAATAAAGTCATGGCTGCCTTAACCAAAATTGTGTAATGTTTTAGTTGTTTACAAGCTCCCTGGAAATAAATGCTGCTGCTATCAGAGACTGCATTTAATGTGTTTGTACAGTGCCAAACACAGTTAGCCCTATCCTACTGGGGTCTGTAGGCTTTAGTCATACAAATAATACTGACATCCTGTTTGCTTAGGCATGGAGGATTGCCAGTGGGAACTTCAGAGATCCTTTTGCGGTGAATCCTGGTCAGCTCATGCCTGTTACTTATTGAGTTACAAAACCAGAGTGTGTGTCCTGTGCAGTTTTACTTGGGCTTTTTTCTGATGGCCCAGTGTGCTGTACTGCGAACATGACTGATGTGACTGTTGGACAGACGTTTAACCCAGCTCCTAAGTGCCAGCTCCTGCATGGCTGCCCAGAGGAGGAGCAGAAATTGGTAGAGTGTTGACCCTAAATTTCAGAAACTGTTCCTCTCCTTGGGCAAAACATAATTCAGCTTGAATCTTACCATATTTTCTCTCTGTTTGGTCTAACATTTTCTGATGCGAATCATTTGACTGCTGAGCGTGAATGCCTTGATCTTTTAAACTTGTTAGTGTTAATTACTGACGTCCAGATTTGCCGCCTCTACTGCCACTGAGTAGTGGTTTCTGACATGTGGGCCTAAAGATCTCAACGAGAGTGGGTTACTGCTCTGTGTGAGTAGAAGTGACTGAATCCAAGGGGTATCCTGTACAAACGATTATAAATTAATACCTCATTTTACCATGGCCACTTCAGCTGCCACTTAGTCTCACAGTAAGTTCTTCTCTGAGATGTATTTAAAAAACCCACAGGAATCTCTTATTAAATGGCAGCCTGTGGCAAGCAGAGACCAAATTTATTTTATGGAAGTCCTCAGTTTTGAGGTGAAATGTTCATAGGTGAAAAGATGATTGTTTAGAAGTTGCCCTCTGAACTTTATTTCCTGAAGCCAGCGGCACTGGATGACAGAAGGATGTGTTGGTAGGGAACAGAGACAGTCTGCTTTCTCCTTTCTGGTTAATCTGTGGCTACACTGGAGCCAATGCTTTTTCTGTTTTTCCCATAGACAACATACTGCTCTCTCTCTCTGTTGTAGGGAATGGGTTAACGTCTTAGGCAAAACATTTGTAATAGATGCTTGTGGAGCCAGAGGCTCAAATCCTGATGAGAATGACTCTGCTCTTCTGGTTTCCACTACAGATAAATTGAGTTACTTGTAGCTTATGCCTGAGCCTTTCAGATGAGACCTGTAAAAACCTGCAGTCCATTCAGCTCAGTGTAGATGTGAAGAATCCATGGCAGCAGTTTGTATAAGCAGGCTTGTGAACTAGTGCCCTGATATAATATTTCCCTTTACCCACTCGAATGCCTTGTTTCCCAGGCATGTCTGCAGCATAGCAGCGATGTGGTATGTAAGGGCTTTTGTACGTTCTAGGATGAAGGATGCAATGTGTTACAGTAAGTCACCATGGAAAGGGAAAGCCTCAGTAGGATGAAGACCCTGAATTTGTCTTCTGTGTCACTAACAATTAGTCTAGTTCGGCAAAACAAACAAGGAGTTCTGTAGCCCTCTTAAAGACTAGCAAACTTACTTGTTGCATGAGCTTTCATGGGAGAAAATCCCACTTCATCAGATGCTTGAAGATCTGACAAAGTGGGATTATCTCCCACAAAAGCTCATGCGGTAAATACATTTGTTAGCCTTTAAAAAGGCCACAGGACTCCCTGTTTGTAACGCAGTTAGACAAAAGGCAGTCATTCAATTCCCCTTGAGTTTGAATGTGAGTTGGGTGCCAAACTGCCCTTTGTGCCTTTGACCATCTCCCTCTTAATCTAGTATTGTGACTTGAGCTATTCCAAAGACCAGTGCACGATATAGTGGAATTTGCATAACACACTAACAATCTGGCATATTTTTTCATAGAGAGAGCCCTCATCATCATGAGTTTTAGCAGAGGAATAGTGCCATGTTTATTTTGGTTTTGACACCATAAGGGAATAGATGTGCATAGGTATGGTGGTGGTTGGGGGGGAGGAGGGTTGCACCTGTAGAAACTGCCAATGTTACCTCTTGCTATAGACTCCTCATCCTCAGTTCTGAATTCTCTTTTTCCAAGTTCTTGCCTTGAGAGCAGCAGCCTATTTTCATAGCACTATACTCAGTTGGATCAGTCGCTCTAAGAATTTATGTAGCTCCCATCACCATCAGCCATTGACATTTCCCAATCTTTTTCAGAAGAAAAAAAAGAAATAACAGCAATTTTTTTCCCCTTCTTCTGCCTGTAAGAGTAGCTTGAATAAATAGTTGTGTGTGCTTCAGGAAGGACAAGGGGGTACTCTGTCAGATTATCTTGCTCCCCTGTCAACAAACCTATTCCTATGATTAGTAACGGTGTATATGCTGAAGACCGCACAAAGTCTGATCTTCCAAGCAATTATGCTCTGATTCAGCGAAACACTTAAAAATACACGCTTTTAACCTTAAGTACACAATTAGTCCAATGGGGTGCTACTGTTGCTTTACTATAAGCATGTGCTTAACTGGTTTGCTGAATCAGGGCTTTAATTCCTGACATTGTGAGCACATTACTAGGGCTGTAGTCCCATTGATGACCACAGTCAAGCCCCTGTTCAGCAGGAAATGTTCGTAACATCAGGGCCAAAATCTGTACCCTAGAAAGGAATGAGCCAAATGGCTTATTCAATGAACTTTTAAGATTTTTTTCTGAATGTTGATTCTTATGAAGTTTGTGAATTTAAAATTAAATTGCTAACACTGCAATTTTCATAAAAGGGTATGGAAGCCTACCTGAATATTAAACAGTATCACTTGATTCCTATGCAAACCTTTGCCTCCCATGGGTTACTTGGGAATTTTATTTCCTTAGCACAGAGGCTGCCACATATTAGAAAAGGGTGGGTGGGTTTTGAAAAATATACAGCGTTGGCCCAACCCTTCTCCCACCATAGTTAAAGCGGAAACTTTGAGAGTCTCACACTCACTATGTGTGTAGGTATGGATTAAGCTATGCTGTTAGCATTAAAATTAAATACCTACCTTGTTAAAAAGGTGCTCCCGTTCTGCAGATAGAGGTAACAGTAGTTTGTAGATTTCTGCGGCACAATCGTCACCTGAGTTGGTGCTTTCCATGGAAAGTCTAGCTGCACCAACTGTGGCTGGGATGTGGTTGGTGGTGGTGGTTACACTTTTGGGAATTGTCTTTTCTTTTGATTCATTGTTGTTTTTGTCCAAAAAACAACAAAAAAATGCTTCTACTTTATCATCCAGTAGCCTCTAAGTAAATTCCAACCATGTAAAGAACCCAGGTGGTAGCCCTTGACCTCATGGTTCGTTTATTGCATCAAAAAGGTCTCTTTCTGATGTATATAAAGAAATGCTCATTTTCAAGGAAGGTTTTACAAATGAATATGTTTTCTTAGTGTTGGTGATTTGTTTTTAAAGATTTTACTCCCCCACCCCCCAAGCTGTTTGTTTTAAGTTGCCTTTCTTATGTCTTTCCTGAAAAGGTTTGTTGTTATGGCACTGTTTCTCTTAAAGAGGATGCTTATTTTCTTTATATTAGCATAAACCTGACAGCAGTTGGCTTTGAGATCATACAGTGCCTGCCTCCTGCACCTCATGTGATTTCTTATAGTGCGTCCTTTTTAAATGTGATAGAAATGATAATGGTAAAAGTTTAGGACCTAATCTTGTAATAGAATGCATGTCCCTGGTGCCTTCAATGGGGTAAATAATGGCAGGAAATATTACCCAAAAGGGCCTCCAGTTTCTAATAATTGTTCTGCTGTTGGGCAGTATCTGCATAAGCATCTCTTAAGAATTTTTCTCTGTTTTTTCCTGAATTCATGCTAATCAAAGATGCCTTTTTCTTCCTTTTTTTCTTTTTCCCTGTGTGAACACAAAAATTGCAGCTGCCTGCCTAGTCTGCTGAGAGATGGATGTAATAATTTTCAATTGGACTGTTAGCCCAAAGGGAACCCGATAGCTGGAGATTGACAGATGCAGCATGTGTTATCTTTTGCTCTGAACTCAGTCCAATTTATGGTTTGTTGCAGGTGCTAAAGAGATTGATATTGCTGCTACCCTGGAGCACTTGAGGGACCAGAGACCAGGCATGGTCCAGACAAAGGTACTGTCAATAAATCCACTGGGATTTTAAATAGACTGAAGGTCTTTCACTATAATTATTTTCATGATAGAAGAGGGAGAGCATGACCTAATTTAACAAAAGTTGTTAGCTGATTACTCTGTTTGTCTCCCTACCAGCTATAGTTTGTTTATGCTGAATGTTTATCTAGGATACTCTCTTTGGTGTTTATTGCTCTTTTTTGTAATATCATTCACATCTATCTTGATTAACATATATGAAGGGCAGTAATCTATAGTCTAGCAAATAAACACATGCTTTAAAGAAAGTTCTTCTCTAATCTGCAAGGATGGATTATTTTCTTAGAACATTTGCAGTTCAGTATCATGCGATATATAAACCAAAGGCTCCAAATCATTTATGCATGTAACTGTTACCTTCAGTTTTTATGCTGCAAAAGTTTCAGCTTACGGGAAATAGTTCAAGAAATCCAGGAAATCAAGCCCTTTAAAGTGGAATATGAAAAATAAATCTGTTAGCTTTTTAGTGCCACATGACTCCTTGGTGGGTTTTTGTTGTTGTTGTTGTTGTTGTTTTAACAATATGCAGGCCTGTTTCTGAAATGATATATTGTACACCCATGATGGTTGAACCCCAGCGCTTCCTTTTAAATGCTTGCAATTTGTTCTTCTTGTAGCTATTGCATGGTAGGCTACATTTGTGTCTTCTGATGAAGTGCAATAAAATAGTCATACAGTTGTTGTTATTGGCCACAATATGCAATATAGTCCTCAATTTACAAAGAAAAGTATCATTCTGTTTTTTATGCCTCTCAGATTTGAAATTCATCTTTGTCCTGCTTCTGTGAGTAAGATCAATGAAGGATGGAAAGATACCTTGGGTTATCCTTACCTGCTGCTTTTTAAGAGCTGCAGTGATGAAAATGAAAGTTTGTTGTTATATATGACATTAAGGAATCTCATTCATGACATGGAGACCAACTAAATAGAAATCTACAGATTAGATGGTCAGAAATTGGCATGGGTTTTGTTGTTGTTGTCTCAGACTGAAGCCCACAACTTGGGTAGATGGCCAATGAGAGTAATGATATTGTGCTGTCCCATGGTATAAATATGTACTGATGGAAGTATCTACAACATGCGGGAAGTGAAAGTTGCTGCTGTGTAGTTATGGAACAAGTGGGTTTTGGGGCAAGACACCATTTCAGAACTTGTCTTGAGGAAGTAATGGATTCCTCCCAGTCCCACTCATTTCTGTTCACTATGTAAATTAGCTGAGCTGGTCTTTAAGAACTGTTGAAGATATTCTTTATGGTTTTTCAGTGGGTTGGGTAAGAATTATGATGAGTAGTTGAAATTGTCAAGTCTCTATCTGCAAGTGAATGCAAGGTATCTCAAATTGTTTTTCTATTCTAATTTTCAAATTAGAAGAGAAAATAATGTGCAAATCTAATTTAACAAGATTAATTGATTCCTAGAGAAAATGAGAATCCTGACACATTCTGTCAATGCATCC
Source organism: Podocnemis expansa (assembly GCA_007922195.1). Taxonomy (NCBI): domain Eukaryota; kingdom Metazoa; phylum Chordata; order Testudines; family Podocnemididae; genus Podocnemis; species Podocnemis expansa. The sequence continues at coordinate 60,479,093 of ML681964.1, forward strand.
CCTCTAGATGGCATGTTTCTGTGGAATCCTTACTCTGGCATTCCTTTCTTTGGGTATGGAAGGGTATGTTACCCTCAATGATAGCACCACCATCAGAAAAAGAAATTCCTGATATACAAGGTAGTGAAATGAAACATAAACTCTGGACTTGATCGGTTGGTCACATGGAATTCTGTTAATTACACTTCAGTATGGCGTTCTCCCCATAAAATGTGTATCTGGAGAACCTCCATAAACGAAATAAATTTGATGCTCTATCTAGTGTGAAAAACTGAATACATTGCTCATCTCTCTTGCCTCTCTGTCCACCAGTCCATTATCATCCTTTTGGAACTGCCCAAATCATTTATGCAAGCTAGCATATTGCAAATCGTAAATACCTAGTTACATGCCAGGACTACATTGTCCTCAGAAATTATTTATTTATTTGTGTTTAAACAAACCCATGTGGTTTCCGATCTGAATACAGCTAAGGAATACTGGGTTCTTGGGGTATTTGAAACAATGGATTAAAAGTCAGATTAGAAATGCCAATTACAGAATGTCCCTAGGCAAATAGACAGAGTTACTTCAGCAGTGTTGTTACATTTCCGGCAGAAAGTGCTCCACAGTTTCAATAATCATGTGAATGATTTGTTAGCACCATATTGTCTATAAGAAGCAATCTTCTATTCAGAAGCACAGTATATAATAAACAAAAGTGAAATGAACATTCTGTATTTCTGATGGGCACAATAAAGGTTTTGTTTTTTGCAAGGGCATCACAAAATATAGTTGAAATATCACATGTGACATGAAAAAGTAATGAATGAATATATTCTTTGAAATGTGAAAATTCTTCTTTCCTTCCTTTTTCTCTCCCCCACCCCACCATCTCTTCCTTTCTGAAAGCTCCAAAGGGGCAGCCATGTTAGTCTAGTTCATTAAAACAAACAAGGAGTCCTGTGGCACTTAAAGACTAACAAATTTATTTATTGTATGAGCTTTTGTAGGGATAAAATCCCACTTTGTCACACGCTTTGAAGTTCCTCCACCTTCAAAGCATCTGATGAAGTGAGATTTTCTCCCACAAAACCTCATGCAGTAAATAAATGTGTTAGTCTTTAAGTGCCACAGGACTCCTTGTTTGTTTTGCTGAAAGCTGTGATGTTAAGTCAAGGCTGCTCATGGTCTCAAATGTAACATGCAGCTGGTACCTAGTTTGGTTTCTTTCCAGTCTTACTTGGAATCAAAACTAAACGTGCTTTTATTGTCCTTTTTTTGAGACTGAATTTATGCTGCCTCTGTGTTAGCGAGAGAACCAAAGCACAACATTTTCATCGGCTCCAATCTTTATTCCGAGTTCGGTTCTCCAGGCTCACCTCTACTCAATCAGTCTTGTTTTGAGCTGTTACACACACTGATTGTAGCTTAGCTGACTACACATTAACCAAGTGGGCTCCTTACATATTACCAACATTAAAGTTCATGTTATCTGGATTTAGGAGGTTTAGCTTAAAGGTGGGTGGGTAGGTAGGTAGGTCAGGTGGTACTGCTCTTGGAAGTTTATATCATTGCAAGTTCGTTGTGCTAGATAGAGACAGCCCGACCCTGGGAGAACAATGCTGGGTGTCCCCGCACCCCCACCCCCAGCAGGTACAGTCCATCTGAGTTTTGCACATCACTTATACCATCCCTTTCACTCCAATACTGTGAGGTTGATTTTAACCCCAGATTCCCAGGATTATGCTTTGTATGGTGAGTTCCACACCACTCATGATGCCTTTGGAGGGAACGGACTGCACAATCAAATGTAATGTTCATAATTTTGGCAGTTACATTTACAATGAAATCAGTAGCAAAGAAAAACACCTTTCAGACAGACAATCATATGTTTTTAAATGGCAAGCTAGTGATTGAAGAATGCTTGGTAATTTGTTCCCGGGATTGGACGCTGAAAAATCAAACTGTTTCAGGCATTGTTTCCTTACAGTACATGTAATGTGGGGAAAGATTTACTGTAGTTGGTATTGTCTGGAAATGCTGATTTAAGGCAATGGTTCTCAACCGCTGTGTCTGGACACATTACTGTGTCACTAAGTGTGTTGCAGAGAGCTGAGGAAATGGCTGGATTTGGCCCAGAGGGAGTGGGCAGGTGTGTCCCATAGAGTCACAAAATGCTGCCACGTGTTTCACGACCCACAAAAGGTTGAGAACCACTGATTTAAGGAAGCAAAGGAGTCCAGGCTCCAGTCCCCACCTCTTCCTATACATCAGTCATGGATATTTAACCAGTTTCCATCTGTCAGATGGAAATGGATAGTGATCAACTGCACACAGACCTTTCTGACCATGCAATTGTAATGTGTCATTGTATGCTAGTATCCAGCTGTAGTAGCAGACACTTCTGTTAAGGTGACGTGAGTTTTAAAATCCTGTCAGAGGTGGTATGTTGCATCTATAATCTCAGAATGTTTTCCTCCTTTCCATTGGACTATGCAGTTCATCTTGCATATTCGTATTTTTTTAATAATATCTTGAGGATTCTTCAAAACTGAATAGTGCACCAGGCTTCCTTCCTGGAAATGTTCTGTTTTATTATTCAGTCTGTGTATTTGTTCTCTCCACAGGAGCAGTTTGAGTTTGCATTGACAGCAGTTGCAGAGGAAGTGAATGCAATACTCAAGGCACTTCCACAGTGAGCGGTTCAGTCTCCTTGAGGTTCCCAGCGGATCCATCCCTCATTTCCTTATTCTCAGTCCCTGTGAATGTTGTTGGAAACCGTGACCTGACCTTAACTGTGTATCTTCTATTGTAACCACATAGTAATAGGGTCTTTACAAACTTCTATAGCCAGTAAAAGTTCAACAGGTAAAATGTGTATTGTTTGTTTTTTAAAATTTAAAAAAAGATACATTGAAGCCTCGGATTAAGTGACAGAACAATCCATCTAATTCCTTTCACACCCTCAGAGTCCTGAATGTCACACTTTGAAAGCACACGTTCATGTTCTTAATAGCAAATATACAGTATTGTGAATAATTAGTGCAGTCAATATATTCTCAGAAAACACGGTGTTCTGTTCTATTTTGTAACTTCTCAGAGGCTGAATAAGAAGAGCAGAGGGCCTGAAAACGCCTGGGGTTGTTCTTACACAATACCAAGCAAGAGCATGAAACAATGCTGTGTGTGTTAGTAAACACAGGTCTGGCCTCTTGCATAAAGAGGCTGTGCCTTTTCATGCTGGGCTTTGGTGAGGGAATGTTTTCTTAACTGTTGTTTACTTTTCAGCTTTGTGCAATGAATGGGAGAAAATCTGAGCTATAAGTAAATAGGCCTGCACAGTTGTCACAACTGCAGAGAACAAGTCGGTCACATTAATGGGAACCCAAAGAATAAAGAGCACAACAACTCTTATTATGTACCCCTGGCCTAGCAGAAAATGAAGCAGAATAGTCTAACCTCAAGAAGTGAGTTGTAGGCCCCAAATAGCAGCTGACTGAATGGCCTGAGCTGTTATGAAAGCAGATTATTGGGGGAATGGGAGCTTCTTTATGGTTTGGTATTGTGTCCGCTACCCTACCCCACCCCCCAACAGTGTTGTTACCATTCTTCTTAAACCAGAAAGGATATTTCAGTAAATGCATTCAAGGCTTCCCTGGCTGAAGCGAATGTTTTTGAACTGTATGAGTTTGGCTCCATCCAGACATCAGTTGCATCTCTCTGCAATGTTTCTGTTCTTTCCCGTTCTACAGAATGTGTATCAGTTTAATTCATTATTATGGGATGAAGAAATGGAGGGAGAATTTCTAAGATTCTTGTGCTCTAAATTCTTATATCTATTATCTTATATATTGCAAAGTGATGCTCAAGTATGTCTGTAAATGATCTATTAATGTGACTTTGCTAAAACAACCCCCTTTTGTTTTATTTTTTGTTGGGGGGGGGGAGGGTTAAAACTGCAGGGAGAAAATCCTTTGAATGAAGTACTGTGGGTAACATTTTCAAAAGTGAAGTAACTTACACTTCTAACTCCCAATTTTCGAAAATGCTTTTGAATAAAACTTAGGTTCTGAAGAGTCTTAACTCCTTTTTGAAAATGGGACTTTGGCCCATAGATCCTTTTGAAGATATTACCTAACATGGTTGTAGATTTCAAGTTTATATTCTTATATTACTTGAAAACATTGTAGGCTTTTAATGTGCCAAGTTAATGGTATGATTTCAGAATTGCAAAACAAATCAGTGGTTTTAATTTTGGAGTCTTTTGTAAATCTCTATTCAGTTAATTTTTTTTAAAGCATTGCAAATTATGCTAGAAGAAAGGTGAAAGGCACATTGGAATCAAATAACATTGCAATTTTGTGTTGTAGGTATGGATGTTGATGATGTCTTCTTTTTGGTGATTAAACAGTTATTTCAAAAAGCGCCAGATGTGTTACTTTTCTATGTATGTTTTTGTACCTTCTTCTCAGTATGTGCTACTGCTTAATTTGTGCATCCTATTATCATGGCAGTATAGAGCAGTTACTGCAGATGCCATCGTCCTCTTAAGTACACATACTGTACATTAAGCCACATGTTTATTTTATGGCATGAGCATTTTAGAGCTTTCCTAGCAATAACTAAAAAAACTAATGGGGTATGAATGAGAAAATTGCCTTTTTCCTTTGATAATTTAGATTTAACAGGACTCCTTTATTACTTTAGCTAACACAAAATTGCAGATTAGGGCAGATTAAATCAGTTTGAACAATATCTGCCAGTGTTTGCATTAGATTTATGTGGAGACAGCGTGACACGGCTTTCCAAAAATTTAGATAGCTGTATCCAAACCAACCAACCAAAAATTCAAAGTTGGTACGTTCTGGCCTCCTCCTGCTGTTGCCAAATGAGAAGGTCTCACTGCAGGATTGCTGTGTGGTTACTGATTGACAGTCTGGGGGCTGGGAGCTTTTTGTAGGGTAGATCTTCTGCTGTGATTCATTAATGTTTTTCAAAGTTCACCTTCCCCATACCCATATCAAACATGGCTGACAGTGACAGTCCTCCATTCCTCTGGCTTTTTAAAGCACTGCATGTTGTTTTTCCAAACTGTTACAACCAGGGTCATTGCTGGTGCTGGGCTTACGGGACTCAAGCTCTGAGTCCCAGTGCCCGACCCCCGGGTCCACCACCGGGCCACCCACGGCAGCAGCAGCATGCAAGCCCCGAGTCCCAGCATGCCGAGCCCTGGGTCTTTTCCCAGGCCAGCGACGCTTCTGGTTACAACTTCCGTTTAAAGTTCAAAAATCTCTTTAAACCTAATTTTTCTGCAAATACTTAATCACAACACATTTCAGGGTTAATAATCTAAGAGTCACTTCTATTAATTCAGAAGTAGCTGAAGTCGGAATACATCTATTAAATTTTATAGACAGGTTCAAACTACAAAAGGAATGTTTTTTCCGTTACATTTATAGGTTTTCCTCCAATACAAGAACTGGTGCATAGCATTAAAAGGCCATCACATTTTCTGGCTTGCTTTTTTCAGAGAGCTGCCAGACTTATTCACTGTAAATAAACCTGGAGATTTTGTTTGTGTAGGTGGGTGTTGGCCACTAATCTTCATAAAAGTTTGGAGGAAGGAATCCTGTTTCCCACAGTAATAATAAATATAGGACCTCTCAGCAAAATTCACATTTCTATCCAATTAAGTTAAATCATTTCCTCTCTGAGTAAAATTCAGAGCCATGAAAATACTACCTGGTGCAACCTGGTGTGTTATAATGTAAAGAAGAATTTGTTCTTCAGTTGACCCTTTTCCCTTTTTGTAGCTGTTAATATAATCTAAATGATTTTGCTGTGGTTTTTATGCCTACACACCCACCTTTGACCTGGTTATTGTTGTCATTCATTAGTCCATTTAGGGGCCTAAGACTTGCATGTACATTTTGATTCCATAGGAGGAAAGGTTTTTCTTGATTCTGTTTCAGCAGAGCATCCGCCTTAAGCCAAATAAGATATTAGACACTGCCTCCTTTTTCAGTACTTCAGCACGATCACTGTTAAACTGATGTCCAGTGTTAAACTTCAGTTGGCATCTGCCTCTTAAGTGTGCGTTAAATAGCAGCTTAGCTAATGTCACTGATGAAACCCAAGTCTGCAGATGCTGTTTGTGTTTGAATCTTTAGTTGCCATGGAGAAGTGAAGAGAGGATTAAAATTAACCCCAGTGCTGAGGGAGCACCATCTATTCACTGCTTTAAATCTTATGAGGGTGCTGCGGGCTGGGTAGAGAGCCCGAGTTTGCTGAGTGTGCCCCAGAGGGGCTCCCAGCCAGCTCTGAATATGCAGATATGGGGGAAGTGAGGGCTGGAAGAGAGGCCACTAGGTCCGTGAACATGTGGCTCCAGTGGCAGGAAACACGTGCATAATGAGTGCCGAGGGAATATAGTGCTTTTCCTGTCTGAAGTATGGACTGGCTGTAGTGAAGTAGCAGAGCTGCCTCCATCCCCGCCATCTCCCAATCCAAATATAGCACCGGTGCCTAAAGCCCAAGTACTTGGGGTGGAATCCCGGCTACTGAAGCCAATAGGGGTTTGCTGTTGCCTTAACGGGGGCCAGAATTTCACCCATGAGCTCCACCCAGTAGTCCCAAATAGCACCTGCAGGACCTGATCCAGGACCACTGAAATCCAGCAGGAGCCTTGGTGTTAGATTGGGCTCAGAAGGGATGTTAGCAGATGACACTATGCATATGTAGTCCAATAGCAAGGAGAACAGCTTTTTTTCCCCTAGTAGTTATTAAAATCCTTTAAAAAAAACTGATTATATATCTCTCTAAAATATATGCATAAAACAACCCCAGCACATCCCAGGAGGAAATAACAGCAATATACCTATAATTTGTGGTTTGTGCTTTATTAATCAAGTAGAACATTAATAATAAAAATATCCCAACCCACTTTATAATTACTGGAATAGAAATTAATTTTAAAAACTGTTTATTAGAACAGAAAATAAATATTTGATTAGCTTTGTTACAGAACAGTGGCTGTCTTTTAACTTTTTTTTCCCCTTCATATTTGGCTAGGAAACACTTAGGAAGTAGCTGTGATAATTCACTTTTTAAAAATTGTACAGTTTCTATGATTTTGCTTTTTAAACAGTACACTTTATAGATTTGATTGTTATATATTTGTGTTATGACTGCCTGGGACATTTGAAAAAATTTCCCCCACCATGATGTTAAAAAAATATATTGTTTGTTTTGACAACAAACCACCAACAAAAATTTACAAAACTGTGGCATACTTAATCCAAGGACAGCACAACACTTTTCCCACAAGTCTTCATTTACCTTGTTAAAAATAAAATAAAATGACACCAGCAAGATCTCATTTGAACATGTTCTTGTGCACGCTCTTTGTACTGCATCTGAGGGTGCACGCTGTTTCTCTTTCGTGTTCATTGGATTCTGATAGATTCTTTATATGTATATAATTGAGACAAAAAGATTATACAAAGTATTTTGTTCTACCTCTGTAAAATCACACTTGTGAATAAAGTCACATTGTTCGTGGAGTATTGTGAATACTGCAATACAGTCTGGTGCCTTTTTGTACCTGTGTGTAAGTTACTGTTTGTTTAAGCTACAGTCTGTAGATCTGGGACGCTCATACTTTGCCATCTGAGTTCTGCTATAGCATCTTTATAGGAACCCTGAGGGCTGCATCTGATTTAACCAAAATGGAGCGGAGCTCCAACTTTAATGTGAATAAGTTCCAAAGGGCCGGCCGTGTTAGTATAGTTCAGCGAGACAAGCAAGGAGCCCTGTGGCACATTTAAAGACTAACAAATATATTTATGCATGAGCTTTTGTCAGACATTTTGAAGATGGGGAACTTGCAGATGGGGAGGAAAATAAACACAGGGGAGTGTAAGTCAAGGGATCAGGTCACACTATAACAGCAAATCGAAGCAGTTGTTAAGATTCAAATGCTGGGAAACAGCATATAGAGGAAGATGAGGTCAGACTACCTGTTGTAATGAGAAAAAATCCGAAGTCCCTATTTAATTTTGAAGAGACAGAATCAAATTTGCAAATAAATTCGAGTTCTGCCATTTCTCTTTGAAGCCTTGGTGTGTTATTCAATTGCGTGAGCACAGCTATTATCAAATCATCAACCGTTTAATTAGGAAGATTGAAGTGTTCAGCTACTGGTTTTTGAATGTTATTTCTGATGCCAGTTTGTGCCCATTTATTCTTTTGCACAGAGGCTGTCCTGTTTGTCCAATGTATAAAATGTGTGGGCATTTCTGGCACATGATGACATAAATCACATTGGTGGATGAGTAGGTGAATGAGCCCTTGGTGGAGCAGCTGGTCTGATGAAGTCCTATGATGGTGTCGTTTGTGCAGATATGTGGGCAAAGTTGGCAATGTGGCTTGTTGCAGGGATGTGTGCCTGCTTTAATGGTTCAGTTGTTAGGTTAGTTGCTAGTAAGTAGCTATTTAAGGTGAGGGGGTTTTCTGTAGGTGAGGAGAGGTCTGTCTCCCAAGGCTTGAGAGAGTGAGGGATAGTCTTGTAGAACAGGCTGGAAATCCTTGATGATGTGTTGTAGAGGTCTGACTTGGGGGTTTGTAGGTGGTGACCAGTGGTGGTCTGTTGTTTTCTTTCTTGGGCTTCTTCTGTAGTATTTGACTTCAGGATACCCGCCTGGCTCTATCAATGTGTTTTCTTACTTCTGCAGGTGGGTACTGTAGTTTTAAGAACGCTTGATAGAGATCCTGAAGGTGTCTGGTCTCTGTCTGAGGCATCGGAAGAAATGCGATTATATCTTAGTGCTTGGCTGTAGACAGTGGATGGTGTGGTGTGTTTAGGATGGAAGCTCAAGAGATGTGGATAACTATACTGATCAGTAGGTTTTTGATATAGGGTGGTGTTGATGTGTCCATTCCAAATTCATACTATAGTGTCCAGAAAGTGGATCTCCTGTGTGAAGTGTTCCAGGCTGGAAATTGTTCAATTGCTGTGGAAATCTTCAAGGGCATCCCTACTGTGGGTCCAGATGATGCAGGTGTCATACACCACCCTACACCAAAAACTTATGAGTATAGTTACCTCCATCCCTTGAGCATTCCTCCAATCTTCCTAATTACACTGTTGATGATTTGTTAATATCCATGTTCAGACAATGGAATAACACATCAAGGCTTCAAAGAGAAATGGCAGAACTAGAATTCATTTGCAAATTTGATTCTGTCTCTTCAGGATTAAATAGGGATTTTGGATTTTTTTTTCCTCATCACAACAGGTGATTTGACCTCATCTTCCTCTATGTGCTGTTCCCCAGTATTTGAATCATAACAACTTCTTTGGTTTGCTGTTACAGTGTGACCTAATCCTATGGCTTACACTTGCATTTATTTTCCTCCCATACCGTAAGGTCCCCCATCTTTAAAGGGTCTGACAAAGTGGGATTTTCTCCCATGAAAGCTCATATGATAAATCATTTTGTTAGTCCTCAAGTGCCACAGGACTCCTTGCTTATTTTAATGTGAATGTATATCTTGTAAAGACAACAGGTTCCAGTAGGCAATTCTCCGTCTTCAACGAGGCAGAGACTGCTCAGATCAAGACAAGGAACTGCAGCCCTTGTTTGGATCAGGAAAGAATCAAGAGATGGAAGGAAACTGATCAGTGCTATGGAAAGATGTCCCATGTGGAGAGAGAGCAAAACAAATTAGGTCTGTGTACTGTAGAGCTGAGACAAAACAGGAGCTGTATGATGAGAGTAGTATGATACAAAATAATCAACTGTATAGAAAAAGATATAGGCTAGACTTCCATTTCCTTTCATAATACGGGCACAAAGGCATGCAAAGACACTGAAAGGTAACAAATTTAAAATAGATACAATCGAATGCCTTTTTGACACAACATATAACTAACCTGTGGAACTCATAGTCATGAGTCATAGCAGGACTGGAAAAAAAAATTCATTAATGGATAATGAGAACATCCACTGTTACATCAGGTAAGGTTGAAGAAGAATAAAGACTAAATCCTCCCAGTCAAGATAACCTGTAAATGCCTGGGGTTAGGAAGTAACTTTCCCATAGGCCAGTTTTGCCAGAATTGCCCATTTTGAGGAGTCATAAATTCCTCTGAAACCTCTGGCCAGGGACAGGATATGGAACTACATGGGGCTTAGGTTTGAGCCAGCGTGACAATTTTTACGTCCCCCTATATTGTTCATTGTATCGTCCTTTGAAGAAGTCAGAATATTTGGGTGTTTCCCCTAAAATAACCATAAAATTGTTAAGTTGGATAGGCTTTATAGCCTATCTTTCTTCACCAGAAGAGGCCTGTTTTACATTCACTACCTTTCTTTATGTAGTTGTATGTTTTTAATATCTGCAGTTTTTTTCAGTGTAGGAAGGTGACTTTCATCTAGGAAACAACACATTTGCACCATTACAGCTATTTTTCCTTGTGGTGTAATTTAGCAGCTCTTTCATCTGCAGTCTAGCTTTCTAAAGCCTTTGGTGACATCAGCTGGAGGAGAAAAACAGAAGTGCTTGTAACTTTCTAACTACTGGAGCTTTATACGTTGCATAGGTAAGCAAGAAGCTTCCACATACAGAACTTCATTTGCTGTGAAATGTTTGCATTGGTTTTATGATGTACATATATTATTACCTGGGCCAAATATGCAGCAGTTGTAAATCAGCATTGCTTTTCTTGACATCAGTAGAGCTGACTTTCAAACTATTTTGAGAAATGAGGGGCCAGTTATGGTGGGGATTGAAAAAGAATGTGGGATGGAACTTTAACTCTAAGTATAAATCACAGAGGAAACGTAAAACGTGCCGAGCATAGGAGTGCTAAACGCATCAGCCCAATGTAGCGGATATGGAGGCCTGTCACACTGCTGGTGTTGGCCATTGTTAGATTATTGCATGCCACAGCGTGGTGTGTTTTTACGGGTCAATCCAGACAGCAAGAAATTCGTCACCTTTTGGTTCAGATCATTGCGATTTTGTAGCAATGCTCAGTCACCGCCTCAGAAGTGGAGCCTTGCATCCTGTGTATACTATAAAAACAAGAGAGCGTTGTAATCATGTGTTCAAAGAATCTAAAAGTCTGGCTTTATTTTCGCACTTGTCATAAAATTTCAGGTGAGGGCTGATGCAACATGATGTATTTGTGCTGCAGGCTGAACAAATACACCAATCGTTCATCCAAGGAAAGGGATGAGATTTATGCTTGGTCCACTGGTGGGACTGGGACAGCTCATGCCAAATTGATCTCTTTGGGCTATAGTGGAGTTACACAACAGATGAATTTGGCCCACTGTGTAAGCATCCATAGTGACAGCAACACCTGAACCTTTGTAAAGCCAGCAAATTGAGGAGATAGGGATAAAACAGAGGAAAGATGCTCTTGTAGTTAGGGCATTAGTCTGCCACTTGGATTCAACTCCCTGGTCTACCTCAGATTTCTTATGACATTGGTCAAGTCACTTAGCCTCTCTGTGCCTCAGTTCCCCATCTGTGAAATGGGGACAGTTGCACTGCCCTACCTCAAAGGTTGTTGTGAGAATAATGCCATAGAAGACTGAAGTTCTCAGGTTATCATGGTTTAAAAAAATAAAAAAGCCACGTCAGTACCTTGGACATCCTAGCTATTTGTTTGTTCATACATCTCGGCTGTGCAAGCCCCATAGCTACGATGGATTGCCATGGTGGGGCACAGTTTCACCCCTACATTGTCATTACAGCTAAAAGATGGAGGTCTTGTCCATGCTGCCTTACCGAAGGGATGCTGGGATGGGAAAAGAGATTTAGATCAGTTGGCCTCATGAGTGCGCTCTGGAGTCTGGTTGCATGCCACACAGCTTGCAGGTTTAGTCACCTTCACCATGTAATTCATGGAAGAAAATATGGCTTCAGCTGCAAAAGCTGTTCCTCAAGTGTCTTGTGAACCAGAGCAGCTGGAACAGCAATAACAAGAGGAAAAGCACGACTGGCGACTCGTGTTTATGCTGGGGCACATATAACTACTTTGTGTATGTGGAGAAGCAGACCCTTACAGAGGAGGTGCTGTAGCTTCCTAACATAAGGAAAAGTGGCCAAAAGCAAGGCATTTGGCTTTTACAGAACGTTGTCCTCCGGCTCGTTTTTTCTGAAATACAGCATCCTTTTCTTTTATGCAGGAAACCAGCTGCTTTCTCCAACACATTTCTCTGGTGATTTCCAAGTTCATTCCAACACAGCACTGTACATTTCCATCTGCCAAGTGGATGAGTACGTGTGCTCAAGATTAGTCCCTGTTAAATCATTGGCTATGACTACTGCTGACCCCTTTGCCAGTCAGTGACCGAACTGGATTGATACAGCTACAGGATCCTGATAAAGACATCACAGATTCCAAAAATGAAAACACTGTTCTTGCATGTGCTTGCAAGAAAAGAAGCCTTTTGCAGTGAGTTCCTTTGCTTTTGGCTCATGTCTGGATGTTCTGTAAAGGAGCAGAAATAAAAAGGCAGCCTTGAAGGAAAATTCTAGATTTGCTTCTTGGAAGCTGCAAAATTAACGTAGGTGTTTGACGCACTTACTCACGGCTGCTTGCATCTGGAATCTGGCTGTCCTGGTTTTAAAGGGACAGTCTGATAGCGGGGGCTTTTTCCTTATACAGGTGCTAATTGAATCCCTCCCCCTCTTCCCTTGCCAGATTTTTCACCCTTGCTGTCTGGCCACCCTACTGAAACCAAGCATGGTCTGGAAGAGGATCAATGAGATAAGGCACTTAAGATGTACCATGCAGGCTAAAACCCCTTTTCAGTACTGATTTGTTGTCTCGCTGGTATTACTCGCTATATATGTGGAATCTTATGCCTTTTTAAAAATAAGATCTCAGTTTTATGGAAGCTGACAGTGATTGGACTTGATTGATTCCTTTGAATGCTCAGGCACCAGGTGTGGGAATAACAGCATTCATGTGATGTAAGTAAGTGATGGCTCATTCTTGCATCTCTCACATGCTCATTGCATCTGTCCCTCTTCATGCTGTGTTCTTAGCAAGGTGACCGCGAGCCCATTTTCACTTCTGGCAGAAGGTGGGTTGCTGTGAGGTCATCCCTGTGTTCCTGAGGTCTATGCCCTGCAGGGCCGTCCCTGCGCAAGAGATCTGCGTCTCTGTCTCTCACTGGCAGCTTTGATACCTCAACCCTGAAGAGACAAGAACGCCTTGGGATGTTCCCAAAGTGCTAAGCCTGTGACAGAAAGTCATCTTGTGCCATAGGTCATGCCCACCGTGAATGCAAGCCCAAGTTCCGCAACAAAGTGCATCATCGAAGCAGGGCTGGAAAACCCAGAGCAAATGCTTCTTGCAAAGACATAGCTGCTCTTAACGTAGCAGCTGGAGGGCCAGCATGAGTGCTGCGAGGAACAGTGGCCTGTATTAAACATGTGCTAATGTAGCAAAGTGGGGTGTTTTTCCCCTCACTTTCCACTCATCTCCCGTTCTAAAACGTGAGTGCTCTGCTCAGCCGACATATGGGATGACAAAACTTCTGTGACTGTTTGTTTTTGCCACTTGATTGTGGGTAAATTTGCACCCCTCTCCCATTCCATGCCACTCTAATTTCCTTTTCTGTTAGTTGCTAAATGACCAGTTTTGCATCAAACCATAAAAAAGCCCCTAAAGCCATCTTGCCCCAAAACACAGGCTTGTGAAATATGACGTAGATCCATCCTGGCATTAGATGAATGTGTATGTGGGAAAGCCATGAAGTTTGCCAACAGAGATGCATGGCCAGACCCACTGATATTATCCTGCACATACAGCATGGTCACCCTGTTGTCTGGCCCCACAAGAGTGCCGGAGAGAGCGGCAATGGCCATCCCCCCTCAACTTGCATCACTGATTATGTGCAACATGAGGTGGTTTTTGGAAGCTGTGTGTGCCATCCTGCTGGATGCTAACATCTCATTTCCTATTCAAGTTCCTACTGCATTGGTGGCATAGAGACGGTGTCCAGTGCCCAAGGGCCAAACCCACATTTGTGCTCCCTTGGGTGCCCTGCACTGCCCCATGCCTTGCGTCCCCCCCAGCCCAGTGCCTGGGAGCCCCCTCCCTCTGTTGCTAAGCCACTGTACTGCAGCCACCAAAAAAAGCAGACCCATACCCACACAGTTGGGCGGGGAGCTGGCACTGGACCCTTCTCCAACTTATGGCAGTGCCAGTGAATCATTCTTGTTCTCTCAGCATTAAGCAAGACAGCTGAAGAAATTCAGCCTGGCAGGCTGCAGAGACCAGCCGTATTCCTCTCTCCAGCACACACCAGCAGCTGCATCCTAAATGAAAAAAAGCATGATCAGGTTAGCTGTGGATGCATAAACCCAGCTATGCACAGACAGCAGCTGTGGTAGCACTGGTGCCCATAGCCCCTTGTCCCCAGACAGGAGCCTCTGATCAGAAAAGTCTGCATGGCTAGATCCGGCCTGTGCTGAATTCAAGCAGTCACACTTTCAAACTTAGTCTGAATGAAGGTGTCCTGGTGCCTTACACCTATTTCTAATCCAAGCGTTTATGACACTTAGGTAACAATTAAATTCTGGCTGAAAATCAGCCATGGTGATTTTTACTTTTCCTGGCTGTTAAAGCTCATATAATGATACCATTTTTAAGTCAAGGAAAAGCAATTTAATTAGCAAAGCTATTTGACTTTCCTTCTGGGTGAATGCTGAGGTTGGAGGGGAGGAGGAGGAAATCTAGTGGAAGACTTCTAATAAACCCATTTGTATGAATCAGACTACGCCTGAGGCAGCCACGGGTTAAAGTATAATTTGGGGGCCCTGGAACCCCTACATTGGTACCCCCCCACCTCAGCTACTGCCCTCAAAACACCTACCCCATCAGACCCCTTTTCCCATGTCTTTTAGCCCCAATTTCCAATCCCGAAGCTCCCTACCCCCATTCCAGCCCTTGTAACTCCCCCCATCCCTCAGCTCCCCATCTTCACGCTATTCCCTTCAGCCCCCCAAGCCCTCCCCAGCCTGCCATCTGAACCCCTTCTCTCCCCGGCCCCCCTACCTGGCCGAAGAGCTGGGCAGGGGGCAGGACGCCATGGTGCTGGCCAGCCAGCTGGCTGACAAGAGGTAACCCAGGCCAGAGGCTGGGGCTGGCCGTGCTCACAGCTAGGCCCCGACCGGAAGGAGCAGAGCCACCCAGGCGCCAGGGAAGGGAGGGAGGGTGGCTGGTCTGGCCCCAGCCCACAGCCCTCCCTTCCTCTGGCCCAGAGGGGACGTGCCGGCAATCCTTCTATTTTTAGGGGCCCTGGACCGCAGTGGTCCAGTGTGTCCCCCCATGGGGGGGCTGGAATGCAGCGTTCCAGGGCGGTCCCCTGGTTTTAGGGGGCCTGGGAGCCCCCAGAATGACATCCCTGGGCTTTCCTCCTTACCTTAACCCCTAGGTCGCCAGAGCAGTTGAGGGCCTTGGGAAGATTAGATGGTCCAGGGGATGGACGGTAACAGGCGGCACTGTAGTGGTAAAACCCTGTAATAACTTTCTAGAGGCTGCGTGGTTTGGTTTTTTCTTTTTTTTTTTTTTTTTTTAGTGTCACTATCCAAGAGTTTGATGGTGCCATGATGAAAAATTATTCTATGATCAGAGGAAGAAAAGCTTTGGCGTAGAAGCATTACTCAATATTATCCCACCAATATGTTCCTCCCAGTATTTTGGTGAATATAAGGTTGGAGAAAGCCAGAAACCAGAGTATAAAATGTGGGAAAGGGCCTGAGGCCATAGCTCTGCTTCTGCTAAATTTCCGATTTGGCTAGAAATACACATGTAACTTTGACTGAGCAAACTCATAGAAAAAGGAGATGTGGCCATGCTGGCAGGGTACTGGTGTACAGCACTGAACCCCCAGGGTTGCCATCTTTGCAGTCAGCTGGCGAGCCCCTCCCTTAGCCGTGAAGCTGCTATTCTACTTTTTAGTGTGCTCAAGCAATGCTAGTAGGTAGCCATCCCCTCAGCTGGAAAACACCTTCCTGTTGCATAGTCCTAACTTTACCTCTCACCGAAAAGAAGGCGTCTCTGCCCACACCCCCAGCATGGGTCTGGAACTGGGCAGGAACGACGAGAAGAAAACACCTCCCCACCCCGCCAGTCCTTTCCGCTGCATCAAGTGGTTCCACAGCATCTCCCACATGCGGCAACCCTGCCAAAGCGATAAGACTTGACACAACTGCAGCACATGGCAGCAGCACTAAAAGGGGGAGAGATGATAAAATATAGATGAAGCCTTTGGATGTTTATACACTATTGTATTATACACAAATTTATACACTATTGTAAAAAAAAATTGGTTTTGTTTGTTTAAACACATTCAGCAAGAGATTCTATGCAGAGTGCAGTAAGGACCTGGCTTTCTGACTGGACAGGTTCGACCGTGTGTCATGACATAGACTTTGAACCACACCCTCAAGACTGGTATTGTGCCACATCCCACAAGCACCAAGAGTTCAGGTGAGCAACTTCCACAAAAATCCCAGTGCTGCAGGCAGGGTGATCCGCAGCAGTTGGCTCTCCGTTCTGAGCTACCCCGGCCTGGACTTAAACTGTGCTGTGATGCTGTAGATGTAAAACCAAGGCCATGTCTGTCTGTGTACAGTAATATCGCATGGGATTTTTTTTTTTTTTAAAACCCAGGCTCTGCATCTGGGGATCTAAACCGAAAACATCCCTCTTGCAGCATACAGTTCTGGCGTGAAAGGCTGAACCCCACTGAAGTCAATGGTGGCATTTCTGTTGACGACACTAGCGTTCAGTTTTCTCTCTAGGGCCTTTCTGTTTTATGTGCTATCCATATTTGCTGGTGGGCACAGAGCAGGATGATAGAGGCAGAATCCTTTCTAAGAGGGTCAGACTAGACAGTTGTAATGGGCTCTTCTGGCCTCAAACGTTATGAATTTAGGGCAGCCAAAGCCCTGCCTGTTGTGTGGATTGGGGCCAAAGCTACCCGTGAGCATCAATCTCTGCTGTTAAGGCAGCAGGCCCAGAAAGAATGTGAAGCTGGCACAGATAATATTGCATATGAATTTTTTTTCCTCTTTGCCTTGGCATGAGAGATGCTGATAACAGCCTCAGTCTGTGAAGGAAAAGAGTGACTGCCCTGAGAGAGTGGCATATAAATTCATTAGTCAGATTAAGGGTCTGTGTATGAATCATGACAGGTTCCATAATCTGATAAAGAGAAATGTTTAATTATTAAACTATAAACAGAAAGCTTTGTTCTGGGTTGGGGGGGGCAATGTTTTTGGGTTTTTTTGACTTTCAGATCATCTAGTGAGAGGCCAGCAGATGAAAGTGATATAGTGTGCATGGCTCCCCTTTGTTAGCGCCAGAAAAAATGAAATGTTAAAGGCCATGGCCAAAAGGTGGTTTCACTGTTTGCTGAGAAATACCTCTAAGTTGTAGTCCATTTGGCTGTCTTTCCTATTTGCTAATCTAATCTTCCTCCCTTATGTAGCCCATTTAATTTATGTTGTCTACCAACACCTCTCATCACTAAAAAGACCATTCTCTGCCATTTCATACCCCTTGTTAATATTTAGCTGACAGTGTCATTTTTGGCCTGGTCTATGCTAGGGACAAATATTGTGTTAGAAAAAAAAATAAATACCACAACAGTCTTTGTGACTCTTGTTTAACAGTGGGTTGATTAAAGCCTGTGAGTTAACATCTTTGCTAACACCCGGCATTTTTGCCAGTACATCCAAGGCCTTAACTGCAGATGTTCGCCTGTCTTAAAAATCTCTAAAGTGGTGTATAAAAAAAAAAACCCCCAAAGAACACAGCTCCATGCACAACAGATGGGGAAGTGCACCTTGAGATGTATATTATGGTTAGGGAAGCGTCATAACACTCCTACCGAGCACATGTTCACTTACTCACAATTGTACATCTGTGACTCCTTCGCATTGCAGTGTGGGAGATGTCCACCCCTTCAGTTCCGTTAGC
The DNA here is from genome assembly GCA_007922195.1 of Podocnemis expansa. Lineage (NCBI taxonomy): Eukaryota > Metazoa > Chordata > Testudines > Podocnemididae > Podocnemis > Podocnemis expansa. The sequence goes on from ML681964.1 coordinate 60,497,088, forward strand.
ACTAGCTTTGCTCATTTTTTTAAACCCTCATGGCTTTTGTTTGTAGCAGTTTTTGAATGCCTTTAAATCTAATTAAAGTAGAAAGACAAGTTGGACTGGTAGCTAGGGCGTTGAGTTGGCCATCAAAAAACTTGGACTGTCATGTGGCCTTCAGAATTTTGCTCACTGTGACTCAGTTCCTCCAGCTGTAAAATGGAGGTAATGATACTTATCCATTTTAAATGCTCTTAAACCTGTAGCTTGAAAGTTCTATATGGGGGCTAAGTACACTCATTTTAAAAATACTGTAGTGTCGGTGCAGCTAGCATCACCATTAAAAGCTGGTACTTTATCTTTCTTTTAGTTTTTAGAGTTTTGGCTTGTACGTCAGGTTGAGGGTTTTAGAGCCTGCCTATATGGGCTAGAATTTTTCTGGCAGCATTCCTCTGAATCCATACGCTTCTATAAAAAAGTCTTTGGGATGAGGAGGCGCACATACATGAATATAACATAGTGATAGCTAAGAGTGGCTATGTCTACACTACAGAAGCTAAGTTGACTTAACAAAGTCAACTTTAGTAAGTTAACTTAGTGAGTCTCCCCCTTCTCTTAAGTCAACTTGTGGAAGTGTCCTAATTTAAAAAAAAACAAAACTGTTTGCTTAAGTTGATTTTACTAAGTCAACTTAAGTAGGCACATGTTATTACACGGGGCTTCTTAAGTCGACTTAGATGGCCCCATTGCACTGTTGACTTAACAAAGTCGAGTTATTGCCTAAGTCAACTTAGAGTGAGAGTTATCAAGTCGACATAAGGAAGCCCTTAAGTCAACTTAATGCACTCCAAATGTGGCCAGGGCTTTGCTTAAGTTAACTTAAGCCTCCTTACGTTGAATTAAGCCCATATTGTAAACATACCTAGGTACAGCAAAGTATTTGGCATCAAGTTAGCATGTCATATGCTCTCATAAAATAGGCTGGTTTTTTTGTTTAAGTAAAAATAGTGCATGGAAGATTTAAAATCATTATTTGTTTTTTGACATTTCCACAAAATGTTTAAATGGTCAAAACTTTCAACCAGCTTGCTATCTGACAAATGTTGCCAAAATTTTTCCCACGTGGCTCTTAATCAAAAAATTGAATGTTGATGAAGAATGTCATTGAAAATTCAAAATTTAGAAAGGTTTAACCACCTCTACCTCAGAGGAGATTCCTTTGAAAACAGCTGGTCCTCAGCAGTGTTCTCAACTTAGTTTTATAATAAGTCTTGTGTCAACCTTTTTTTTTTTAAACCTGGCTTATAGTGCCCTGTGAATCTGCAAGAATTTCAGCTTTCACTTTTTAAAAAGGAGGTATATAGATTTCATGGTTGTGGAGATGAGTACTAGCATTTGATGTCAATATACCCTAACACAAAAGGAAATAAAAAAGGAAGTAAATAAAATGAACTCATCAGTAAACTTCAGAGCAAAACTGTGCTTTCAAATTTTCTGGAAGCTGGAGATGGGCAAAGTGGTCTGGATCACTTGTTCTGTTCATTCTCTTTGAAATACCCAGCATCGGCCACTGTCAGAAGACAGCATACTGGGCTAGATGGACTATTGGTCTGACCCACCATGGCTGTTCTTAGTATTGTTTAAAATCTCATTATTTTAACATCAATCTTATGATTTGAGAGATGGAAGCTGGAGGGGTCAACTCACTTCGCAATCGTTCAATAGTATAATATCCCACCCTATGGTTTTCTCTGAAACCTCTAGTTTTGGTTACTATGGGAGACAAGATACTGGACTAAGATGGCCTGTGGTTCTGATCCAGTATGGCAATGCCTACATCAGTTTGAGGAGGAGGGAGCGTTTGGCAGTAAGAGCATAAACTGCCTGCTATATGCTACTAGCGTTCTGCATTGGCATTGTGAAAAACAAGATCCTGTCAGCTGTCTGGAGTGGACTGTGGAAAGAGGGGATGGGAGTGAGAGAATGCCCAAATTGCTTTATTTGGCCAGAGCAACTGACCACTAATAAAAAAGGAGAGTAAAACACAGCATAAATGTGAATTCCCAAGTCAACAAGCTGCTTATGACCTCCATTTTTTAATAATGGACCCCAGTCCTGCTGTTTTTAAGACCTACAAACATTATTTTTAATTCTTACCTATTTATTTAGCCATCAAGCACAACTGTACATGGCTCATTACAAATGAAGCAAAGGTTCCTCCCAATAAGAGCAAACAATTTCTCTCATACATAGCTCCTGATGGTGCATAATTGTAGTGTTCTTGCCTGTGAACTTATTTAACCCATGCTGCAAAAAAGAGGGGAAGCATACAAGAAGGACAACATTAACACGTTAAATCCAGAGTGGTGGTAGCTGTGTTTAGTCTGTGGACAGCAAAAACAATGAGCGTCTTGTGGCACCTAACTGATTTCTTCAGGCATAAGCTTTTGTAGGCTCCAACCTACTTTTTCAAAGGCATGAATGATGCGTCTGATGAAGTGGGTTGGAGCCCATGAAAGCTTATGCCCGAAGAAATCTGTTAGTCTATAAGGTGCCACAGGACTCTTGTTGTATCAACAAGCTAGTCTTTGTCTAAGGATGAGCTCTAAGGGCTAGATTTTTAAGGGGTTTTGTAACTCAGCTTCCCTTTTTAAAACACTTTCTTTGAAATCACACTTGACGTCATTGTCATTTTAGTGCAGCAGGGACTAGAACCCTGGGTCTTCCGGGTGAGTATCTTAGTCAGCAGGTACAGCATCATTTTCTTGCTGGCCCAATGAATAGTTGTGAATTACCCCAACATATCTTATAAACCATGCAGCAGTTCCCAACCCTTTCCTTTATGCAAACCTCTACATCATCATCAAAAGCTTTTGAGGACCACCACATAAGCAAGATGTTTTAAACATTTTTAACTTGGCCTATGGTTGAAGGGAGCCAAACTTAAATACAAACACAGCTATTTCTAATGATTTCTTATACTCACTCACAAAGATATTGTCCTTGTCCCAGTACATTTGCCTGCAGTAGGTCTACCTGTGGGAAAAAGATAACACCTAATGAGGAGGCTGATGTTTTGCAGACAGCAAGAGAATGTTATGTTACACAAGGCTGTTGTGAAGCAAATTACACTGTGAATAATGATGTAAAATCAAACATGATACATAAGAGGTACATGGAATTATATTACTACGTTATCTTTATTCCTCCTCATGGCCTTCCTACAGTACCTGCATGGACCACCAGAAGCCCACGGACCACAGGTTGGGAACCGTTGGGTTATGGCATTCAGCGGGAAAGTTCATAGATTTTTAAGACTAGAAGGGACAAATATGATCATCTAGTCTGACATCCTACACAGTGCTGGTCACAGAGCCTCTCTCCCACTGCTGCACTAGACACCTAACTTATGACTGAGTCACTGAAGCCCCCAAACCATGGTTTAAAGGAGAGGCCTCAAACTGAAATCACCACAAGGAATGCATGAAGACTACTATGGTAGCCCAAGGGCTGCACCACTGAAACCTCTTCATATAACGATATTGCAAATATCGGTGACAATAGGGTTGTTGTGGGCCACAGGAAATAGCTTTAGGGGCTGCAGGTAGCCTGCAGGCCATGTGTTTGAGACCCCCTGGTTTAAAGCCTTCAGGGTACAGAGAAAATGCCAATAGGTGACCCATGCCCCACTAAGGCAAAAACCTCCCCAGGGCTCTGGCCAATGTGCCTTGGGGGAAGCGTCCCTCCTGACTCCAGATATGCCACTCAGCTAATCCCTGAACATCTGAGCAAGACTTGCCAGCCAGATGCCCCAGAAAAGTAGTCCCTGTAACAACTCACAACCCACCCTGTCTAGCATTCCATCACAAGCCAGTGGTGTATTTAGTGCTAGTTGTCAAAAAGCAGTTAAATGACAAATCAGGATGCCCCACTGTACCATCCTCTTCATAAATTTATTCAGGTCATTTTTTTAAAACCAGCTAGTTTTTTGTTTTTTGTGTTTTTTTTTTGCTCTGACTGCTACTTTCAGAAGGGTATTCCAGGACTTTAATCCTCAGATGGTTAGACATCTCTGGCCTAATATCAAGTCAAAATTTATCATAGAATAGTAGGGCACAAAGGGCCCTCATGAGGTCATCTAGTTCAACCCCCTGCTAAAAGTAGGACTAAGCCCACTAAATCCTGCCAACCAAGGTTTTGTCTAACCGGGCCTTAAAAGTTTCCGAAGGTGGAGATTCTGCCACCTCCCTAGGTCAGTGGTTCCCAGTCAGTGTGCCAGGGCAACACCCAAAGTGTGCTGCAACCATCCCCAAGAGCTGGAGTTAAAGTTCCCTCCCTGCTCAGTCCAGCCACGTGGGCTGTGCAGGGCTGGGAAAAGGCAGGGGTTAAAGTAAGGAGGAAGGCACCGGAACACAGTTCTGGGGCCCCCTATTTTTAGGCAGGCAGCCTTTTGCCCCCCCCCCCCCCCCAAATACAGGAAGGCACTGGAACACACGTTTCACAACCACATCACATTGGTCAGGCATAGTCATCCTGTGATGAACTAATACGCCCAGTTCCCTCTCCTCCTCTGTCACTGCCAGTTGATGTGGTCCAAGTTTATAGCAAAAATTCCTAATAGTCCCGTAAATGCATGACCTTGCTCTTAGCACTCTTAAATTCCACTGTGTTTCTAGTACTCCAGTTTGCAAGGTCAGCCAGATCTTCCCATGTGATACCCTGATTTTTCTGTGTGTTGTCAGTACCTCCCACTTCATGTCACCCACAAACTTTATTAGTACAGTCCCACTTTTTGTGCCAACATCGGAAATAAAGCAGTTAAATTAAATTGGTCTCATGCCCAGTTTCTGAGGCACTCCACTAGTAATGCCCCCCCCCCCCCCAGCCTGATAGGTCAACTTTCCATGTGCCTTGCTGTAATGTCCCTTATAACTAGTTCCTTAGGCACCTTTGAATTTTCATATTAATCCTCATCTTGTCCAGTGTAATTATTAATTCCCACCTGCAACCATATCAAATGTTTTACTGAAATCTAGCTAAATTAGATCCACTGCATTCCCTTTGTCTAAAAAAAAAAAAATTATCTTCTCAAAAAAGGAGAGCAGGTTGGTCTGGCACGATCTACCTTTTGTAAAACCATGTTGTATTTTGTCCCAACGTCTATTAACATTGATGTCTTTAATTACATTCACTTTCAAAATATTTTCCAAGACCTTGCATACCAATGAGGTCAACCTAACAGGGCTGTGTTTACCCAGATCATATTTTCCCTGTTCTTTAAAATAAGACCTATGTTAGCAATTCTCCAGCCATATGGCACAACCCCAGAGTTCACAGCGTCATTTAAAATCCTTGCTAATGAGTTTGCAAATTCATGTGCTAGTTCCTTTAGTATTCTTGAATGGAAATTATTAAGCCCGGCCCCTGCCCCCACTCCAATTAAGTCCCATTAACCAATTCAAGTTTGGCTTCTATCTCAGATGTGGTAATTTCACCCTCCATAGCCTCATTCCCATTAGCCACCCTGTCACTATCCCTCAGCACAACATTATCCTCAATAAAAAATGGATGCAACATATCTGTTTAGATATTTGGCCATACCTAGGTTACCTTTGCTCCTGGCATGCATGCAGGGGACTGGCCTCAATGCTCTTTCATGAGTTCTTCCAGTTCTGTGATTAACCTGCACCCCATCCTCCGTACTTAGTGGTCCCATTTCTTCCTATTTATATGAGTCTAAAACCATTTACTTTTTGTTTCAATTCCATTTTCAAGGTTCAATGCTACCTGGCTTTTTACCTTTGCCACTTTATCACTACATGTTCTAACCTCCAAGAGTTAGCGTTCCTTGCTGAGCCCTCCTTGTAGGCATTCTGCATTCTCCCGGTTCCCTGGCTAAGATTCTGGCTTAGCCAGCTTGGTCTACAATCTTGCCTATGAACACCCCCCCCACACACACACACACACACACACTTCTTTGGGAATGCAGACTCCAGCTAATTCATATAATTTTGTGTAGGCACCCTGTACTTTAGGGGACCTCTGAAATCAAGTAGGAGGTTAACATTTAAGCAGTTTCTTTTGCTGTAAGTGTTCCACTGAGGGACTACAACTCCCATGATCCCTTGGAAGAGCGTGCGCGAGAGAGAGAGAGAGAGAGAGAGATCCTGGCTGCCCGCCAGGAAGCAGATGGGGGCAAAGGGGGTCTCAGGGTAGAGAGGGAGAGACATGTCTGAATCTGGAAGCTGCTGTGAGTGCTGCTGGAGGCTCACTCAAGCAGAGAGCTTCAGAGGTTGGTGGCTTACTCAGCCCAAAGCAGGGTCTGAGCCTAGAGCTGGCTGAGCTGGCTCTGCAGTGAGGGTGTGAGTGCCCTCCTCCAATCTGGAGCCGAGCTTGTAAAGCCAGGGAGTCTGCTGAGAGACTGACTGGGCCTGAGGGATGGCAGAAGGGCAGTCGCTTTGAACCAGGGCCAGGCCAACAAGCTAGTGGTTGGGCTCACTACGGATCTGCAGCGTGGTTCTGAGTGGATACACTGGACCAGCAGCGTGCTGCCTTGTCTCCTTCAGTGAGCCTCCAAGTGTGCCCACGCAAGCAAGTGGTTGGGGTTCTGAACTCTGAGAAGTGTGCCCGCTGAGTTGGAAAAAGGGCTGTGAACATGCCAGTTAGATAAGGTTCCTGTATTCTGTGGCTGCTCACTGATTTATTTACTTGCTTCTGTGTATTTAAATGAGTAGTAATATTTTATTCCATCCTGTTATGATAAATGTCTGTGTTAATTAAAGGTTTGTTACATGCATTTGAGCACTGTGAATGTATATATACATCCAACAGCGGGTCAAGAACATGAAGAGCTGGACAGCACCTGGCCCGGACATGATCCACACCTACTGGCTAAAGACACTAACAGCAGTGCATGAACGCCTGCAGCACAGATGAACCAGCTGCTAGCAGCAGGCTCCCACCCAGACTGGCTAACACAAGGAAGGACAGTGCTGATTATGAAAGACCCCCCCACAAGGGAACAGCACCATCCAACTACCGGCCAATAACCTGCCTCCCCACAACATGGAAAGGCCTATCAGGCATCATAGCCGCCAAGCTACAGGACCACATGGGCCAGTACATGAGCACAGCTCAGAAGGGTATTGGGAACAACACCAGAGGCTCAAAACACCAGCTGCTCATAGACAGAGCAGTCGCCCAAGACTCAAGGTCTAGACAGACCAATCTGTGCACAGCCTGGATTGACTACAGGAAAGCCTACGACTCAATGCTGCACACATGGAGCTGTGAATGTCTGGCGCTATACAAAGTCAACAGGACACTAAGGACCTTCCTCAAGAACTCAGTGGGACTGTGGAAGACAACACTGGAAGTCAACTCAAGACAGCTTGCACAAGTGGCCATCAAGTGCGGCATATACCAAGGTGATGCGCTGTCCCCGCTGCTGTTCTGCATTGGCTTGAACCCCCTCAGCCAGATAATCACAAGGACTGGATACGGATACAAGTTCAAGAGTGGAACTACCATCAGCCACCTCCTCTACATGGATGACATCAAGCTGTATGCTAAGAATGAACGAGACATCGACTCGCTAATCCACCTGACACGGATCTACAGTGAGGATATTGGGATGTCATTCGGACTGGAGAAGTGTGGCCGGATGGTAGTAAAGAGAGGGCAGGTAGTGAAGATTGATGGGGTGGAACTACCAGCAGGCCACATAGCAGACATACAGACCAGCTACAAGTACCTTGGCATCCCACAGTCACATGGGAACCACGATGAGGAGGCAAGGAAGACAGCAACATCCAAGTACCACCAAAGGATAAGACAGGTCCTGAAGAGCCAGCTCAACGGGAAGAACAAGATCCACGCCATCAACAGGTACGCCCTGCCAGTCATCAGATACCCTGCCGGTATAGTGAGCTGGCCAAAGGAGGACATGGAGGCTGCCGATGTGAAGACCCGGAAGCTCCTCACAATGTACGGAGGTTTCCACCCCAAGTCCAACACCCAGAGACTGTACGCCAGCCGGAAAGAAGGCGGGCAGGGTTTGGTGAGTGTCAAAGCCACTGTCCTGGATGAAACCCAGAGCATCCAGCAATACATCAGTAAGATGGCACCCAAAGATGAGCTGCTGAGAGAATGCCTGAGGCAGCAGCAGACATGGGAGGAAGATCAAGCAGAAGAAGTGCCATGGCAAGACAAGACCCTGCATGGGATGTACCATCGACAGATAGCTGAGGTGGCTGACATTGGGAAATCCTACCAGTGGCTGGAAAGGGCTGGACTAAAAGACAGCACTGAGGCACTGATCATAGCAGCACAAGAACAGGCACTGAGCACCAGATCCATTGAAGCAGGGGTCTACCACACTAGACAGGACCCAAGGTGCAGACTGTGCAGAGAGGCCTCAGAGACAGTCCAACACATAGTGGCAGGATGTAAGATGCAGGCAGGAACAGCATACACTGAACAGCATAACCAAGTAGCTGGCATTGTGTACAGGAACATCTGCACAGTGTATGGGCTAGACCCTCCCAAGATCAGATGGGAGATCCCACAGAAGGTCGTGGAGAATAACAGGGCTAAGATTCTGTGGGACTTCCAGATCCAGACAGACAGGCAGGTACTGGCCAATCAACCAGACATCGTGGTAATAGACAAGGACCAGAAGACAGCGGTGGTGATAGATGTAGCAGTGCCAAGTGACAGCAACATCAGGAAGAAGGAGTATGAGAATCTGGAGAAGTACCAGGGCCTGAAAGAGGAACTAGAACGGATGTGGAAAGTGAAGGCCAAAGTGGTCCCGGTGGTGGTAGGAGCACTCGGGGCCGTGACTCCTAAGCTGGGAGAGTGGCTCCACCAGATCCCAAGAACAACATCAGAGCTCTCTGTCCAGAAGAGTGCAGTGCTAGGAACAGCTAAGATACTGCGCAGAACCCTCAAACTCCCAGGCCTCTGGTAGAGGACCTGAGGTTGAGGATGACACATACCACCCACAGGGGTGAGAGGAGAATTTTTTTTTTTTATATATATATACACACACACACACACACAAAGTAGTAAGTTTGGATTAGCCCCATCCCACTCTTAGCCACATGGATTTAGTCCTGGAGGCTCCCAAGGCACGCCACTGAGCGTGTACCGGACCCAGCCAGGTGGAGGCACCACCAAACTTAATTTCCTGTAAACCAAAGGGACTACAGCAGAAGACTGGAAGGAGGATTCCCACAATCCCAACATCACCCCTGGGAAACTGAGGCTCACTTTGTCATCAAACTTAGGCGCCAGTGCATACATGAGTGTTGCCTGCTCCCAACTAACCCAGGGAGAAAAGGGAGAGGGTTACATTTGTTTTATGTTAATTCCAAGTCTCTGTCATCTTTAGGTCCATGAGCTCTTCAGTCCAGTCCACTTCCTTAACTAATTCCCTTAATTTTTTAAAGTTAGCCCTTTTGAAGTCAAAGACCCTAGTCACAGGTTTTATTTTTGTTTATCCTTCCATTTAGTTTGAAGTGAATTAGCTTATGGTTGCTCGAACCGCCTTTGTCCCCTACAACCAGTTCCTCTATGAAGTCCTTGCTACTCATCAATACAAAATGGCGCACATGCGCACGCACACACTCTCCCCCCCCCCACATTGGTTCAGTAAAAGACTCTGTCAGCCATCACGTCCAGCAAAATCTAGACCCTATTATTATCTCTATCACTGGTCCTCCAGACTATACGTGGAAAGTTAAAGTGTCCCATAATCTCACAGTTCCTGGCAGCATTTACTACCTTAAGAACACTATAGAGGCCTCTATCCATGCCCAAATCAGATCCTGGTGGTCTGTCGCACACCCCAAGCACTATCCCTGTGAAATTGCTAGTAGTTTTCTTCCCCAATGTTATTTTTTGCCCACACTCCATCTTATCTAATCCATCACTTCTAATTTCTTTACAGTTTATCTCATTGCTATACAATGTTACTCCACCACCTTTGCCTTTGTTTCTGTCTTTCCTGAACAGCACATCCCAATCAATGTACACCAGTTCTGATTACTATTCCACCATGTTTCTGTTATCCCTGTAATACCTGGTTTCACTTTCTCTCCCAATAGCTTTAGGTCCACCATTTTGTTGCCTAGACGCCTTGCTTTAGTATAGAAACATATTATTTTTTGCTGTTTGGCTTCACTCACACACTTTGCACAGTCATTCTACTGCTGATATTGTCTGTTAGACGGGGCTCTACACTACCCTTCCTCTTGATTTCCATTCCCCTACAAACCGCTGGGGCCTTTCTTACTTCATATCCCTTCCTCTTAATGGTACAAGATTATTGCTGTCCCTAGTGTTCAAGCCTTGGGATTGACTGGGGATTTAAACCTTGGTCTCCTGCTCCTGGGTGAGTGCTCTAACTAGCACGCGATGGAGGAAGGGCACAGCTATAGCTTTTGCAGGAAATGCTAACCTGGCTTAGGCTCCTAACACCGGGAAAGGGTTCATCACTGTCAACTTAAGTATTAAGTCAACCTTAAGCAGTGGTCATATTAAGTTGACTTAATAAAAGCCCAGTGTGGCCACAGAGGTCTGTAGGTTGATTTAGGGCTCCGGAGTAGCTGTCCCTTAGACAGTTCCCTGTTCACCTTGCAGACTTCTGTGATTCCCATTCAGATGCCCAATGTGCTCACTGCATTAGAGAGACTGCACAACCCACTCACATCTGTGGAGTCTGCTAAGCGGCAGGGTGCCTAAGCATTAAGCCTTTCAAAGTTGCATCTAAGGCCTCTTGTGGCTCTAATGCAGTGTCCTCTTCGCTGCTGCCATCCCAGCTTTTGCTGTTCATCTGGGAGATAATAGCCCCTAAAGGATATTTGTTGCATGAGACCATGTTGCAGTTCATACACATTTTACTAGGAAATGTTATTGACATTCTGAGTATGTTCCCTGTCTTCTCCTTCCTCATCTCATGTAAAAAATTCCAAAATAGATATTCAGAAATGCATGTAGCTCATTTGTTTTTTGTCTCTGAAATCCACTGGCAGACATATAACTTAGGGGAGTACAAACAGAACACAGGCTTGCTGAACACAACATAGTTATGCATTATGGATGACAACCCCAGGCTGTTGAAATGCGGGCCACTAGTCTAGTCCATGCAGTACTCAGAAGAACAGACAGAAGCTTTGGGGGACTTTGGCAAAAATTGACTTCTGCAGAGTAAAATGTGGAAGCAGAGCTGGATTAATGGAGTGGTTTTTAGGGACTGCAGCTCCAGGCGTTGAGTGAAAGTGGGGGAATATGGCAAAAATAATTCTGTTCCCAGAGCTCGTCCAGCCTGAGTGCTGCCCACCAACCAGCATGGTGCTATAGTGCCAACCTGTCCTGCCCTGCTCCCCCAGACTGTCTGGCCTGCACCAAGTCCCTGAGCGGCTCCAGCGTAAGCACGCCCAGTCCTGGAATGCTACTGGCTTGCTTTACTGCCAAACTGGCCAGTCTGCCACATGCTGGCTTGTGTGTGCCCAGCCCTGGGACCACCACTGCATGGTGCCATGCCATAGTACCAGCTCATCCTAATCTCACACACACACACACACACACACACACACACACACACACACACGCCCGCCCCTGGCTGGTCACTGGCCGGCTAGCACCCACAACAGTGCAGTGCTGACCCAATTTGGCCTGGGCTTTTGTCCCAGCTGGGCAGCGGCGGGGGGGGCCACAAAAAAAATCTAACAGCTCTGGGTCTACAAGAGAGTTAAGCTGGCTGTCTGTGGGAAATGCTTACCATTGGAACCAGTGAGAGTCCTGTGGCACCTTAAAGACTAACATATTTAAATCTGTTAGTCTTTAAAGTGCTACGGGACACTTGTTGTTTTCACTGTACAAAGACCAATGCAGCTACTCCTTTGGAAATTTTCACCATTGGAACCAGACTCCAAGAAGAGAGATTAAGGGACTTCTCAGTACGTTGTTAACTAATGCACTGAATCACGTCTGACTTACCCACCCAAGGCAGTGCAGAGCACTCCTCTGGATAGGCAATTTTGAATGCCAGTTTGATCTTTGATGCCTAAATCCCCTTATGGAGCTAGTGCTGTGCTCCTAACTATCTCACTGCTTCTTTCAAAGGACTACCTGTGGTGCTACTGCAGTCCCATTTAGGCCTTAGCTTCTCCTCTGCGACTGTCACCATGATGGCAGCTGCAGTAAGGTGCAATGAACAGCTCATTTCATCTAGGACAGCAGAGCTGCTGTCTGATGGTAGAAGGTTTGGGGGGGGGGTAGTTGCCAACTCTTCAGCATGATTATCTAGCAGTGCCATTCCTTGGCTTCTTTACAGCCATTTCCTCCTGGGTCACTCAGTCCTTTTTCCCTGGCTCCACTTGGTCTTTAAATCGCGCTCTCTCTCTCTCTCTGTGTGGCGATGCATGCACACACATGCCAGTTCCACTCTGCGCACAAGGCAAGCTGAGACATGTTGGCACTTTAGGACAAAAAATCAAACAATTTTCATAGATTTATTGAATGAATTATGAAAGCAAAACTCAAAGGCACCTGACACGCAGTTGCCAGAGGACCAAGAGGCAAAGCTAACCAATTAGCTCACTCTTAGCTAGCCAAGGTCCGATCTTGCAAACCCTCATGTGAAACTGTTTCTTCTTGCACAGTCCATTGGGTTTAACAAGAAAGCTCACAGCAGTGTTTGTAGGATTGGGTCCTTGTTTTACCCACCTGCATTTTGCCTCTAATTTATTGATTCCTCGGGTGCTGGTGATTAGATCTGTCTGTGTCACATGCTTCAAGTAGTCAAGCCAATTAACACTCTTTCTGGGTGATGGGATCGCCAATCGATTAAACTGTGCAGTCCTGCTGAGATTCCTTGTGGTTGCAGAGGCAAAAGCTTGGTCATACAAAACACACTGAAACAGAATTAATGAAAAGCAAGGCCTGACTGACAGATGAAATGGTCTTTACTTTCAGCAGCCACCCAAGAGGTCTTTATTGGGCTCTTCTCCCCCAGATCTGGGAAAGAAATAACAGCTATTACTAAAATGAGTTTGGGAGGGGGAGGGCGAATTCAGTGCACTTAATGCATGGATTGCAACTGTAGAAGAATAAAACAAATCCTGCGTTTGAATGGTCTCCATCTGCTAGCTGCACAGGCTCCCATCCACGCCACCTTTTGAAGCTGTGTATTATACAAGGCTCTTAAACACTACGTTATTTATTTCCCAGGCGCCAAGCCAGGGCCCAGCATTTGCTGGCTACCTGCATTTTGGGTAGCAGTGGGGGAAGGGAAGCAGGCTTTAGACAGCTGCTACCGTCTCACCCTGAAAGAATAGGCAAGAAGAGAGGCTGGCATGGACAAAGCTTTGCCTCCTTCTCTCTGCTACATAGCTCCTCTCACACACTCAGGGCCATTTGATATGCTAGTTAGAGACTGGCCCAGTTTACAAGCTCCCTGGCGCAGCAGGGGAACAGGGAGAGCGAGGGAAATTTGGAACGTATGAGGCTGAGAGTCTCGACTCTACATGGCACAGCCTTTGTTCCAGTGTAGATCGCATAGGCATGAGCTCAGGCCCTTGTCAACTGCGCCAGGTTTTAAAACTGCCCTTATAGCTATTGACTAAAGCAACCAAACAGCAAACCTACATTATTTTCCAAGGGAATTGGAATGGTTTGCGTTGTGGACAGGGTGAAGTCCTGACTCTGCAAGCACTTAAACAGAAGAGACGCTTTCCTCATGCGTAGCCACCTGACTTAGTGTAAAGCAGGGGGTTTCAAACTCAAATCACCATGTGAGTCCTAAAACATTAGCCCACGGGCCGCACCACTGAAACCTCATCCAACAGTACAAAGTATAGTCAAAAGGAAACGTAACATGTATGTGCCAAGAGTAAGTAAGACCTGCTTCCATTCAAGATGGAGGTGTCATCAGGAAGACAAGGAGTAAATTCATAACCACACTTTAAATTTTGAAATTCTAAGTGTTGGTGTGGGTGGCAGGAAATAACTTTAGGGGGCCTCATGTGGCCTGCAGGTCAAGTTTGAGACCCCTGAACTAAAGAAACTTATATAGTTATAAGACCTATGCTCAGCTAGAGCGAGGGTGGGGCTCACAAGGCCCAACATCCTCCCGAGCAGCCCTTCCCTGCACAGCTGGCATTCGCTGCTTGCTACGTCACTGACTCATTACATCCTCTTCAGGCTGCTACAAAGTTGATCTAGCCATTGAGCAAATCTGTCCCCCCTTAATAATGTTGTTTTAAAGGGATCAGCTTATGTATTCCCTCAGCAAATGATCCTTAATGGATGTGCTCGCTGAAAAAAAAAAGTGTCTCTATGCGACATAATACACAAAGTTTGTTTATAGTGACTGGCACTAAAGCATGAGGACGTATTCTGTGGCTGAGGCTTTCAATGATGTGAGGTGACTTTACTGTTTAAAAAGTAAATGGTGCAGATGCAACATGTTGTTCTGCAGGTTTTCACTCCCATGGATATGAAGGTCAGAAGGGCCCCTCGTGAGCTGCTGCATTGACTAGCTGCAAAGTGCAGGTAAACAGCCCATCTCCTGTAACAGACCCAGAACCTTTGGCTGAGTCACTGAAGCCCTCAAAGCCTGATTTATAATTACGGAGACTACATCAATTCCTCTAGTTGAAACAGCACATTGGGGAGGGAAGGCATGCTGCAGAGGAAGGCAAAAAAAAAAAACCAACCAAACCTTCAGTTTCTGCCTTCGACCTAAGGGTAAAAATGCTCCCAAACCTCAGCTTTGGTGAGCAAGAGAGCACGGGTGCGACCTTCCAATCAGACACCAGACAAAGCGTACTGTGCAGTAACTCAGAGGTCATGCTGGGTGTTGGAGATATTTGCTGGTAGCTGTCACAAATGGGCCATGTGCCTTTGTAAGCAATCCTGTCATACCAGACCTTAAATTTAGCAAGCTCAGGCTTGAAACATGTTTGGAGGGTTTTTTGGCCCTCCCACCAGATCCTCATGCCCCTGATGGTTAGACACCTTTGTCTGATTTCAAGTTTAAACCTCCTGGTGACCTGTGTATATTCATTTGGTCTCATGGCAACACTGATGCTAAAATAAGGCCAGTCCCTCCCCAGTGTATATCTCTCTGCTATATTATGAAGACTAATCTTATTGCTGCTCATCTGCATTTTGTGAGGCTCCTCTCGTAAGGTAGATATGGCCGCTTATCAGCCTAGGAGCCCTTTTCTGAGTGGTCCAGTTTGAATTCATCTTTCTTACGCAAGGAAAGTATATAGATAGCTAGATAGATAGCGAGGCATTTCATTTAGTTTAAGAAAACCACTGAACAGTGTGTCTGAAAAGAGACTGTCTCCCATTACAGCACCATACAGTTATTACTAGACACATGGCTTTAACAGCTAACTTGAAGTGGTTTCAGAATTAAGGAAAACTAACAGTTTCCCCCACCAATATATGAGCTACAGTTAAATTGTTTCATGGGACTGGGAGCTAGGAGCTCCAGCTTGCTAATCTCAGCTCTCAGATTGATTCCCAGTCCCAGCACTGAAAACTGCCTCCCTGTGTGGCCTTGGACAAGTCATTAATGACCCGACTCAATGCCCATTGATTTCACTGAATAAACTCCCACTAGCTTCATTACTCCTATCTACACCACTGTTTGGAAATAGTGGGCTGTCCCTTGCAAGTCATCTCTGTGCAGAGCTCAAATGGGATTCGTTGGCGCTCTTCCCTGAAGAGCCGGCACGTGCAGAGGTGACTTTCTGCCAAGGGAGAGAAGAAAGACGAGCTGAGTCACTGTGTGGAGGCAGCTTTTATCACTTTCCCTCATGACTGGAGTCTTGGGCCTCGCAGCAAAGCTTGGCATAGATGCTATGCCACGTGGCACGTTAAATAATGCCATTTTCCATTTTCTCATTTGTGAGCTGCCAAGAGATACTGCGCTGACTTTAATCTGAGCGCCAGTGACACTAAGTGTTACAGCTTGCCAAAGAACACCGCAGCGCATTTGGGCTGAGGACACAGTGCACTGGTGCAATGGAGGGAAAGGAAAGTATGCCACACAGGCATGGAGAAGGCCTTTCCGCCAGAGCAGTGCTACACAAAGCTTTGTGGGTGCCCCCAGAGGGCTAAACAACATGGCAGTACAAGGCGCTCTTGCCCTTATATTTTAGCTTAGTGGTATTATTTGCTTTAAAGTAGCACCTAGAGACTCTGTCTGAGACAGGGGCTCTATTGTGCCCGGCTTTGTACAAATACTCAGGCTATGTCTGCACTGGCAGTGGCAAAATTGCAGCCGTCAGCCCAGGAGCACTTAGGAGCGATCATGAACTTGCCGCTGTGCTCCCGGAAGTCAGCGCCAGAAGTCCTGGCCCCTCAGGAGATGTAGGGGAAGCTGACCACACGGGCTTTGCAGTTGGCTTTCCTGAGTGTGTACCAGCGGCTTAGAAAGTCGCCGGTACTTATGCAAGGCATTTTATGTGCATTGCATAAACGCCAGTGGACTGCCTCCGAGAAGTGCCCTAAGTGCAGAGTAGGGCTCAGTGAGAAACAACCCTTGCCGCTCCAGCGCTTACAGTATCAACAGCCAAGCCAGCTAAATGGCAGGAAGGGAAGCACATGCACATGGAAATTAGTGACTTGTCTAAGGTCATAGAGCAAATCTGGGTATAGGAAACTTGCAGTGCTTAATTTGTATCGAAAGAAGGGCCAGCGCTCAAGCAAATTTTTTACTTTCACACCTGATGCGGCAACCCCAGAGTTGCTGGCATGCTCCACTGCCAAGCCTTGTAGTGCCAGAGCTGAGCCAATTAAGCACTGGACACGGGGAACCTGAGTCCCAGGCCACTAAACTGCACTTGCAGCAAATCCAGACAGAAAATGGCCAACACTATGAACAGTATGAATGTGCATGAAAAGTCTTGTTTGTATTCCTCAGATGCAGTACTCCAGAAGGGGACACAGTGAAAACATGAGTTTGTTAGTTTTGGGGTTTTTGTTTTAACTCATTCTATCTTTGGTAGCATGCCCATGTAGCTTCCTGGTTCATAATACCTGTTTTGTTTTGGTAGATCATCAGTAAATCATGGCACAGCATTTTACAAAAAAAGACAATGATTTTGGGAAGCCAATTATGAAAGAAGGGCTTAATTAACATTCTATTGTGACAAATCTGTTTTATCAATTCCTTACAGGGCCTCAGTAGTTACACACATCAGACCAGATGAGGCTCTCTCTCTCAGGGAAAATAAACTAAAGATGGTTAAACTGCTTAAAGCTGCAAATTAAAACAATGCATTCCACTAGACCTGTCTTCAAGGTGAAAATTGCTTGTGTTTCAACCTCGTGCTCAGCTGGGTACTTTGATAAAATTGGTACACAGGCTTCTGAGCAAAGGAGGGATTTTTGATCCCATTCAAAACTATCATAACTTGCATTACATCTTGTTGAATAGTTTGGTGGATTTGCAAATAATGAGATTTTTTACTTAGTGCAGATAATCCAAATACAGGGGCTATGTCAGCTAGTTGGATGTAATAATAGCACCACTTAACTTTGCAATGTTGTCAAGACAACGTACCAGACATGGCATGAGTTCTACTCAGCTGGCCATTATACTATGAGTGATGTTAAGAAAACTCAAATGACGTTTTACCTACCTAAACAAAAAAATTCTGTCATGGGAGGTTGTCTACCTTTGAATTGCAAAGTCCTCTAAAAGGCAAAGTAATGAACTCTTAGGCTAATTATGAGACATTGGGAAGGAAGCATTTTTCATCTTCATTTTACAGCTTGGGAAACTGAGGCAAGGGGTGTTGAATAACTTCCTTAACTTTACAGATTTTTTAAAGCAAGGGTCAGGATTCAGGTATGCATGAGTTACAAGGCTGTGTTGTCCAACACTCCTCTCATGATTTTTCGTGTATAGGGTTTTTATTAAACTGATGCAGCCGTTTGATGTTAAAGAGACTTAAGTGTCCGAGTCTCAGCTGGTGAAAATCAGCATAACTCCAAGGACTTGAAAGCAGGTTAGGGCACTGATGAACTGAGCTGCTGCTGACCCATAACATCTCATTGTTTCCCAGTGCTCCCACCCCGCCCCTGTCCAATCCACCTGTAGCTTCTTGTCTTGGGACAGAAGCCGACAGCTTCAGGCTGTGAAAGCGAAAAAGATTTTGTTCTGCCATGCTATAGGTAATATTTTAATATTCATGAATTTATGCTTATTGCCTGCCTTCCGATAGTTTCCATTTGATGTGTTTATTTTACAACTAGTCTTCATTTTATGCTTTTTGTCTCTATCTCTGATTTTTTTTAAAAAATGCCACTAAAATATTCTTACTTTTTAGACAAGATAAACAGGGCATCGGGACTTTTAGGCAATTATTGTAGCCAAGAAACTTACATTTGGCTTTGGGGACAGCAGAGCCAAGAGCAGAGGAGTCATTGGGCCATCCCCCTGTACTCTCTACTGGTGAAGTCATTGCATGTCTCAACAACTGGTTGTGTGATGACCCCACTGAGACAGCTATTGTTATAGGCAAGGGGTTGGCAGCCTTTGCCAGCGCCTGTGCCATTTCTTTTTCCACTGGCATGTGAGGGCAGGGTCATGACAAGGAACTCCTGTGCCTCAGACATACCCGAAAGACGCCACCCCGAGTGGCTTTCAGTGGCAGTTTCTGTGGCTCCCGGAGGATGCCGCGTGCTGATCTGCTTGAGTTTGGGTGCCACGGTCAGCACATGTGCTGGGGGTTGCCCACCTCCTGCCATAGGCCATCTGTATCTACCGTAGACATTGGGAGGGATTTGTCCAATGGCTACTCTACTCCTCTGTCATGGGCGAAGGCATTTTAATTTATAATCCTAGCCTAGCATCTAGCCCTGGATAGGCTGGCTGATTTTCAAATGCTTTGTTGTGGCTAGGGATCAACCTAAGCACAGGGCCCCATTTTGCTGAAAAATGTAGATGACACAGTCTCTACTCGGATGAGCTTATGCGCAAAATGATCCCCTGAGTAAAAACTCAGTTTTAAGTCTGGGAGGTACTTGGAAGGGAAACTTCACCTGATGAGGTGCGGTAACTAGAGTTTGATCTCTGTCTTTATAAGTAACTGAGTTTGTTGCTAGAATTATGTTCTCTGGGCCAGACTGTGCTACCATTCAACACACCTTAACCCTTATGCAATCCCACTAAAGGCAATGCAAAGACTTACAGAATATCTTTGTGTGCTCACAAAATACTTGTTATATTTTTCCTGTTACCAAAGTGCTTGCATTAGAAACGGGTTCTCTATGACTTTTTACACAACTGTGGTAAATACTGAATATTTATCTCCCTTCATTTGTGGAGACATGCCTCATCCTCTTTGTTATATATGCATAGAATTGGATTGCTGTTATGGGAATCTAAACGTTAACTGAAAAATGCCAGCATGAGGATTCTAATTTTCTGAAACCTTAATATTTCAGTTTCTGATTCTGCTAGTTACAGCTTGTACCCATGCAGAAGTTCACTGAAGTCAACTGAGCTCTGTGTCAATGCAGAGGCCCATGCCAATGGACCAGCTTGCAGAGCTGGTACATTAGGAAGTTTTACTGCAGTGTTGTCATCCGGTGAAAAATAGAAATTTTCAGTTAGGCACCAACTCATAAAGGCAGCAGGGTGCCTGACTCCTATTGGTGCCTTTGGAAAACTCCCCCATAATGTCTGTCTCACCACCTGGTTAAAAATCTCCTGTGTGTTTAAAACTAAATCTTTCATTCTTTGCCAATTTTTAAAAATATAAGAATTTCTAACTGAAGTGCTTTTCATTGGAGGGTCCCTTCTGTCCTGATTCTTAGTCATTTTCCTTCAACTAGAAAAGTCAATCTATTACGCGTGCCTCCACTGATTCTTTGTGCATGTGTTAAATGTGCACATGCTAGATATATATTCCTGTGCTGTATCTGTCAGAATAAGATGCTTGCTCGCTCTCTCACGTGCACACGCTCACCCACAGGATTTTGAAGGTCATATCCCACTGGGGCTCTAGACCTGAGGTATTACTAATTCTGTTTTTTTGCCATGGCTGTGTGCCTTTTTTAGAGCCAGCAAGAGGGGGCTGTAGCAGTCAAAGAGCTACATATTAGGTGAAACCCTGGCTTGTGCTGGTGAGTCTTTAGGCCCAGATCCTCAAATGCATTTAGGGAGCTAAATTCCATTGATTTCACTGGCGGTTAGGCATCCTACGACCTATGGGGAGCTGAGTCTTAGGCCCTGATTCTGTTTTGTGATCCGTGTCAGCAGACTACTGTGCTTGCATGAAGCCCCACTGACCTCACTGGGGTTGGATGCTGCAGTCACCATTCCCCACCATTGATCACAAGATGGGCTCAAGGCCTTACTTGGGTGAATAAACCTGGGAACATCAAGAAGCCTTTGGTATGAGTAAAACTACTGACATTAGCAACCCTTGCATAAATGGTCTGTAAGCATTACCACTGAAGCAGTGATGTCCTCGCCCACCAAAAGTCTGTGGGCATTTTGCCAGGGTTAATGAGCCTCCCCCCGCCAACTTTTAAGGATAATCAATTTTCTGCTCAAGAAAAATGCAAAAGAGGAGACAAATGCAGTAAAATAAATAATATGAATATTTGTGATGAGAATTTTTTAAAATTGCAACAGTTTTGAAGCGGAACAAAAAAAATTGACCTTTTGTTGCTGTGATTAATGAGGAGCATTTTGGAGAGATCCTGAACTGGATGCATCAGCAAATGTTCTGGAGTGCTGCAAAATACCGCCCGACCACCAGTGAAACTTGTGTGCAGCCAGCAATAAAAGCTGTTTGACTAATGCCTTTGCTAGCACCATTAGATTACGGAGCACACACAACCAGCCAGCAAAAAAAAGAAACCAAAACAAAACACCACATTTAAAATCAGGCTGTGGATGGGGTTTTTTTTGGGTTTTTTTTGCCCTCATTTAAAGCAATAAAAAGGGAATCCTTTCTCTGAAAGGTCCCAGGCTTGCATTGCTTCTGTACAGTAGAGCATGGATGAGCAAGCCACCTCTTATTATCACTTCCATCTCTCATGTTGGCTTTCGTAGTGTGATAAAGAATTAGGTTTAGCAAATTAGGTGAGAGAAAAGGAATTTGGAAATGACACCCTCTGATGATTGATGATACTAATAAGCCCCGTGTCAAGGAGAAACCCCCCCCCACCCGACACACATATATGCATGTGAGGCGTTGAAGCATCATCACTATACAAAATATATAGCAGCATCTAGAAAAAAAAATTGCACTCTTAACCCAGCCACTTTCTGTGGCATTTCTTAGCCATAAACATGCCTCATACATATAAACACACAGCAGTCGTGTGTGTGATTTTTTTTTTTTTAAGTCAGCCCAAGATACTTCATTGCATACGCCTCTCTCTCTCTGGGGAGAGGCTGAGAGAACAAACACATGCCAGAATGTAATCCACTCATTTCATGTACTGCTGGAAAGCGCTCAATATGGCAATGAGGGCCGTATAAGAACATAGATAGATTCATCAGTAGCTTTTAATTAAAGTGATTTAGTGATATATCACATTAATTTCTTATTAGGCATAATAGCTATTCACTCTGAGTCATTCACACTTATGCTACACTATGTTTCTTCAGGCTGTCACACCGCATTAGTGGCAATGAGTGTGTGCTGTTTGGTCTCATCGCAGAACCCAGCACACACCTCCTAAGGCCTGCTGTACTGGGTACTCAGCATGCTCCATTTGCCCTATAGTTAGGCGTGAGAAGTAACTGTAATATAAGCCTTGGAGCTGCTTGCAGCATGATGTGGCTGTATATTTAGCCAGTATGCTCTTCTGCTGTAGCTGTTGTTGGGACCATTACTGGCCAAATGAAGCCAAGTCTGAGCCTTTGATGTAATCAACATTCCCTATCGCTGCAGCAAAATTATTACGAAAGTCCTTCTGTAAGGCACCGCCTTGTGGTCTCGTTCAAATCTTTTAATGCAACATTTTGTGTGTGTGTCTTGATAGCTCCTGGCTGAGAACTGGGTAGGTCACTGCAGCACAATGGCATCATTATGCTGGGCCCTGCCAGAGCCTGCAGACAGATCCAGCCCTAACCCTGGCTGGGAAAGCAGAACTGGTGACAGCCCAATCTGGCCCCAACCCTGGCCAGGGGCTGGATCAAGCCCGAGGCCCAGATCGGGCCTGGGCGTAGCTAGTGAGGGATTAGTGATACCCCCTGCCCTGTGTACCTCAATGGATAGCTTAAAGGATCCCCCAAGGCACAGGTCTCATCTGTGACCAGTCAAGAGGCAGGCAAGGAAGGGCAGGGAAATCAGAAACAGGCAGTCAGGGGCTCTGCTTGCAGGATGTGTCAGGCCCTGATTTTTCCTCTCCCTCAGGCCAGCAAGTCCTGCCACTCACGTGCAGCTGACCCCAGTGCCGAGGAAAGAACTTCTGCTAAGCGTGTAAATAAATTTTCGGTTACAGGGATGGGCCCTTCCCAAAAACACAGCTATTGACTTTTCATTAATTTACTCATATGAGAAGCGGTCATGGTACAACCTAAACAGGTAGCCGTGCTATCTGCTTTTCATTCCCCACTAGAGTTCGGTAGAGCAGTCATGTAGCTACACTTCTTGATGTACACAGAGATGTTCCTTGAATCTTGCTGAGCAACCTGGATGAACCTTTCATGGAGGCATTCTGCAATCTTCTCCCAAAGGTTACGGGGAGCGCTGCTTTAGCTCTTCCTCCTAAGTACGACGCTGCCCCACACCAAAACAGACAAGGAGTCCTGTGGCACTTTTAAAGTTTAACAACTTTATTTTTGCCACACCAGTCAGCGATAATGTTGACAGGCACTCTTGCAGTAAACAGGATAGCAGCATATGGGCCTGGGTGTCTTTGGGACTGCTATGGCAGCTGAGCCCTTTGTGCCTTTGTTACTCTCAGAAGAGCGCTATCAGCTAAAATATGCACCATCTGGGGAAAACTGTGCCAGTCTTCCAGCACCTTTTCCTTACTACAGAATTTGTCCAAATGAGCAATTCCCACCTCAATTCCTTAGCCCTCCCCACCCACACCCCACCACCACAAGAGGCCATATTAACTGACTGAGACGCTGATTGGTGTTGTGCACAAGCCAAGCCAAGCAGAAGTGAGCCTGCAGTGCTTAAAACTTTTGGGGCCTGAGTGCAGCATCATATGGTTTGCTTTTGCTAGTGAACAGACTAGGTGTCCATGTGTATATTATCTGCCATTGCAGCCTCCACAGCCATAGGACACCTGATCCAGATAAGGCGAAAAAAGAAGGGGACGCGGGTGAACATGTTCAGTGAGAGCCTGCAAGCCAGTGCTGCATCAGACTGTGTACACTGGGCCTGAAGAAGGAAGAGTGAAGGCCTAGCAGGAGAAGGTGCATGAGACCATAATGGAGCTTTGCAGGCAACAAACACAGATGATATAGGCTCAGGTGGATTTATATTACAACACCGGTTCACCTGTCTCTGCAACTGATTATGCAGGACCTCCCTATTCCCACCTTCAGCCTTCTATGTAGCATCAGGGAATACTGCACACTCCCTCTTCCTCCAACCAAGGGGACATTAAAGACACTCACAGCTTCACAAACACTGACCTGTGACAGCCATGATTGGTGTCTGTGTAACTGAAACAGACGTTATAAGTTCTGTTGTCTTAACATAGTAGTTTTCAGTCTTTTTACTATTTGTTTTTAAAAATTCACAGGGTTTTTTTTAATTGAATTCTGTTCCTAAATAACTATCTGTCAATTAAACTATAACTCATCTTTGTTAGTTTGCAACACCTGCTCGTTACAAACAATATGATACAACTCATCAATAGCTAGGCCGACAGTGCTACGTGTACAGCAATTCATAAGGCATCACACACCAATGGGGCCAGGCATAGCACACTACAACAAAACGTAGTACTGTGGCTCACCGTTAAACTTATATTCCAAAGCTTGCCTGAACCATAGAGCTCCATGTTGAGCTTTTCCAATAGCCGTTGTATTTGGCTGTTCAAACTCAGCAGCCCTTTTCCCACCACCCTGGCAGAAACTTTTTCCTCTCATGTCAGTTGTCTTATAGAGGGCAGCTATAATCATTGTTGTATTTTTCTAAGTAAGGGCCAGTCTTGTGAGTTAACAATGCCAGGGACCATTCAAGTGCCCAAGACCACATTCAGCTGTCATTCTGCACCTGCTGAACCAGTAGCTGAGGTGTTCCTTGGTGCTGTCAAAATGCCTGGCATGCAAAGTCATGAGCCAGAGGCACAAGTGGTAGCTCAGGTTGCCCATGCTCACCGCTGGCGTTTCAACATTGCCAGTGACAAGCTGCTGATCAAGAAAACAAAATATGTTTGCAGCTTTCTGAAAAGGCCCGTCTCCTTAAAGGTGGGAGCATCATTGACCTGCCCTGATCAGCTAAAAATAACATCAGTGAAGCACCCCCAGTGACCATCCAGTGCTCGCAAAACCATGGGAAAGGAGCCATTTCTACTGAAGTATTTTGTGGAAAAGTGCTCTGTTGCCAAAACTGAAAAGCGGTCCATCTACTGCCCTCCTGCAGTTCGGGAACCCCACTGTTGCGACTCCAGCCATGGGTTCCCACACGTTGCCAAAAGTCACAGTCCTGTATAGCATGAAAAGCCCTGCACATTTACATGGTAACAGTCCCTGCAATGGACTCCCAACTGCCCAGTAATGATCGCCTCCACTGTGCTTATCCCGCACTTCTTCACTGTCAGTCCAGCACTCATGCTGCTGTCCCTGTGCCAGAGGACTGGCGTATGCTCTGCACTCAGCTCCAGGAATGTCGCCTTGTGCTTCTGAAAGGTCTGCAGCCACTGCTCACTAAGCCAAGCCAAGCCTACATGTGGCATGCATCAACGTAATTTGTAGCGCACACATGACCTCACATTATTAAGTCTGTTCTCTATTACCACTGAGCACATGACGAGCATAGGGGGATCCTTGGCATTATTTGGTACACTATTCAGCAAATGATAACGTGTTTATTATTTCATCATACTACTAAGAGAATGTGGAAGATAAAGCAGCTGATTCTCCACTAGTTTAAACTGTTGATAAAAGTCATTTACATTGGTACAATGTGGATGTAAAGTACTACCCTCACCGGTCTCCATTCATTTACAACAGTGGTTGGATCATGTGCTCAAGTTGTATGGTTGTAAATGCTACACAAGGTATAAGGCTGCAGCGAAATAAGCCTGAGGGTTTGCTGTGACAGCTTAATGTTGGTCCTGCAATTCGCTCACCACAGAGCAGTTCTTTCCCAAGATGCTTTGTATGATTGCATCATACTCTGATTGGCACAATCAAACTGAGCTTAGACTGACCTGCACAGGTTAGTTCATCATGCAGTTTGCCACTGATTACATAAATAATCATGGACAGAGGTAGAGGCCAGCAAGAAAGCAGGCCTGCTAGGCTAATACACTGTTGTATTTGTATTCAGCTTTATTATTCAGCTTTATAAATACATTTGGGAAAGGAAATGTAAACGAAACTATTCAGACTAACACCCTGAAAAAGAAGAAGAGTCACCAAAATCCCTCTTGATGGTCTTGCTTCTCTTTTTGTTCTGAAAGATCCCCGTGGTAGCTGACTCTTCTGTGGAAGGACTCAGGCTATGTTCACCCACGGAGGGTTATTTCGATAAAGTTGTTCCGAAACAACTTCTATCGAAATAACACCTTATTTCGAAATACCTTAATTCAAATTAACAAAATGTTAATTCAAAATAAGGAAAAAAGCAGGAAACGAAACAGCATGTTCACAATGTGAACATGCTACTTCGTTACCTGCTGCGGGGGGCTGCAGCCCCCTGCGGGTGAGCTGCTACTGTGGCTCACCCTGCGTCCCCAGAAAGGGGGTTGCAGCCCCCTTTCTGGGGCTGAGGGACAGCCCTCAGCACCCTGACCAAGGTCCTGAGGGCTCCCTGGCCAGGGTGCTGAGGATCCAATGTTGTTTCAGAACACTTTGTTCCGAAACAACATGTTCGCACTGCCTTGTTTCGAAACACCAGTTGCGAAACAACGTTGTTTCGCCTTGAAACGAGGTTTAACGTTTCGAAACAACGCTGTTGTTTTGAAATAACGGGTTCCCATTGTTTCGAAACAACTGTGCGTCGTGTGAACAGCAGAATTCTTATTTCGGAACAACCTCTGTTGTTTCGAAGTAAGAGTGCTGTGTGAACACAGCCTTATAGCACAACCAAGGGTGCATTCAAGCAACCAGCATGGGACCCTTTATTGTCCAGGGGAAGAAGTATAATCTTCTGCCATGTAATTCAGGTCTGCTCAAGCACACTGTAATCGAAAAGCATAATCAACTGCAGGGCCACAGGGAACTAAATCAGGGCAATGAAAATAGCATGGAATGTGATTCCTGATTGGCTACTGTCAGAAAAACTGAACAACTCAAATGCAATCCCAAGGGGGACTCACAAGCTGAGAAAGCGCTATAATCTGTAAGAGAGCCACACCATATGCTTGACCTTTGAGGTGAAATGAGACAAATAAACTCACGGAATATGGTATTGCAGAGGAGATTTTGCATCTGATTTGGTATTGAAATTTCTGTAATAAAACCAACAGAATTTATTCAAATAACATGACGTTCTAATGAAACAGATGAAGAAGTAGGAAATGGTTGTCTTTGCTGGTTCATATATGATGTGCATTTTAAGTAGCAAGATTGACATGGCAATTCAAGTATATCCTTAATATTCAACATGCATCTTGTTGAGTTGGTCTCTACGCATATGTTCTGCAACCACTCAGCAAGCTGGGACAAGGCAAGGAATACCTCTCAGCCTCTAGTTAATGTCACCATGGAAGAAGCTGCCTCTGCTCCCTTCCTCTCTGCAGTACTGACCTAGCTTGGCAAGGATCTCTTCAAGCTTCAAAGATGCAAGTACAGCACCACCCAATGCTCTTATTCAGAGTTCTGCAGAACACACAGGATTGATGCAGTTATTTCTGTTGTTCCACTATGAGGACCTTCTGCCTCACCCTCTTCAAGATAAAGCCTAGGGCCACGAGTTTCTGCCAAAGACTCTTAGAACAACAATCAAGTCCAACAGTAGAAAGAAGACAATTACTGTGTGCCTGACACACATGACATCGTTCACTGGGTTGTGCATCTCCCTCCCACAGCATTCATCAAGGTTCTTTCTATAGTGGATTGAGTAAAAATATCAAAGGCACATCAGTTTGCAGAGAAGGCATAAAACCAATAGAGATTCAAATGACCATTATCCAGCCTCCTCCTCCTGCAATTTTGGAGAAATACATCATGCTGAATGAGTGGAAGGTAAAATAAGAGAACATAGGTGAGACTAAAGCTTCAGTTTGCTAGGGTGGTGAGTGAGCGCAAAAGAGAGACGGTATGTCTATGGTTATTTTGAAATAATGAAACCTCATTTTATATCAAAATGACACTTAAATCAAAATTATTATTTTGAAATAATGCAGTGTAGCCATATTATTTCGATTTAACATTGTTTGCCCTTTTTCCATCCCAGGGTGCCTTCCTCTTTCCATATATTGGGTGGAGGCATGGCCCTTCTTGGGGGCCATCTTGCCACACCTCCCATGGTGTCCCTCTCTTAAATCAAAGTAGCAAGGCCTGTCCATGGACATGCTAGTTTGATTTGGGTTTCTAGTGGGCACATGTTAAATCAATTTAAGTTAGATTGATTTAATGATTTTTATTTCAATTCAATTTGATTTATTTAAGTTAAAATGATTTAACAATCTAACTGTAGGCATAGCCAGAGAACTCAGAAGAGTGAATTCAGAGACAGACAGACTGGTACTGAAGATGAAAGAAGGGATTTGAGACTGCTAAAATGCCAAAGCAGTATAGCTGCTCCATGATAGAATTTAGGAAGATCATAACTAGGAACTGCAGTAGTACAAACAGAATGTGATTAAGGCTCCCTAAGGAATAAAGAGGCAGAATCAAAATATAAATAAAATCTAAGTCAGGCAAACACACGGCAAGACAGAGGGATTAAAATGCTGTGCAGCATCAGCTGAATGGTAGCCAAATAAAATCATTCACAGTAAACCAGCAGCGATGGTACCTTTAATCAATACGAAAATGGACTTTAGTGGCTATGATTTCAACATCTTCTTGTGCATCAGTATCTGAAAAGGTGCATATATCATGTATAGGTTACAGATACATGGCAAACACTATAGCCTCATACCCTTAACCTGTGTACTCCCATCCTGGAAACTGCTGCCATCTACTCTATCTGGGGCCAAGAGTGGGAAAGGAGCATTGACCACTGCTTCCTGAACATTGATGAAACAAGAAGAACACCCTCCTTAGCTGTGAATCACTTGAAGGTGTAATGAAGAGCCGTGACTGGGTAATGTGGCAGCTGTAAAAATAAGGCACCTGTCCAGACAGGTGGATTCAGCTGTGTAACAATTATGCTACTTTTTGGTCAGCTAGTGTCAAATTCCATTGTCTGTTACAATAACATAAAAAGCAAGATTCCCTCTGCTGATTTCACTTACAGTCATCTGGAGTTGGTTGTAGGCTGCAGTTGGATTCTTTGTGCTTAAGACTTTACTAAAATTACCCAGTAAAGAAAACAGAAGTAGACGATGATTCTCCTAGCCCAATAGATTTAATCACTGGCTCTTTCTCCATGAGCTTTTCTGGGGGGATAAAAAGCCAATCACATCTCAAAACCCCTATGAGATAGAGTCAGCAACATACAAATGCTCACTCCCTCATCTAACTCTAGTGCAGGCCGTTATCAGTGTCAGGCTAATTCTCTGGCTATGCTACTGTGACACCAGCTAAACAGAAGGGCCCAGATCTGGCTCTGGTGTGACGCCAATGAAGTTGATGGCATTCTGTCAGGGATGAGGTTTACTGAATGTGTTTTATAGTGCAGAATGTGCTAATGTGTGCAGATCTCCTGGGTGAATCTACATTTTTGTCTGCTAGCTAGACCAAATATCCGTCTGTCACTTTGCTACTCTTTCTCTCTCTCTCTCTCACAGATTCATATGAAATATATTCGTGCTTCTTTTTTGTCTAACCTCCATCTTCTCGGCTTTTGTCTGCCTTGTGACTTCTGCCTAATTAAGAACCTTGCAAATTCTCTTGTGGCCTTGAGTTTTCTCATGCAGAATTTGGAATGGGAGTATTTTTGTGGGTAGTTTTCAGGGCCAGATTTGAGCTTCTAAAGAGCTAAATTAATAAATTAATAACAATGCTTTGCTCTGCTACACTTTTTTCCTATGGGGAATCTCAAAGCACTTTTAAGATGTCAACTAATTATGATTTAATACTGAAATAAGAATTTCAGAGGGACACATCTCCCACCACTGCAATGCAGCCACCTCTGGAGGTGAAGGCAGTAACTATTTCAGGATAGTGTTTAATACAGTACATGGAACACAACACAGCAGTTTTTAGGGGAGGAAGTAAAGAATAGTAAACTGTCTGTCTGAAATTGCTAAGGGGATTTAGGTAGGCAGAAAGAATTTACTCAAACAGTTTTACATTGCATGACATGACTAACACCCCTATGCACTGGAAATAGAAACTAGTTTAAGCTTAGTATCATACAGGAACATCCAACAGAGTAGTTCCAAAAGACAGCACTTCAATAGTGCTGTATTTCCTAACACCAGTGGGGCTATGGTTTAGTAATAACTCAAGAGGGAAGAGTGCCACCTACTGAATCAGCAGCGCTACCTACAGTCACAATCCCACAGTGATCTCCCAGCTAGCTACAGGCGTGCCCCTGAGGCCTCCCCATTGCTTTACTTGTTAACAACTGGCTGTTTCGAAGCCTTAGTCTATATTGGAATAGTTGAAGAATGAGATTACTGAAAAAAATTCAGGTATCCATACATACACCTAAAAGTGCGCGCGCGCACACACACACACACACACACACACACACACTGTGCCCTCTGGACACAGATTTTTAAAGAACAGATGCTGACCTAATGCTCCAAAATTATTCTTCAATAGCACAGATGCAATTTTGCAGACACAAAGCACACATTTATGCTTCTGTATCTGTGCAATTGCAAATAATTACATCTTCAATTTTACGCCTGTACAATGTGTGCAAAATGGGCCTTGCTTTATTGCAACCCTGTTGAAGCCCAGCTACATAAAACTTCTTCAGCTAAACCTTATTTGTCCTTCAGGCTTGCTCTAAGCTGCCCCTGTTGACATACCAAGGGTTACAAAGTGAACTGGAAGTTCTCAGAATTGCCTATTAACAGTGGAAAAGACACAGAATCACCATTGTACAGATTTGGAGACTGTCACTGAAGGCAGAAAAGTACCCAGTTATTCCTACGCAGACTGATTTTTTTCCCAAAGGGTGTATTTGATTACAAAGATTTGCCCTTATGGAGCCTTTCATATGCCTGGGACTTCACTCTGATAACTTCTTCAATATTACTGGTATACTGAATTGGTAGTATTAATTGATTAGTTCCAGAGGTTTTCTCCAACACAAGCTCATGTGATAAATAAATTGTTAGTCTTTAAAAGTGCTGCAGAACTCAATGTTTGTTTTTCTGTATTAAGAGTGTCATCTAGCTTGTCCCATACAA
This sequence comes from Podocnemis expansa, assembly GCA_007922195.1. Classification (NCBI taxonomy): domain Eukaryota; kingdom Metazoa; phylum Chordata; order Testudines; family Podocnemididae; genus Podocnemis; species Podocnemis expansa. Next base: position 60,527,718 of record ML681964.1, read on the forward strand.
CCATTTTAGTTTGTATTTGGGATCCATTGGGAAGGATATTGAGATCATTCTGAAAGGATAGCTAAGGAGCCTTTAAAAATGTATATCTAAATCTGATTGAGACAAATGCTGAATTAGGTTACAAGTTCTGTGAGCAGGCCCAGATTCACAAATCAGTAGACATTAGGAGCTTAAATCCCTTTCCGAAGGTAGGCCCCAGTGCCTAGATCGTTGGAACCTTAAGCCTGACCAAAACCCTTTTGGTGTAACTGCAATACAAACTATAAACTTTTCATTATGGATCTGTTAAGCACACTGGCTTATACTCCTTAAAGAGCCCATCTACCAACATTTCTATTGCTCTGTATCTTCCAAAACAAATTAAGAGCATAAAAGGATTATATTATTAACTAAAAGTTTCAGGTTACTTACAGCCAAGTAACCATAAGGGCAAGCTGTCAACATTTTAGCACCTATTGATATATTGATAACGCTTTTGGAGCGGTGACATTAAACACAGCTCCTTAAAGCAGGGGTGTCCAACCTTTTTGGGTGAGGGGCCATACTGAAACTCTTTTCTCAGCCGGTGGGCCAGTGAGAACATTTTTTCATAGAGAAGCCATACAAAGCAATCGTATTAATACACTAATGATTAGCATGCTATTGGTTATTGCTTTTGCTTGCACTGGCTACAGAGGACAAGGGGGGGGGAGTGGTACCTGTGTGAGGGGGCAAGGTAGAGTGTGGGGAGCAAGGCAGAGGAGCGGAGGGGAAGAAGGGGGAGGTGAGGGGAGCAGAGCAGCTGGGTGGCAGCCACTTGCTGACAGGGACCCCACCAGCTCTGCTCTTCTCATTCCCTGCCAAGCATTGCACAGGGAAAGGAGAGCAGAGAGGGAGAGGAGCACAGAGTCAGAGAGAGAGAGAGAGAGAGAGAGAGAGACAGGGCAGAAACCCTGGCAGCTCTGCAGGAATCACAGGTTTTGGCATCGTTGCACCAGAGCCATTACTGGGTGGCAATTTCTACAGAAGAGCTTTGTCACGAAGGACGGGGTGCTGGGCTTCGGGGTGTGGAACTGGGCAGATGTCCAGGTGAGGAAGTAGCTGGGTCCCATCAACCACTGCACAGCTCCTCTGCCCCTTCGCCCTCCCAGAACTGCCACAGTTTGTCTTGTGTTTCTTCCCCTGTGTTTTCCTCACCCCCACTCAGCACTGTCCACCTTCCCCTGGATGCCTCTTGCCCTTGGACTTAGTTTTCCTCCCCCCGCACCAGACTGAGCACAATGCCAGCTCAGCTCAGCTCAGCTCAGCTCACACACACCCCCGCAGGTAATATCAATCCAATTACCATTAAACTCAGCAGGAGCATGTTGGGCCTATATAACAGAATTAGCAGGACACATTGAATGACTTCTGCCAATATGGAAGGCATGAGAGTGCAGCTCTGAAAGGAATATGTTTGTTGAGCAAATCCAAAGCACATATGTTTTCCAGGCTATATTGGGCTGACAATGAAACATTTAAAGATCTGGATGTTTCAATAAAGATAGCCAGGATGACATTCTCTGTGCTAGCTGTACCTTTCTTTGACAGGACTGACCCCCAAAGGCACCCCCATAGCATGTGAGATAGCAATCCAAGCAAAAGAATTCAGATCCTTAGTGACTACATTGGATTTGGGGTTAGGGCTGTCATGAACACTATTACCTAATTACAGATGAACTTTTTCCTTAAAGATGATGTGCTGGTGTGGGTGTTGAAATTCAAGCAGAGAAAGCAACTGTTGTGCAAAAAAAGATCTGGCTATTTATCATCGCACTCTCTTTCTCTCACACACACACGCACACACTGCATTGGGCTCCAGTTCTGAAAATCTCAGGCTATCACCACCCATATCCTGAGTCCTCAGAATGGGGGAGTCCAGAACCCTTCCCCTACAGCCTCCCAGCTTTGTAACTGTACAGCTGTTGACATCCACCTGGGTTTAATTCTTTTATAGGAGTCCTCCCCCCACATGCAGCACCAGAGATGGCTCTTTAAATATGACAGAGACAACCAGTTGCCACAGCAAAGTAGGAATTTTGCTTCCAGCTGTGGCAGATTGCAAATCCCTCCCTTTCAGCGAGTAAACATCTATAGGGTGTTCTTACTCTCTTGTTCATCTCTGAGGCGCTGGTTTCTCCTCACTGGTGTGATGGAAATATAATAGAACATCTGGAATGAAATTCTAACATCAATTCCAAAATTCCCATTGACTTCAATAGGGCCAGGATTTCACTCCAGATTTCTCCATGCTTGAGCATAGTTAACATCACTCTATTGGATATTTTACCTGGGTATCTTTTCAGCAGATGTGGCCAATATTTTGAGATTTAAGCATAGCTGCTTTGAAAGGCTCCTTACTCATCTTTTAGCACTTTCCTTTCTTCAGATTCAGACTGTTTGGGATATTCACCATCGGATAGAAAGAGCAATTAAACCGTTTCCTACACTTATGCTAACATCCCTGCTCTCTGTTGACCTCTGCGTTGCATCAAAGATAACACAACAGTGGAGGAGGGCAGGACAACAATCATCAGCTAGGAATCATTTGAAGTAAAATAAAAGTATGCTTGCCAGAAAACAATCAACACTAAAAAACCTCTCTAAACTATAGTTATTTAATAAATATTTTAAATGTTTTTTGATTTAAGGAATTCTTGTTTTTCAAAAACAGCATGAAAAGGCAATGTTATAAAGCAATTATACTGGTTGGCAGTGTTACATCAGGAGTCACCATTATATGTAGTTTTACAAGTTCTTCTCAGTGTGTGAGCAAATTTTTAGTCGTGGGAGGAATACCTTTATTATTGTTCGTTTTCTGAAACAGGCTTTTTTAGTGGATCTGCAGGAAACAGTGAGGGAATGTGCTCTCTGCCTTAATCTCACTAGTCTTGGAAGGAATACCAGAGTGAGAGGTATTGTGACCTAGTGCTCAGGGTCACGGCACCTTTCAAGTCGGACCAGGCTGCCTCCACCACACTAGGCAGATTTTATTTCCTTCAGCAGCTGCCTACTTTGCCTATAACTAAAGTGACTGCTAAACAAAACCAAAATTCAGTGTTCACACTTCTTGTCGGTTGACCCCCCCCACATCCTGGAGTGTCCTTCTGTGGCAACACGGGCATACCTGCCTCGCTTCTCCCCATCGGTAACTTCACGTCAGTTCATTTGCCTTATTAATGTCCTACTAGGGGTCTCTTTATCACCAACACTGAAAAAAAAAAAAAAAAAGGAAATAACAAAGGATGAGGAAAACCTGAAACTATAAACAACTCAACCTGGTTATGCATCTACCTCTCCCACCTTCAAGTCTTTCCTTAGACTACTTTCTTTTTTAGGCAGCCTTTGAATTCTATGACTTCCAGTCCACCCTCAGTCACTTAACTTACTCAAAACTACGTGCATCAAAATAAATAATAATAATAATAATAATAATAAATAATGTTACTAATGAAATGACCCACCCACTTGGCGCAAACAAGGCCTATGCTACGCTTTAGCATTCAATGACATAATTTACTGTAGTCTCCTCTTCCCCTGTTGTAATGACATCTTTGTGCTGTTTCCTCTTAATAATCCTTAATGGCATTAAACTGACAGACATAAACTCCAAATAATGCACCCTTAATTATGCAGTGTTGGAGGCTGCTAGCAACAGTGTTGTGTTGTTTTTGTTTTGTAGTATTCTGGCAGCTAGCTAATGAAACCATTACTATATAGTACATTTCCATAGAAAGCCAGCAGGGATGATAAACGAGAGCTGCTCCCTTCTCAAACGAGCTTCCAGATGCCCCTTCCTCTTATGAATCTAACTGAAGAAGATTGGTAAACTTTTACCCTGAGGGAACTCAGTAAGCCCAAGGATATGAGAAAATTTCACCACACACCACAGAACAGCCTCCTTCAGAACAAAACAAAAATCATCCAGGCTTTTGTCATCATTATTTGTAATCTTTATTGAGGATGATGCAGCCCCATCGTCAAACCAGATGGTGCTGGCATGTCTAATGTATGCTACAATATATTGCACAGGCCAAAGAGGTGATAGGCACCAAAGGGGGCCTGAGATTACCACTAGTCCATCTGGGACATGCAAACTACCAAAACAACAAAACAAAACCCCATGATGAATTTTGCCACTTTCATGGAAATGTTACTGCTACCATGTAGATCTTAAGATCTGACTCAACAAAAAAACAATGAGTTGGGGTGAGCAGGCACAATAACCACTTGGAGGTTTCACCGTGCTCACACCATGGTGAAACTTGGCTTGCTGGAGCTTCCCATTCTGTCAAGATCTTTAGATTTGGATTTGAAAAGCTCCACTGACAAAGCTGGACATAACTTGCAAAAGAGTGCAACGTTCAAAAAGAAAAGAGGTTCAGTATAAATTTTGTTAAAAGCTGGTTGAAATTCAGTTGATCTGAATACATTTTTTTTGTATTCATCCTTTCCCTAGTTGCATATCATCTGTGCAGAAGAGATGCATTTCTTGTTGCATTACACGACAAGAAAAATATAAACATGGGATTTGGACATTTAAGGACTGACCACAGTCCTCAAAAAGCTCTGAGGTGCTAAGCAGTGCCCTAATCCACCTTTGACTGCAATGATCAATGAAAGAGCACTCAACACCACAAGTGCAGGGCCTCAGAGGGGGATCTGACAGCCTGCATTTCTATACTTCAATTCCAGTGTGGTTTTTTTTTTTGTTTTGTTTTTTTTGCTGTGTTTAAATAATTCTGTTTTTGAAGGCCTGGACTAAGTGATTGAACAAGTAGTTGATGATGTTTCGTCAAGTGGATTGAAACTTATGAACGTTTAACCCTCTGTGCCTTGCCGCAGCAAACAAGCTATTTTCATTTTTTTAATAATGCTTTATGTAAATGGTAGCATTCACTTGAAAAAGATGGGAAGGATCTGACCTTTAACTGACAGAGTACCAAACTACAGTGAGATGTACCTAGGGCTCTTTTGCAGCCTCCCACAACAAACCCTTAGGTAGATCTGGCAAAATAAACAGAGGTCTGAACAAGAGTGATTCCCATGTAGTGACAATTTTCTGGCCTGTGTGAAACCCGGTCAGTAACACTGTCCAAATAGCTACATTAGTAAAAATACCAGTACAAATAGCTATTGTAATAAAGGAGCCAATGAGTGAATCAGTAAAGATTATCAATGCATTTCTAAGCTCACATATTGTCATGGCAGCTGACGGGAGCAGGGAAGCTTACGCTTATTGCCAATGTTATGGCTTCCTAGAGGACTTTAGATGTCCAAGTGCTCAGTTAGCCACTGTTCAGGCTTAGGTGCAAGCACTAAGGATGCAAGTGTACAAAGCAATATGTGATCAAGCACCAAAATGAGCAATAGTAATGAATTATTCATGCAGGAAAGTTATGATGCTATGGCAGTCCTTTAGAGCAATTAACACACTCTCTAACCTTAGCATTGTGATTCTATTTTTCTGTCACATATAATTTTCAATTATAAAAGTGAAGTGACAACATGTTTGGATGGCATGTGGCTAACCTTGAGTCTGGAATGAGGGGGCATAGAGATGATATGGTCATCTGATTCCTCTTGGCAACTTGAAAGACTGGTAGCAGTTTGGCTGTGGTGCTTGGTCCAGATTTCACGCTGGTCCACCAGCATAAATACCAATGATTTCAGTCCTTTTGTTTCACCTGTGCATCTGTGTATAGGAGTAGTGAGTAACTCTGCTCATAAACAGTTTAGAGGAAAAGCAGAGACACTGAAAAGGGAAATAAAATAAAAGAGAAACTTCAAATTAACATGAAAAAAGAAGGCTCACAAGCTTGACTTCAGTGTTGCAAATAATAGGGTTTTTAACAGTTAAAAGGTTTTAAAAGGTCATTATGCATTTAGCAGCAAAAGAGCAATGTGAATTTCTAAGCAGCAACATCTGGAAGATCAAAAGAAATCATACTTCAATCAACATGAAAATCTCTGCTCATTACACGCAATCATATTTAGTTATTAATAGATACCGGCTAGACACTGACATTTTACACATTTCATCCTATGATGCACCAGGGACACTTCTGGCATTTAGTTTATCATTTTCATCAGTGTCATGGAAAGAATGACCGATATGACCCCAAAAAATCTCACACTGTCACTCATCGTAAGTGAATTTATCAACACGTATGGACTGGGAATACACATGAGAATTTTAACTGTTTGCATTCTAAATTACTTCATTCTTCACGCTTCCAAAAAAAATTCAGTTTTGCATAATAAATAATGATACCAGCCAGTGGACAATTATATAGGTGGAAATAGTATGCAAACTGATTGGAATTCAAATGTATTGTGTGAATGTAGCTGAAGGTTGCTTAAGTAATCAGCTTCAGCAGCTGATTTTTATCTATTGTTAGAGGTTAATACAAAAGCTCTCCAGCTCACAGTAGAAGCGGACCAACTTAAACTGCAAATTGACATATATCCTATTAGTGTTTTCCTTCTGTGACATATCCTCCAACTGACTTGGAGCCACAGTTAGGAGAATATTAAAATTAATTGCTCTGTTATTTTAATGCTGAAAATAAAAGTAAATACAAAAAAATTTATGGGGACAAAAATCAGTGATGAATTTGACACGAACATAAAAGGAGAACAGCATAAACTATTAGCTGTAGATTAAAACAGTATGGATCTTTCTTTCTTTTTCTTTCCCTCCAGCTCAGAACAGTTTGCAAAGCTGGCATATTTGATTTCATGACTGATTTTGGTGTGTAATAATTGCATTAAAGAAATAATGAGAATGGGTTTCTTTCTACTTTTACCAATCACTACAGCAAACATGCTGAGGAGCTCCTTCAACCAGAAATGTGATTTTCCTTCTAATGACAATTATTTTTAGACTGAATTGTAATTTAGTTCGTTAATTAGATCTGTCACTGCATTTTCTAACTCAGTTATTGCATCCTTTGATGATTTTACCAGAATTATAGTTCTATTTCTGCCACTTTGTATTCTATGCCTTAATAATTCCTAAGACAAATATGCTAGCCAGTTGATTATATTTTGTGGTAGCAGTAATGTAAACCATCTCCCATGTTACATTGATTCAGAAATCATCCTGGTCATTGAACCAATGCACTGCACCAATAACTCTTTAAGCGAGTGAAGCCTTCCAAGGGATTTAACCACAAACAGATTAGAGGCATACTTTGTTATGTATTAAATTAAAATAAATGTACCCAAGAAGGCTTAAATGAAAACAGCATTTTTTAAAAACTGGACACTCTAGAATTCATTTAATTATCAGCAAAATGGGGTGTTATCTTCCCATCATTTCTAGCCAAATTTGCCTAGATTTTTATTTTGATTTCTTTTAACAATCTGGCAAATTTATAAAATATTTAGCTATAAACCATGCTGATTTTATTAGCTTTAAAAATGTTTTAATTTTAAAAGTGAATTATGCCATTTTAACTGGCTCAGAATGGTGGTATAAGGACTAACGCACTCAAGTAAGGAGGACAATCCTAGCCTTCATATCATACAGTATCTCCAGTCGTCCTGATTTCTGATAGAGCCTTTTCTCAAACGACTTTATGGATGTTATGTACACATGGGTAGCAGGAGGGGTATGAGCAGGATTACAAGCTGTGTGCCTGAGCCTGAAATGCTTATAACCAAGTCAGACTTTTAGTGCTGCAGTCACCCCCTCTAGGCTAAAGTGTCACTTTTCAGTCTGCCCTGAGGGGGCAGCTGCACTTTCTCAGCATCAGAGCGGAGGCTGATCAGTCACTCAGCGTCACAATTCCAATTACAAATCACAATTACAAATCAGTAACTCAGAGACAAAATTCCTCCCATGCTTCCCAATTGCTCGGGGTGGATGGGGAAAATTACTTCATTCTTTTTCATGTTGCAGCTGAAATCATCTTTACACTTCTGGCCAGCTATTGTAACCAATTAATTGGAGGACCAGGTCTCCACTCACTCCCCTGTCCCTGTCCAGATTTTCTCCATCCATGCAGCCATTAAGCCCCGGAAAGGTTTTTTTTTTCAGTATATGTGTGCCCACCCCAGTACACTAATTCCTTTCCCTTTCTTGTGTTTATTCTTTGGGTGTATTTATAGAGAGCTATCGTATCTCCTCTCAGCCTTCTTTTGGTTATGCTAAACAAGCCAAGCTCTTGAAGTCTTCACTGATAAAACCAATCTTCCATTCCATGGATCATCCTTGCAGCCCTCCTCTGCACTTTTCCAGTTGGGAATTCCTAAATTGTATTGGGACCATTGAGGGGATCTATCTGGCTATTCTTCGTCCCCCTATACTAAGTCTAAAGGCTTCAGTTAGACTAAAACATTTCAGGAGCCTAAACTGTGTGCCATAGGAGGAGCACAAGAGTGAGAGCGAGTGCTACCAAGCGTGAGGCCCCTCAAATTTCAGGGACATGATTAGGTGAAATATGCACAGCTGGATTGCACTAGACAAACCAGACTCCATTCTGTAGAGGAAGGTGCAAACCCCTGAGGTCTCTGCCAATCAGATCTGAGGGAAAACTCCTTCCCAGTCTCAATGCTGGTGACGGAGCATGTGAGCAAGACCCAGGCATCTAGAAGGAGTATCTCTGTGTCAGCTCAGAGCACATATCCATGTATCCTATCTCCAGCCATGACCAAGCTATGACACTTCAGAGACCGATGATGGGAAAAAAGAACCTAGAATACTTGTGGCCAGTTGTGCTTTCAGAGAGAGTAATTTCTTCCTGACTCCCAGAAGTCATCATCCAAAGCCATGAAACATGAGAAAGGGGTATGAACATGGAAAGTCTCAGATTTGAAGGTCAAATGAGGCCAGCTCAGCCCTCATCCACCCTCCTGTTGGACTCAAGCATACCTTTTATAAAGGGGCATTGGTGTTAGTCTCATTCAGTAAAACAAACACGGAGTCTTTAAGTGCCACAGGACTCCTTGTTTATCTTTTATAAAGCTGTCTCTGCTCATTTTAAAGATTCCACACAATGCTGACTCCCCCCCTCCAGCTGTTTCTATGTTTAATTAATTAAATAATGTGGTCCCCATAGTACTGCCATCTTGAACCGGGATTATTGCTATGGTGGGGGTGGAGGAGAAGGAAAAGCAAACAGTGGCATGCTAGGCCTGAAACGGCCAAGCCATTTTGTAGAATACATGACCCAAGTCTAACCTTTAAAGACACAGTGCAGGAAAATACAATGGTAGTGTCACAACTGGGTTAGTAAAACAAACAAGGAGTCCTGTTTTGATTTGCTGTTACAGTGTGACCTGTTCCCACGACTTACACTTCCCTGCACTAATTTTTCTCCCATTCTGTAAATTTCCCCATCTTCAAAGCATCTGACGAAGTGGGATTTTTCTCCCACAAAAGCTCATGCAATAAATAAATTTGTTAGTCTTTAGGTGCCACAGGACTCCTTGCTTCTTTTGCTGAGCTAGACTAATACGGCTGCCCCTTTGGAACGCCACTTAAGAAAGCACCTGTGAACTGTCATCAAAGGCCACATGATGAAATGACTGGCAAAGGCCCACCTTGCTACAGCTATAAAAGGGAGTTGGGACCATAATCCCTTTAGCTCACATCTGTCCGTGCTTCTCAGTAGACGTTTGAGCTGCAGGATTCCTAGCCTAGCCAGCACCAGCCTGGAAATCCCCTTCTAATTCTCATGGGAGAATTAAAATAAACTCTGCCCTTGGACTAGTTGGTCTTGAAACTGGATTTCTAACAACTGAAGCTGTGAAACAAGGCCTTAAACCTATCTAGGTATTGGACGTATGCCTAAAATCTACAAACTTTGAATTCTACTGGAAACCTTATGCACTGGACTTTCAAATCATTATATGTCTGTGATTGCTTTAACCTTGTAATGGTACTCTGATAGTTAGTTTCTTTCCTTGTGTAATAAACCTTTAACTTTAGTTACTAAAGGATTGGCTGGCAGCGTGATATTTTAGGTAAGATCCAAACTTATACTGGTCTGTGTAATGTGGCTGACGCTTTGGGGGTCAGGAGAAACCTTTCTAGGTAAAGAGCTTGGAGTTTTAAGCAACTTCTCTCTTTACCAGACCCAGTGGCTGCATGGGGGGGAACCAGTGACTGAAATGCAGTAGAGGGGACTATATATTTTATGGTGGCTTCTTGTTATCCAGTGTGGGGGATCAGAAGCATTGTTTGAGACTGGCTGGGGAGTTTATCTCCAAGTAACCCACCAGCGCTGGGAGAATCTGCTCTCCTTTTTACACTTGCCCTGATCTTTGCATATTCAGGTGGTTATCCTAGGAAGCCGGGGTAACAAGCAGCATGGGAAGAGAAATTGTGGAGGGCTGGCTGCTGGTTGTGGGATTTGAAGCTTCAGGAGAACAAGACATTAGACTCTAAAGTCTTTGGCACAGATGTCATTTTGAGCATGCTACAGGTAGGGGATTTGGCAACAAAGAGAAGCTCAAACAAGGCAGAAATGTGGTTGAGCCTCTTATATTACTAAGCACACTACCAGAGGCCTTTTTCTTGCCCCTTGTAGCTCTGCAGGACCAAATTTGCTTTGAAATGGCATGGTGCTGTATCAACAATGACTTCTCCTGCATTTGCTGTATGGGCTTTCCAGTGACTGCTATTCAGATGGGACTGGACATGCTGGGAGAAGGTTTCCTGGACCTCTGGATAGGTCCACATTGAAGCAAGCAGCGTAGCTGTTATGCTGGGTATGTGACTGTGGGTGTGTGGACTTGTTACAGGGTGGAATTGTAAAGGCGTGAAGCTGACTGTTTGCCAACATTTAATCAGGCATATGACATCTGGTCACGATGACTCCAGAGCAGCAGAGGGCGTGCAAGTAAATAGACAGGCTGATCATGTCCTGAAGCAATGTCATGTGGAGTAGCAATAGGAAGACTATGGCTATGTCCACACGTACATTGTTATTTCGAAATGAGTTATTTCAAAATAAAGTCCTTATTTCAAAATAAGTTAACTCGAATTAAGGGAAAAGCTCAAAGCAAAATAACATGTCCAAACACAGGACTTGCTATTTTGCTTTAGAAGACAGGCACCATGGGAGGTGTGGCAACATGGCCCCCCCTCCCTGGGCCATGCTCCCACACAATACAGGCTAAAAGGAAGGCACCCTGGGAAGGAGAAGGGCAACAGTGTTATTTTGAAATAATGGTTATTTCGAAATAACACGTCCGAACGGCGTTATTTCGAAATAACCATTTCGAAATAACAGCCATTTTGATTAAAGAAGGTTTAAGCTATTTTGAAATGATGGACCCCGTCATTTCAAAATAAGAATGCATCGTGTGTACCTAATCTCTTTTATTTCAAAATAACCAGTGTTATTTTGAAATAAAAGAGACTTGTGGACATACCCTACCAGAAGTGATGTAGCTAATCTGAAAAAGAGATGCAACCCTATACCACTCACTCCAGAATAGAGTTATGTCGCTTCCAAAGCAGATTAAGTAAAGTGGGATAAGATGCTAGCTAGGGGTAAAAAAGGAACATTTGAGTGTGGGCACCAAGCAATTTATACACCCCCCCCCAAAAAAAACCCTTTCCTATGTAGATGTAGCCCTACTCAAGGGTTTTTGGTGCCCTGGGCAAACTGACTTTGTTGCCTGCACCCTCCATGTTATGAGAGAACACATTAGTTTCTCTTTTCAAATAAAGAAAAAAAAATAAATTGCATCTAATCTGGTGACCTAGGTGACTGCCTAGTTCACCTATATGGTTGGACTGCCCTTGGCCTTACTCATAGGAGGGGATTTCTGGAGAATATGTGTCACCCCAGGGGGTAAGAGTTATGATCTAGGAGTAGAAGTTACAACATACAGTCTGCTGTTTTCAGGGGGACTATGAACCTTGGAAGAGGGTTAAATGAATGTTGGCACTGGAGGCTGGTTCCCCTTTATTGTGGTATTTGTAGTGAATTTCTGAGATCCCTGGCAAGAGTTGGAAGCCTAACTTTATAAAGAGGTGTATGGCAACTACAACAGCAATATGGGTCTAATTCTAGATTAGGTAAAGGGAATATGAAGACTGGAACCACTAATATTGGTGGTTAAGGAAGAGTTTTTTTATTGCCACGAAGAGCTGTTGGTGCCATACTTGCACTCAAAGTCAATGGGAGTTGTATGTCTGACTTCCATTTGTGCCTTTGAACTTCTCCTCCTAAAGTACCAGAGTAGAAATGAGGAGATCTGTGTTGTGTTCCCAGTTCGTCTATGGACTTACTGTGTGAGCTCATGCAAGTCACTCAACCTTGCTGTGCCTCTGTTTCCATACATGTAGGCCGAAGGCAGTAACATTACTTGTCTCAGAGGGCTTAGCCAAATGCAATTCATTGTTTGTGATGCTCTTTGAGATCCTTTGGTAAATGTTGCTCTGGAAGTGCCAATTGTTAAGATTATGAGAGTTGTCCTAATCTTTAAGTCAACATTCTCATGAAGTGCCAGATTTTGAGCTTCTTCTCAATTGGGAACAAGATGTGATTGCTAAACTTCACTAGCCTGAAGCATTATAAACACAACCGCTGAGTAACAATGAGCTAAGAGGAGAGAAACTAGGGCAGGGTAAATAATGATCCCTCATGTGCTGACTCGGTGACTTTGCCCAGCAAATAGGATAGTAGAGTTCTTTGCCCATATCCCACCCATTATGCACACCTCCTCTCCCACTTGTTTCAGCAAAAGAGTAAATAGGCAAGCAGCTCAATTTACACTTGTGCAACATCTGGACACAGGACATGAGTGGGCCTCCTATGCCCTTTTGCTCCCTGGCACTGGTTTGTTGGCTGCATGACCTCAGAGGTCTCCATTTTTGTTTAACTAGACTGGTCCTTTGGTAAAGAGCTGAAACTAAATGTTCCTAGCCATATGCACACAGACTAACTTCCTGGTGGTGCCTCTCCAAAAACTCTTCTTGCAAAATGTGTGCTTCCCTCTAAGTTCCATGCAGGCAACAATCTAACCTAAATAAATAACTTTGAGTTACTGACCCATATTATTGCAGAATGAATTTGAAAACACATAGGCTATGTCTACACTTAGATCGTTAAATTGAATCAACTTAAATTGAACTAATAATCATTAAATCAAATTAAGTTAACTTGCTAGTTCAATTTAGGAGAGGGGCACAATTGGAGGTGTGGCAAGATGGCCCCCAAGAAGGTCCCTGCCCCCACCCGATATATAGAAAGAGGAAGGCACCCTGGGAGGAAGAAGAGCAAAAATTGTTAATTCGAACTAATGGTTAGTTCAAATTAACATGGCTACACTGGGTTAAATTCAACTAATAAGTTTGATTTAATTGTCATTTTGAATTTACAGGAGGTTTTATAATTTTGAAATGACCTGTTCGTAATTTCAAACTGAGGGAAGTCCTTATTTCAGGCTAAGGAAAGCTAGTGTGGCCATACAATACTTTATATCAAATTAATCATTAATTCAATTTAAATGTAAGTGTAGACATAGCCACACACACACCACACAGAGTCAGCTTTGAGCTACATGAGGAAAACTTGCACAAAAACCCAACCAAAAAACAACAAAGTCTATTTTATGGCACTTATGTAACATTCTGGGGGTTTTTTTTTGTTGTTACATTAAAAAATGTAGCATAAAATTGCCTTTGGTTAAGACCTTTCAACATAGGTCAAATTTTCATGGCTGAGTTATAAACCACTGAATACAAAGGTCTATAATGGAAACAAATGATAGAACCTTAAAACTACAATATGATGGTATTGTTGGGCATTTCTTAGTCTGGAGGATGGTCCTTCTTTTGTCATGTTATGGCTCCTTTTTCCCCCAACTCAAAATACATCTATAAGTTAATGGAACAAAAATGCCCACCTAATTGTGCAGATGCAAATTTAATTAATCGTGTTATTTAACCCACTTAGCTTCAATGAGACAAAAATATAATTTGACAGTCAAGGATTTTTTTTTCAGTTCATGCCAATATTTTTCAGTTCACTCCAGTGCTTAAAAACAGCTAGATTTTTATAAATCGTGCCTAAATTCCACTGTTAGATGCTAATCTCTATGCTTAATTTGGTATTAGAAAGAGTGTATAACATTTAATAGGTAGTGTACATGTTCTGTGTAAAAATAAAAGTGCCATTAAATGTCTGGTAAATATTAACAAGTTTTATTAAAAGCAAATACATATATTTGTGGAAAGATAGATTACAGAGCTACTTAGCTGTGAAAATTTGCTTTGGGCTGAAATTTGATCAAAAAGTTGTGTGCTTATGATTCCAAAGTACATACTGCTACAAAACAGTGTGCTGGTTCATTATATTTTAAATCTAAGATTCCCATGTTAATGGTATTAACATAATGCAGCATTAAACAAGCTACGCTCCAGTGCATCTACCATGCATATACATGCGTCAAGGACAGACCTGCTTGCAAGTCCACTGAGGTCAGTGGAAAGCATCCCGTTGGCTTCAGTGGGCTTTGATTCATACTCTGGTTCCTTTCAGTTTACCTCAAAGTCTTCTACAGCTGTGCCGCCATGGTTTGTGGCTTGGGAGACGTCACAAGCTAAACCTGGCTGACCTTAGTCTGAATTCATATTGTTTCTTTTTAGAGAATATGCATATATGAAGGAAAACACAAAAGCATGGTGGGGCCAAATCCTTTGTCTACTTAACATACTGTGTATAACTTTCAAAGCCTAGTTCCAGATCTACATTGCTGGTCTGGGCAAGCTTTTGGTAGTTCTTGAAGCAAAGAAGAGAGCGAAGGCTCACAAACCATTTCAGGTGATACCACACAAGTCCTATACATGTCATGTATGGAAGACCTTTCAGGAAGGACCCAAAGGTCTTAATTAAAAAAAGCGGGATTACGCACATACTCAGATCTGAGCATGTGCTTCAGTCCTTTGCGGTAAGGGAATAATGTCAGTGCTAATGTGGGTGGCACGCTCCCCATAAATAGCACTGAGACAATGCCCTGGGGTCAGGGAAGACAGTGCAGTACTGCTCTCTTTTAGCACTTACATACAGCATCTTCCATCTGAAGACCTCAGAGTGCTTTAAAAACATGATTCATGAATTAGACCTCACAGTCAAGCATATATTGAATGGAGAGGTAAGTAATTTTGCCAGATGGGGAACCTGGAAAAGCAAGGTCTTTATCACTTGTGGCCATTAGCAATCCTCTAGCCCTCTTCACAAGCACGTGTGTGAGGTCCAACATCCCGGCCACATTTCAGTTTGGGCAGTTACATTTTATCTACTGTCTTGTAATGTTGTTTAATGGAGCTATGAATTGCTGAAAGCTACAAAGGCAACAGAGGTAGCCACATTTCAGGGGTGAGTAGACTGATTCCAGAATCCACAGTACTGAGTAGATTTTGGGATGAGAATATTATGTCAGTCTTACTAAAAGATATTACTGAGAGAACAGCAAAAGTCTCAAAATTCATATTAGATCCCCTTATTATTTGGAGATAAGCAGCATTTGCTGGACCTCATCCAAATGTAGAAGGGACTTTTTCCACATCTAATTCAAATTTGCTCCTAATCCTTTGAAGGCAGTGGTTCGCCTTTATTACCTGCGCTGCACATTTGCAGTGTTGCTAGGAGTCATGATTTTTTTACTTTTTTTCATAAAGCCCCAGCTCCTGGTTTCAGGTGATTACCTGAGCCTCTCAGCTCTCATGTAAAAAACCTCCCAACTTTTTAGCCTTCATAGTTAAGAAGAAAAGCTTAAAATCCTGACTCAAGTGCACCTTAAAGGCTCAGAAACTGAAAAACAAACAACAGGTGTCACAATATTTTACTTTTTAATATCTGATGAATTTTGAGCCAATCTCATGTGAGGCTTTTTTGTTTTGGGGTTGTGTGGGTGGGGGTGCACGTGCGTGCACAGTTCAGATTTGGTCATACTATATTTGCCCTTCAGAGATGTGTGCCACAGAAACACTAGTGGAAGAAAAGTTGTCAGGATCATCAAATATCAAAGCATTCCAGAACCCAAAACTACAAAAAACTCTATTCTGTGAGGATATGTGCCAGCAATGCCCCTCTACCAGGTACATTGGCCAGACAGGGCTATTCTTATGCAAAGGAATAAATGGACACAAAGTGGACATCAAAAATACTAACATCCATAAACCAGCAAAGAAACACTTTAATCTCCTGGGACACAGTAACAGATTTGAAAGTTGCCATACTTCAACAAAAAAAAAATTCAAAAATGGACTTCAGCCTGAAACTGCAGAGCTGGAACTCATTTACAAACTTGACACAATGAGACTGGGTCTGAATAGGGACATGGAATGGTTAGCAAATTACAAAAAGTAATTGTGTCACTTCACACATTCTCATCTTCTAGTCAGGCTGTGTGAATGGCCCTCATCTACCCTAACTGAATTGACTTTATTAGCACTTGCCCTCCCAATGCGTCTTCTTCCTGGCATGTGTATATGGCTATGTCTACCCTACCAAATTAGTCCAGCCTAAGGAAGCTTAGTCTGGACTAATTTGGCCCAGGGCCACACTAGGCTTTGCCTAGTCCAAACTTAGAAAGTTCTTAGTTAGGACTAGGCGAAGCTTAGTCCAGACTAGTAAGACCCAGTGGGTAGTCCAGACTTCTGTGCTTAGTTCGAACTTAGCATAGGCAAGACCCAAAGTAATGGCTAGTTCAACTAAAGAATTTCAAAACTAGCCAGTTAGTTTGAACTAGCCACGTGTTCTAGTTTCGACTAACCTTGGACTTAGTTAGTTCTGACTTGCATGTCCAACTAAAATTCTAGATGTAGACACAGCCAATATGTCCCCCAACTGTAGTTTCCACTTCATGCATCTGACACTGGGTTGGAGCCCATGAAAGCTTATGCCTGAAGAAATCTCTTAGTCTTGAATGTGCCACAGGACTCTCATTGTTTTTGATATGTGCACTGTTTCTTTAAATCTGTAGCCAGAAGTCAGACAGCTATGAGGTTAGGGAAGATTTTAAGTAGATGCTTTGCAGCAGAGCAGACACAGAGTAGTTTTGGCATTCATATTGCTTTCCCTTATTGTGGTAGCGCTCCTTGTTCAGTGTTTGAAGAAAGTGACCGTTTCATGCTTCTTTTCTCTTAACAAGTGACATGTTCCTCTGTCAGGTCTTTCTCTTCCACTTCCAAAGTTGTCATGGAATCAGAAACTCTAGGGATGAAACTATTTAATATCTCCTAAGAGAAGAGGACTATTTTACTGAAATCCAGAAAACCTTCTGGTGGAAGGTCACAAGCTTTAAGGAGAAAAGTGTTTTGTCCATGAAGTTGTAACTGGAGATACAGGGAAAATATATCATTTCTTAAACTTGTGGGGTGAAATCCTGGTCCACTGAAGTCAATGGTAAAAATTCCATTGACCTAAAACTCCAGTCTGTCTTTGTCACCAAAAGAGGTTGATTTTGCAGCTCTACAGTTTACTGTGAAAGAGTGACAACCTGCCATTTTTTTTTCCCCACAAGAAGTCCATTGTTTAAACGGTAGCTATAATATATACAGTGGATTTCATTAAAGCACCTGCACAATTCAGAATTATTAGTTTGCTATTGGCTTTCTTATACCCTGCTTCTGCAACTGGATCTATGGCCTATCCCATGGAAGTTTCAATAAAAACCTATATAGAATTAGACAGATATGTGTGGACAGTTCCTGCCATCCACAGTGAGGTAACTGGGGCTGGCCAGGTCTGCATATACAACCCTGAATGCAGGATAGGGGGCTTTAGTCTATAAATGTACTGGGTCAGGGACAGCATCTTCCTATATATATTTGAACAGAGCCCTAACAGAACATTGTGTGGACTTGCCTGATAATGATAATGATAAAAATAATAAAAATTAATTGACATAAGTTATAATGAATTCATTATTTCACCCAGTGGAAAAATCATGAAAGTTTTGAAGTCATTAAAGGTGACTTGTGAATCCTTATTCTATCTTTTTTGCTTTTCTCTATGTTTAGTGTGGTTTTTTTTTTTTCCTAATAGTAGTGTCACTATACTAAAAGATTTTCATTGATGAGCACAAAAAATTAATGAATCATCTAGGAAGTTAGCCAGCTGATTGGCTTTAGTCTCTTTGAACTTTGACTGTTAACATAGAGCATATTATATTCCAGAGCTTTTATAAAGTATATGGTACAGGTCCTTGGATTTTTTTTTTCCATTTGTTTCTCGTTCTGGCACTGAGTGGGTAGACGAGACTCTTGAACAATCTGTAATTATACAGTGTCACAGCTGATGAAGTTACAAAGAAATAAATGTGTAGCTGGTATTAGAGGGGATATTTTTAACAATACTCACACTACATTTAATGGAGTGCATCTGTGTCCTCTGTGGGCAATCTGCCTTTGATAATGTACAAGGAGGGCAATGGGGGAGAGAGGAGCATAATAAAAGCTGCATAGTCCTTAGTAGAATCAAATATATGCTTGAAATGTGAACTCCTTCCCACCAGTACTACTCCTGCCGATGTTCCATTGTCTTAAATGGGAGCCAGATTGGACGCCGAGGATTGATTCTCTTATCAGAGGGAAATGGAAGTTTCCCTGCATGTATCATCCTATTTATTAAAGACTGAGAAATCTTATTAAATCATCTAGTTAATGGTTGTCAGCCTGGGGTCAGGAACAGGTTTTGGGAAAGCACAATCTCACTCCACTTCTTCCTGGCTAGATGGGGATCCCAAAACTTGTTCTTGTATAACATGGGACCCAGTAAGGAAAATGTTGCCAGTCCAGTTCACACACCTAATCCCCTGCTTTCGTAGGATTGTTGCCTGTTATTTTACTAATTTCCCAGTCAAATTTTAAGCATCTCTGAGATACACATCACCCCATACTGAGTAGCAATGTGTGTCAAGCCATAAAATCATAGTGCATTTATACCATTTGCAGTTAAGGAAAATAATCTGGGAAAGCAGGATGCCAGTGTCAATTTTATTTTGTTCTGATGAAGTTGAAATCTAAATTAAAAAGGCTATCCTTTCCATCTGTGTCACTTCAGTGGACCAAATGTTGTAGGTGGCTAATATAAATTACCTACCAAGTCTTGGCATGCTATTGCTGAATTACTCTAGTGGCCGGGCATGTGTAAATTATATACCAAGGCTTTGGTACAATTTATCATCATTATTAATTAGTTGTGTTCCAGCAGCATCCACAGTGTGCTACGTGTGGTCCAATGGCACAGTCTGTGCTCCAAAGTACATCATTTACATATCTGGGCCAGGTCCTCCGCTGGCATAAATCAGGGTAGCGCCATGGACTTCAAAGGAGAGATCTTGTTTTATGCCTCAGTATAAGATGTTAATGAGGCTCTTCTAGAATGTCATCTCCCCTCTCCTCTTCCCACTTCTTCAATATTCAAAATATTCAGATCTTCAGAAGACTGCCCCACTGCATTCAATTCTCTACCTACTACAGTGAACTGATTGAACTACTTTCTGTGGAAGGGCAGTTGTTGGCTCTTCTACTGTAACAATTAAGCAAGAAAATAGAAATGTGTGCTTGCTCAAAACTAGCTGGGAAGTAGACCTAGCTTATTTTCTGAAGTTGTCTAGAGAATTCCTGAGAAACAGCAGCTGCTTTTTTGTTTTGTTTTATTTCCTTGCCACACTTATTATCCGGTCTCCTTCAGTTGTGATGGTTTTGAGTTTGACAATATCCCTGCTTACACAAAAACGCAGAAATGATCAAGAAGGAATAAGGGAAGTGGTTCGCTGATCTGTTCCTTGAAATGGGCTCTGCTAAGAGGCATCCTTTTGTATGAAGGAAGTCAGAGATAGTGTAGGGAAAAAAAAGGTGATAAAGTATGTTGCTTTCTTCTCACTCCTCTTTTGTAACTTTAGCCATAGGAATAGATAGAAGAGTTTCAATACTTCAACACTCCTGGGCCTGTTGCAGGATTTATACCTTCCTCAACCTGCTGTTTGAGTATGGGTTGTCATTTGCTTTATTTTCCTTTCCTTGGGGGTGCCCAGCCCTAGTGTAAATGGGTGTGTTCACATAGCAGTCTTATTTCGAAACAAGAGATGTACTGTTGTTTTGAAACAACAGGTTCCGTTGTTTCAAAACAACTTAAACCCCATTTGGTGATGAAACAACATTGTTTCGAAACGATCGTTTCAAAACAATCCCATCTGAACATGTTATTTCAAAACGACGGTGACTCGTTTCAAAATAACTGTTGTCAGAACTTGCTATTTTGTTTTGAGTGTTTTCCTTAATTCGAATTAACTTATTTCGAAATAACGCCTTATTTCAATACAAGTTGTTTCCAAACAATTTGTATCGAAATAACCCCATGTGTGAACATAGCCAATATTCCCTCTAGGGTCCAGCCAGGTAGGCTGCAGGGGATGTAATGTAGATGTGGCTGTGTTCTGCAGATCATGAAAAGCAAAGGGGAGTGGAACTATTCCCCTACCCACCTTAGCATATCCTGGAGTGTCTCTTCCCAAACCATATCACCTTCACTCCCTGCCTGTTTTCATGGTAAGGTTTTCTCTGTCCATTCAGTCACGTGAATCATCCTTCACAGTTCTTCCTCTTTGTTGTTTTTCCCTTGACATTTTACACTGCAATTCAGGGTAATGCATTTCCCAAGCATACCCTCCTCTCTTTCACATTTCTATTATGTGAAAGAGCCGGTTAACGATGGAAGGAGGAAATAAGAAATCCCACAGATTCTCAGAATAACATGGAGCAAAATCCTGCAGATTTATAGAGTTTAAAAAAAAAAAAAACCCATAATGGTTTTGGCTGCTTTACACACTGCATTTTTCTGACGTCAGGAACTGGATTGTTTCAGCACAGCCCCATGCCATGCAGGTAATTGCTATGCATTCTTTTGTATTGCTGCCATTACCTACAGTACCATATACTTTCTCAAACAATCATTTGCACAGGCTCGCAGCAATCTATCTCACTCTAGACACAAAGATAACAGCACTTTGATATTTGGGGTCTCCTAGGAGCAGATGAAAATCTTGCATTGTTTCCTGTAAATCAAATAGAGTGCGTTTTTAACCTCTTCTTCCAGATCATTAGCAAAGATGCTAAATAAAACCGGGCTGTCTCTATAACAGCTGCATCCCCTTCTCAATGGCATCTCATTGGCCATCACCTTTGCATGCACACACCGACTTGATACAGTGTCATTTATCATTACCCATTGTTTACAGCCATTCAGCCGGCTGTCACTCCTTGTGACAAAGCCCATATTCAAGCCAATATGAATCTATTTTTCAGGGAAGACTTCCTGAGAGTAAGGCTCAGATTCTTCTCTAAAGTCCAGCTTTCCCTTTGTCACCCATCCTGGATTACATTTGTGATTTGACAAAATAAAAAGCAATCAGGCTTACTGGGCATGATTTCTACATTCTGTGTTCATATTGCATATTGCTTGTAGTTCTGTTGTCTTTCACAGTTCTCATTTCTATTCCAGCCTGAATCACTTTTGTGAAGCACTTTGAGATCTACTGATGAAAAATGTTATACAAGAGCTTGGTATTATTAGTACATTATTGTTTTCATGCCTCTCTATTACTAGGCATTGCACTTAAATGAGTAATAATTGTCAAGATTTCACTTCTTTTCTTTTATGTCTGTAGGTGATTTTCCCTTCTAGTGCTAGAAACAAAAATTTCCACACTGTCTCAGACTGGTGTTCTGTAGAGTCCAGTGTCCTGTCTGCAAGTGAAGCCAGTACCACCTGCATCAGAAAAATATTCAAGAATGCACAGTAGGCAATTTTGAGACCTGACAACAACAGGACTAACCAGCACCGACTCCATTACTGGTTGGATAAGGACAATACCTGTCTGAGAAATCTGGCTTCTACATACTCCAGAAAGGAGATGAATTGCATCAGGAACAAGACCCAGTAAGTCTTAGACCTACATTAAGCCAAACAGAATTCACAAAGCCATGGCCAACTGACAGAACATGGTTTATAAAAATCTTCCTGCCAAAGTCCCCAGGTCTGCAGGGCATCCAGGAGGAGCTACCACCTTGCACCCCTTGGGCAACCTATAGGGGAGCAGCATCCCTGCTGCAGACTTCCCACACTCCAGGAAGTCTGGTAGACAGGCTCCGGGAACAGCTCCTTGCTCAGGGCTGGCCTTAGACCAAATGACAATCCTCCTCCCCCTCTGTTTGTTAATTTTTGGATTACTGTGTTTTTTATTGTATTTGCAGCCCATTTCATAACTTGGATGCACAATTTGCATGCAGGATTTATCTCCGTCATATGAGATGATAAATCTGCACAATAGGCTCCATAAATCGGTATTTATTTATGTCACAGTGAAACAAGATTCACAATAGTGCATTTGGGTTCTCACTCCAGTTCAGTTTGTTCTTATATCTCACTGATTGATTGGCATTGCCCTGCCCCTTACAAACCCATGAGAGTATGGCTGACCACAGTCTTTAGATGGCTTGAGGAAAGTGTAATTCTCAGAAAGTCTGGAATGTTCCAGGAGAATCTGCAAAGGTCGAGAACAGTCTAGAAGTTTAGTGCAATATGAATCCACAAATGGAATACCACCCAAAAATTTACTTCAAACATTTCATTTTCCCTTTTGTTGCTGACAACAAAAACAGCACCCTGAACCTGATTCCCCTAAGCCCACACCCGGGGAAGTCATCTGCCCCTAAATCTGGCCCTGCTCTTCCTTACAGCTGGGTCCTGGATTGTGTTACTGGCTGAGCTTTAAGACAGTCCTTTGGGTGAAGAATATTTTCCCAGATGGCTTCTCAAAGGCTGGCTTATTTTGTCAACATGATGTTTTACATCCCACTCTGCATCAAAAATAACTGAGATAAAGTCAATCGTTGCCTTCACATAAAAGTTGTAAAAGTTTAGGTAGGACTGGCTTAATAGCTGATTTAGTTAAATTGGTGCAAATTCTGTGCAGTCACATTTACATTTTTTTTTTTAACTCAGACCTGTATCAGTTTATCTCCAGGCATTTGTGATTATGATGCTTGAATCATGTAATTAATTAACACATGAGAAATATGAGCTGGATCTGGGTTTGATTTAGGCTGGTGTTCATGTTCAAGTTTAGTGCCAAATGGACACTGGGTTTGGGCTCGATATGCAAAAGGAGAATTCACTAATTTAGTAAAATCCAGACATGAGACCCAGGAGGCGGGGAATCATGTAGCAGCGGGAGTACATGTAATGGCCTTTCTAAAATCTCTAATGTTACATTGACGAAAACCCATATGGGAAAAAAATCACTAACTGGTCTGACTGGTAAACTGTAAGGTAGGCAGGTATTGAGCTCTGATCATGACTCCCAATTGGTTAAGAATTACATGAAGCCCGTTATTTCTGTCACCCCACCTCTCTCACTCTCCACCCCCTCCTGCTTTGCCCCATTCACCTATTATAGCTCATCTTGTGGACTGTGGAGTCCTTGAAATAGGGACTGTCATTTACTATCTGTCAGTACATCACTTAGCACAATTGGGCCCCCATCTGTTTGACCTCTAGACAACTGCACAATATAAATGATCAATAAGTACGTATATAGATAGTTATAATAAAAGGGAGGGAAACTATGAATCACAATATACAATTAGTAATGAAATTGTACCCTTCATTTCTGTTTAGTGTAGCACGTGTCAGAGTAATTATTTAGGGTTAGATTGCAAATCTTTGCTCCCACAGGAGAGTTGTTACCCATCTCAGTAGTCTCTCCTTGGCAGCAGTAGAGATACTCGGATGAGTAAGTGATGACCAAGGGGACTAAGCAGTTTATAATCTGTCCCTTCATATGTTACTTATTTTTAAATACCTCCATGCTTTCAAAAAGAACAAAGCAATAATAAAATATGAAAAACCAAGGGAGCATGACAGCCTGACTATGAACACATTTCTGTTTAGTTACATAACTAGATGAATGGGATTCATTAATCAAGTGGCCCTGTCAGCTAAAAGACTGACTTTGCACTTACAGTATGTGTTATTATTTATACTAAAGTAGCATTCTGTTTACTACTGATCACTGCTAGGACAAGCACAAATTTCAGAAGATGTTACCTCATCAAAGAAAGATCCCATAAACCCCTTTATCCTGCAAGGCACTCTAGGTACAATTAATCTCTCAGTTCATTAGACTTGAGCCCACAAGGCACCGTGCAGTTCGCCACAGGCGTCATGTGTGCACCCTCAAAGTCCACAAACTCAGGAGGTTGCAAGCATGTAGTACTGTGAAGAGAAATATCTCATTCATAGTAGCTACTAGTGCATTTTGCAATGTTCAGCCACATCAGCATGTCTTCTACGTACTGTGAGAGGAACAGCAGCCCCATACTGTATACAAGCTAAATGGAGCAAAACGGCATCTCAGGAGGGTGAGGGTTGAGGATTTTTGTTTATATGTATTTTCCTCACAACTTCTGTGCCTCCCAAAGATCAGACCAATGGTTGACCATTAGGCTGCACCCTTAGGAACCTAGGAGCCATCATTCCTCTTGCCTCACCATTTTCCCTATTTTTCTCCTGCTGCTGGCCAAGGGCAGTGCTAGGCCTGAGGTAATGCAGGCAATGTGAAAAGGAAGCAGTGTTAAAAAGGGGAAAAAATAGGTCTATGAGACAGATCTAGCTGATGTAAATTGCCTTCAGTGGAGCTCTGATAACTGACACAAGCAAAGGATCTGCCTCCTAGACATGCAGACTTAGTTCTCAGTCCTGCTTCTACCAACAATGGGTATTTTGCTACTGACCAGTAAAAGCCGAAGACAACCATATACATTTCAGACTGACATTTACAGTTACACTTCTTCCATGTCAATGCACGTCACTGGAGGTTATGACCTGATGATCACTTTGGAAAAAATCAACGAATGCAGAATATGGCAAGCATACTTGCTTAAAGAGTCCAGGGTTTTGTTTCTGTCCATTATAGAAACACGGTCCAGAGCAATGACACATCTCAGGGTCCAGGTCTGGATTCCAGCCTGTCTCCCCACCGAAGCTCAGGGCTTTGATTTGCTGCCATACTGACTACCAGTCTGTTTCCAAGTGCAATTCTGGGTCTTGCTTTTCCATTAAAATCTCTTAATTCAGTGGCTTCCAGACACTGTGTTCTTGGCATCCCTATTTAATATATTAGTGGACAGGCAAAGGCCACACTTCCTCACACCTTATCCTAGCACAGCTGTTATCTCTCCACTTTTTCTGTATAGTCTTCCTCTTTCTCCCTCTCCTCTTCTGTCGTCATTTTTTTTTACTTTCTCCACTTTTCAGCTTGTTTTCCTCTCCCCTATTCTTATTCATATTTCTTCTTGACCTTACATTTTGCCCCCTCCCTCTCACTGAAGAGCTCAAACACAAGCATCAAGGAGCAGGCCAGGATTCTGCCCTCTACTACCTGCAAGGTGAATCCAGGATCATGCAGTTTTACTCATCCACCCAGCTGCCTCCAAGAGGGCTTGCCTCTGAGCTGAGAACACTGTGGTCATAGCCCTTTTCTATTTTCCATGCATCCACCCGTTTATACCCATCCATGGAGGTTTATATTTTAGAGATGCTGTCAAGGTATTCCTAATGAATGCTCTAAGCCTGGAACTCATTTCACTCTTGGTCTAACAAAGCTGCAATTTGGTGACCTTTAGTTCACACAGTAGGGCCAATCTATTCATTTAGCACTTCCTGAGCAGGTGGCATTAAGCAGTGGGTTTCTTTTTGTGATCTGGGATATCCTGTTTGGCCTTTGTCAGTTGTTATTAACTTCATTGCACTATATGATGTTGTCAACTGATTATAAATTCAACCACACATTATTGATGGTTGAGCTGCCTGAAATTCTTCTAACTTAAAAAAAAATTTAATAAATTCATTTTGCCTTTAGTCTAAAGTAAAGATTTTTGCAAACAGTTCTCAACTGTGAAATTTTAATATTTTTCTGAAAATATCATCCCTTTTTACAAGTTTATAATAAAAAATATTATTAAAAATGTCATTTACCAAAAATCCATTTTACATAAAATAAGAAGGGTTGACAGGATTTTCAACAAAACAATTTACGTAAAAAACTTTGAAGGACAAAAAGGCAAAACAAATTGAAGGAAACAAAAATCTGTTTCAAACCCTTTGATACTAGACCCACTAACATTTTTTATGATGATGGGTTTACATCTTTCAGCCAATTCTAATCGATGGCACATATTTTAAAAATCATAAATAAAAAAAGCAAATGCCTATCTGATTCAGTATAGCTGCTGCATCTCTAGAGATAAAATTTGACCAGAAAACACTTCCTCTGCATTCTCGCTCAAAGTATTCCCTCTCATTATTACTCACTCAAGGCCTTCTTCATGCCCTTCCAATTCACTTACCAACTTCCTACTGCCTTTAGGTACCTTTGTTGTTCTCACTCACATCTTCCCTTAAGTTCCAAAGTTTCCTTACGTTAGCCTAGTTCACCAAAACAACAATAGAGAGTCCTGTGGCACTTCTAAAGACTAAAATTTATTTATTGCATGACCTTTCATGGGAGAAAATCTCACTTCAGACACTTGAAGATGGGGATGTTATAGTATTCAGCATTTCTTAAATTCCCCATCTTCAAGCACCTGATGGAGTGGGATTTTCTCCCCCACACGCTCATGCAATAAATAAATTTCTTAGTCTTTAAAAGTAGCACAGGACTCTTTGTTTATCTCTCCTTAAGAACCACTTCTTCTGTGAAAGCTTTTAGCCCTGCTTTTCTGACTTATTGTCTCCATGCCTTCTGGCACTTCAATTATTGTCCTGTATTGGATCTACCTGAGTTAGTTTATCAGCTCCACTACAGGGGTTTGAGAGACAGCTGCCTTTCCTTTCTGCATCCTCCCCTCCTTTTCTCTCCTCTGCCCCCACCCCCCCACTCATGATGGAGAATCATAGCATCTTAGCAAAATTTGGCAAAGTTCTGTTTAAGGAATTTTTTACAAAACATCCTGGGAAAGCCACAGAATTCTCTGGGGATGAGACCTTCACATCTCATCGGCAGATAAAGGAAAAATATAGAA
Organism: Podocnemis expansa; assembly: GCA_007922195.1. Lineage (NCBI taxonomy): Eukaryota > Metazoa > Chordata > Testudines > Podocnemididae > Podocnemis > Podocnemis expansa. Next base: position 60,554,791 of record ML681964.1, read on the forward strand.
ACTATTCTGCAGAGGTGGTTGCAATAATGCACAGCTGGCATGGCTGCCGTACCACCCCACAGCATGATTCTGCCACTGGCTGGGTACCTGTGGCTGCTCGATAGCAACCATGGAGAGATATCAGAGCCCTTAATGTCAGTAGAACTATTGGTCTGCTTAAAGTTATGAAAATGATTAAGTCACTTGTTGTATCAAGACCTGGCTGAATATTTAAGGTATTCCCAGTCTCATGTGGCATACTGCATTTCAAAGTGTGAGAACTGTCATTTTCCTAGGTGCTAGATTTATAGTTGTTACCAAAAAATAAAAGCCACTGACTGAATGCTTTTAAAATATAATTATTTGGTTCGTAAAAACATGATCTACATTCCTGTGACTGCAGATTACTTATCTGTTTTCCATTTTAATGTGTATAAGAATCACGTCCACAGAAAAATCATGCACACCCCCCCCCAAATATGTATGCATGTACACATGCACATACACCCACATGCACTCACACACAGCATTCTCAGTCAACTACGGTACATCTCCTTGACATTTTGTGGGGTTAAGCATCATTGTGTCCTTTATGACATATATTGGGCTTGTTTTATTTTTATTTTTTTCCAGAGTTTGATTAATACACCACCATAGTGGAACAGCAGATTCAGTTTTCATCTTAACCATGTTCTTCATGTAAAACCTTTTAATAACAGAGAATAATAATGGTCACTCTAGAAATTAGTCTCTTAGAAATTGCCAGATGGTCAAAGCAGGTAATAACAGGTGTTTGTATTATCTCCCTTTGCTGTATTCCCTGTATTTAATTAATTTACTCAGTTTACTATTTTTTAGTTGCTCATTGGTTCTTAAACAACAGAACATTTTGTTTAATAATCCTGGAAAACAGGGCACGATCACACCATATGAATCACATGGGGGGTTAATGTGTATTTCATCTTCATTTCAGAGCTCCTATTTAAGTCATTTACTTCTCCCTGAGGAAGAATCATAAAGCAGTTGAAACTGTAATGTGTGAAAACAGAAACCCCACTATAAAATCTACAGAAAAGCATCTGATTGGTTTACATTAATATCAGTGCTGAGTAAATTGTGTAATGAGTGGCTGAATTGATTAGTGGACTTCAAAGGAAAAATGGGCCTGATTCTTCTCTCCCTAGTGTCATGATTCTTCAGGCTGCTACATGCCACCCACCAAAATGATTTTCAGTGAGAACTACAGGATTTCCACACTTTGCAGGATCAAACCCTTATGCAGGGGCACATCAGAAATAACTTCACTGAAATCCACTGAGTTACACAAGCTTAACACTAGTATGAGAGAAGAATCAGCCCCCTACCTTGAAGACAGATAAATAATTTCCCTGTTCATATCTGTCCAGTAAGGTCTGATATAAATCATTGTCACTATTAAGTAAAAATCATACTAAAATATTCTTATTTATACCCAGAAGGCATCTGTTGTGATGATATCACTGATACATATAGAAAATATTACCGTTTAAGTACCATAGTATATACACCATACCTCCTAATAGATGCGCATGCAAGAGATTACGGAAGTTAAATGACTCATCCAAACCTGCTTATTTCCCCACTACCTAAGCTTAAAGGATCAGATGCACGGTTCGTGTAGTGAACAGCAGCTGGGGAGCTGTATGTATGCAATTACAGTCTGGTTTTCAGTTGTACGAAATAGGCACATTGCACATGTCACAATAAACGAGCACCCCTCTCCAGCCAAAGCCTATGAAAGCCATTGAATAAAGAGACCCAAATTGTGTAGCCTGCAGATAGAGGGTCATATTTGAGCAAAGACTCCTTTTATCAAGTGGCGGAAAAAAAAAAAAAAAAAAAAAAAGAGATTGTTAGCTAGCCCACCCCCACTTCATGCCAACAGTCATAGAAAATAACACTTCTAGTGTTTGTATTCTATTTCATCTCCAAACAAAAAATAAAAATAAAAATAAAAATACCGCCAAGGGGTCACAGAGTTCAGTGAAAAATCCTACTAGCTTTTCCTGAACCAATAATAGATAGTGACCTTTGTCCCTCTCTTTGCATAAGAATTAACATCAGTATTCAAGAGTCACTGCTGTGACTGGGGACTACGCAAATGCCAGATTCTGATTTAAAACTCCGATTTTTTTTTTAAAGAACCCAGAAGAAAAGGGGGGACTTGGAGAGCTCATCTGCATTACAGATCAGGCCTTTTTGAGAAAATCAACCATCCATAATTCATTACATGTTTCCTGCAGGGCCTGGAGACAGCAGAAATCCTAGCAACAGAGTCATAGCAACAGCAGCGAATCCCAGCCAATCCAACGTCAGGCCTTCTGATCCCACTTAACCAATCACGGAGAGAGACCCAGACAGAAATGTTGTCAACCAACTGGTAATAGTGTCATGAGCCTGGTTTTCTACTAATCTGCTATTGGGAGTCTCACTAACAGCTAATACATTGACTAGGACAAAAATATCTGAAGCCGTGTCGTTGATGTGCTGATTTGTGCAATCGGAAATACCATGTAAACTTGAAATCTGTTTCTCTACTCAACAAAACCTTAAAAACATAGATTACATACAAAGTACGTTAATATTAAAACCCCAATGTTTTGATTGTTGTTAGAGGAAGAATAATGTTGATACTTGATTGTTTTATTGTAAACAAGAATCTACATTTGAAAATGCTCTTTTATCCGGAGAATCACTAATCTGTTGAGAACAAGAATGCTTGAAATGTTTTACACTGTTTTTAGGGTTAGCCACAAAGCCTACAGAAACCTCTTCTTTTTTTAAACCATCAGATGCTGAACTGTCAGAAGCCTCATATCTGTGAATGTGTCATTATATCATCCAGGAATTTGTAAATCTGAAACAGACCAGCTACCACAACTCAAGTCAAAATAGTTCACAAACAAAAGCTTTTGCAATAGTCAGTTTGTGAATTAAATTTTTAACATTTTATATCTATGAACATAAACATCATTTTATGAATGCCAATCATTTATCTTACATCATGTGATATGTTGGTTGTCCTGAAATGACACCAGGGAGAACAAAGAAAAGAAATTGCAGAAGATGTATGAGGACAAAATGGAACAGAAAACAACAACAAAGCTATTTTGGTGTAATCTGTCTTTGAAACAAAAGGGTTTAGAAAGAAAGAAAGAAAGAAGCCCTCATGCATGCAATTCTCCCTTGAAGTTTTGATAACTGAAATAAGGTCATAACAGTATTACAAACTCTTGTGATTTCTTTTATATGTTTTTTTGAGAAGGAGGAATGATCCTGAGTTTTGTTAAAATTAAATAAGTTTACTATGGACATAAAACACTCTGACAATTAGAGATATAGGATTTGGTTTATGAAACATATCTATAAAAGAATATTATTTTAATCATAGGTGGCATAAGAGAAAAGATGTACTTGGAACATTTGTACTGACTGTTCATTAAAAAGTGATGCACTGTTTGCATGTATATGGTGCACAGACATCCAGGTACAAAGTGATATAAATCCTGGCATAAACCTTTATCTTTTATCATTTATCTTTGGGAAAAATGAAAAGCAATCATTTATCCCTAGGTGAACATTACACTTGAAGTCAAGATGTGGTAGGTTATCTGAATAAATGCCTGGCCCCTCAACCTAAAAGCTTATCCTAAATTCCACTCTAATGCATACGTTGCTCAGCTAGCGAAAGCCAAGATTAGAAGATTTGCTATGGATGCTTCAAAGTAAATTTTGGGACCTGGTGCCCTATTTTGAACTTTACAGATGATGCACAAATAGACTAAAGCTGTGAAGGCTGCCAGGAGCTGATTGAAAAATATATTTCAATCTCCTCCCAAATATATTTTATAAAATATTGCAAATGACCTGCTTTGTCAGGTGATGCTTTTCAAGTTTCTACAGATGAAAAAGCCTCATATCGCCAACTACTTCTTGGTATCAAAAAGTGACCAAGATTCCTGTTTAATATTTCAATTTCCCATCAAATCAGTAAACCTAATTACAGTGTTTTTCTTTTATTTAAAATTGGTTGTTTTGCCTCAGATCTCAAGAGAAGCCATTCAAGATCATTTTACAGCAGGGTTTTTTGGTTTTTGTTTTTGCAGGTTTCGAACTAAAATTGAAATGTTTATGCTACCTTATAAAAACTTAACAATAATTCACAATGAATCTAGAAAACAGTGACTGACTACAAACTGAAATTTCCATGTCATACTGTTGGCTGAGTAGCTCTGTTTAGCTGGCAATTTCATATTTTGGTTGCCATTCAAAACAAAATGGGAAAGGAATTTGAAAAACAGGCCTATGAATGTTCATTAAAATCATCTAATGAACTCTGTGGTCTCTACATAGTTAAAAATAAGAAATTGCCTTCCAAGACAGTTAAATAGTCCCATACCTTCATCTTTAACTTTGACGTATTCCACACAGAAGTGGAGGCATTCCCATATTGAAAATCACATTGCTCTCTAATGAGCTGTTAGAATTATAAGTTAATGATTTTTCTTCTCCTCTTATGCTAATAAAAAAAGTTTCTGGTAGAAGTCCAAAGATCTCAGCATTTTAAGTGGATTTGTGCTTCCTATTCAGGGAGGGGAAAGCTACAATGACTAAAATTCATTGTATGAATCTTAACATGCAGTTATATGACAATATCTTAACTAAATAATGATGATTTATAAGAAATTCTTGTACCTTCAGTTCAAGACAAAGTGCAGAACATAGGGCTGCTCCTGTCCCCTTTGAAATCAAAGATACGATTCCCTGAATGTGAGTGGGTCCAGAGGGGAAAAGTGAACTCTGTGCAAAGAACTAGTGTAAAGGCTATGCACCACTTCAAACTAGGTTGTAGAATCATACATTCTTTTTATTTGTAAATACTAAATTCACTTTTGGAAACAGTGCTTAATTTGTAATGAAAGAGTTGGTGAGGCTATGACCTGCAAGCTTGGCAAACCCTAGCACACATTAAGGATTGCTTGTAAATTAGCATAAAGCAATTTTTAACATTGTCCATGGTGAACTCAGCTATAGTGAAACTCCACAGTATAACATCAATAATATTTTGCATTTCTGTGGAGTTCGCTCTTCAAGGACCTCAAAGCATTTTGCAATAATTAACAACTCAAACCTCACACCATCCTTTTTGAGGTAGGCAAAACACTATGTGATAAGGATTAAGACATTTCATACTCAAGTGCAGCCACCTCTGCAGAGGGAATGCAGCAGTAGTTTAACAAGAAAGCCCTGAATTGTTTCAGTGCATTGAAATGTGCAAATTGCAATCATAGTTCTAGTGGATGAACATCTGCTTAAAGGGAAGCTGTTCTGTTTTTTTTTTCCTTTAATGACTTCACTATAAATTGGTTCCAGTGTAAACAAACCTGGAGTGTGTAAAAAAAACAGTGAAAAGCTGGTGAACATTATAGATGCAGGTTCCAGGCACGTTTTATTTTAATTTATGTTGCCTAATTTGTTTTCCTTTTCAATGAGCCTTATGAGCAAATGTGGAAGGACACGAGTCTTTTTTTGAGCAGCTTACTTATATTTAAGGCTGTGTTTTTAATACACCTTGATAATTTAGGAGTGTGTTTTCCATTTTAACCTTAGGCCCAAATTCTGGTTACAAGAAAAACATGCATACAACTCCTGTTTCCCTTGGCTCCTAGTACCTTTGGAGGTACAGAAGACCAGATCCTTGATTACAGAGGGAACTGTACAGCTGGGGCGTAGCCACAAGTGAGCCTGGGTGGGTTTGGGCTCACCCACTTGGCCCTAAGGCCTGCCCACCTTAGCCACCACAGCTGCAGGGCCACCCAGCAAATGGACACCATGTTGACATCTCTGCTCCACTTATGGCCACTAAGTCCCACATCTAGAACTGGAGCTGAGGTGATGATGCCTCTGCCTTGCTCACAGCTGCAGCCAACAGCTGCTGGCCTGCCCCGCAACTGCAGCGAGGAAGCTCATCCCACTGCCAGCTGGGTGCTGTGGCTCTCTCCAAGGGGGGAGAGAGGACAGCTTCCGGTCACATTTCTGGCCCAGCCAGAAATCAGGGGCTGGCTATGCCCCCTGCTGCACGTTTGTATTTCTGAATGGAATTTGGCCCAAAGATGTAAAACTTAGAAAATCATCTGTGAACGCGTTCTCTCTTGCTCAGGAATCTAATGCTAAATCCTCAGCATCTTTCTAGGGAGAAGTCGAGACTGCAGCACAAGAAAGCCCTGGCTCAAAGCACATTGAGTCAGTGGCAAGAATCTCACTGACTCGTGTGGGTTTTAGATCAGGCCCTAAAAAAATAATCCACAACAATTAGAATCCCAAAGGGCAGTTCAGAAAGCAGGTTAGTATTTCTTGTTTAGCATTTGCACTTGACACAGGCCCATTTGTAGCAGCACCAGGGGCATTCACCAATGTAACTGAAAATGCAGTGTGGCTCTCTACCTGTATTTCACTGTTATTTTTATTATGAAAGCTTTGCTCTGCCACAGTCCCTAGCAGTTTGCCTCACAATGCCAAAATCCCCCACGTATAAAACTAGGAACTCCCCTTGGTTGGTGTCGTCTCCTTCCAAAATGGAGGCCAAGTAATGATCTGTGATTTGTTCGTCTCCATAAACAGAGGGAGAGAAAAGAAGACAGCCTCGAACAATCATCTGTGGGGAGTGGGGGGAGAAACTGTCAGAGGAGCAAAGAGAAAGCAGAGGTCTGTCCATCCACCATGGCATTAACACACAATAGCTCCCACCCTTCTGCAAGAGAGCCAGCGAAGTAACCGTTGATCTGCCGTTCCTGTCCTCCGAAGCCAAGTCAAGGGAGTTAATTACAAGTCTCCATTTTCCTCCTTCACCCAGGAAAGCAGGAAAAAGGGAGTTTTTTCTTTTAAGAGGATGGCTGCTCGAGTAATAACCTCATGGGAAACAGCATGTGGCCCTAAGTAAAACGCCTATACCCACAGAGGGGCTAGAAGAGTGACAGCACAGTGGGCAAGGAAAATGGCTCACAGCCAGGCAGCATGTGCCTTGTAGGGTTTGCTTTGTGAGGGGGCTTGCTAAATGAACCCTGCTATTTGGTTCACAAAGCCTGGAAGCAAACCAGACCTGGTTCACTGAGAAGTTCAAGTCTGTTTGACATGCAGCCCCAGCTACCCCTCATTATTCCCTACCAAAGCCTAGGCCATCCCTTTGAAGAAGGGAAAGAGAGGCAGCTAAGGGCATACAGAAGGCAGAGGACACATAGGGAGCTAGCCAGGGAAACCAGCTATGGGGCAAGGGTTATGCCCGCTTCGCTGCTGGGTGAGCACTCACTGCCCATGTCCGCTGAAATTCACTGAAGCATTGAAACTTGAGTCCAAGGCTAAGTTTGAATGGGCTTGGACTCAAGGCCCGCACTTCACACACATCTCTTCTGTGCATAGGGCCGATGGGGAAAGTGAAGAGTCTCTATCATTGTCCCTTCTCTTCTCTCTTCAAAAGGGTTTCGATTTGTCGCAGACGCATACAGGGTGGACTGGGGGAGGGGGGACCGTTGGTTCTTTCCGCCAAAGGGAATCTGAGAAAATGACCCCTTGCCCTTTATCTCCATGGGGGCTGGGGAGAGGTCGGGAGGAACGACTCTTGTTCCAATCTTTTTCTCCACAGGGGTTGGGGGGAAGGACTCGAGGAATATGTGCTGAGTGAGATTTTTCAGGGTTCTTCTCAAAAGGGAGCAAATTTGCCCAATCCTGGTCAGAAAAATAACCTTCCATTAAGAAATAAGTAAGTCCACTTCAAGCAAGAATGAGCCTCAGCTGAGTGACCCTGAAATCAGGAGAGTGAAAATAAATAAATAAATAAATAAATAAAATCAGGGATGTAAAGTAAAATCTGGGGGTGTCCTTTGAAGACGTGTAATCAAGACTCTCAGTCATCAGGTGTAATGGTGTTGATTAAAGAAAACGGTGCAGGAGTCAGCTCAACTACTTCTATTTTTAAACGGCATGATTTTTCCTGACAATCCTCATACTGAACACTGACAGATCAAAGGAGGATGCGTGGGCTACTGAAAGAAAAATCAGGTTAAAAGGCAAGGACAAAAAAATCCTAAATAACATTTGTTTCTTTTTTGACTGCATAGGCAGAAAGCATTTGGCAACAGCGATGCTTATAAATGAAAATGAAAAACATGTGAAAGAGATGCCCACAACATTTTAGCCAGTCTAGCCAATACCCTGCTGAAGATCCACTTCTTCCCCAATAGCCAAACTAGTCAATGCTATAATTATTCAAACATACAAATTGCCACACTAGAGCACTCTTGCAAGCCACGTCTGACAGTGGTCAGTACTGTCTGACAATGCTCAGTTCTTTAGAGGAAGATGCAAAAAACGCTATAGTAGGTGCTAACACTCTGCCTACCATCGGCTGGAGGTTGGTCTATACTCTGAAGCAGGAGGGTTTGCCTTTCTTTTTTGTTTTTTAAATGTTCAAATTGAAAACCAACCTCCTTTCTTACACATGTCCTATTTACTTCCTACACTGGACTTCCCATCCACTCTATATTGTTTAGGCCATAAGCTCTTCGGGGCAAAGACACATGTATTTTGTATCTTACTGAGGGCAAAATACATTTTTTCAGTGGTTAACAAATAATACAAATAGGAGAGCCTCAAAAGGTTCAGAGTTTGGCTTTGGTTTGGAGCTCTGCCCTGAAGGTGGTTCGATGTTTATTCAAAGACTTTTTAACTTGGTGTCACATGTCTTCTGGGAACCATTTTTCCAAGAGAGCTCTGCAATCGCTCCAGGGCCAGATTAAGGAGCCCCTGGACCCTGGGCTTCCCAGCATCAAGGGTCCCCCATGACTGGAACCTCGGCCCCCCACCGCTGTGGGCACCCCCAGGGCTCCAGCCCCATCATGGCAGCCTCTGAGTGGGCTGCCACTAGGAGCAGAGTCCCTGGAGCCTGAGGCCACTCTCTATGGCACCCCCACCTGGGCCCCAATCTGGCTGGTCTGGCCCTAAATTTAAGGGCGGGGCTGGCTGGTGCACGGTGTGGCCTCCTGCGAGGCCTTCCCAAGCCGAACCCCGGAAAGCTATGCCACACGCCAGCCAGCCCCGGCCCCAGAATCGAATGAACATGCGCTGTTCTGCCTTGCCCCCCTGGGCAGACCAGCTGGCCCAGGGGTGTGGGCAGAGCGCCATGGAGTTCGGCCTCTGCCTCAGTGCCTAACCCCCATAGCACCGGCAGGGGCCCTCCCAGCACCCCCAGGCCCTAATATCGCTGGGCGGGAGTGTTGAGCAGGATGGCGGAGATCAGCTAATGCAGGGGCCTCAGGGGCTGGAGCCCGGGGTCCCCCTGTAGGCCAGGGCTTCATCCCGTATAGCCCCTGCATTAATCCTGCCTTGAATCACCACCATTTCAGGATAGAAATACTTTCAAAAGAGCCTTCCTTGTGATGTTCTGTGATTTTCAGAACTGAACAGAGCAAACAGCATACATAAAAATGGGGAGGAAGGCAATGTACCCAATTCCAGCTCTTTAAGAAGGTTTAATTTGAATGTAGTTCTCTGAATAGCCTAAGGTTTGACAGCAGGTAAACATAGGGTTACCAGATGTCAGGCAAAAGGAGGATATGTCCTCCTTTTTACCTTTGTGTCCTTTTTATCTTCACATTGTCTGTCTGGCAAGCATTTTAAAATACAGGATTTTGCCAGGCTCTTTATTTATAGGGGTTAAAGTATCCTGGAATGCCACAGAATACCTTATTTTTAGGGGAAAGTGTTTCAGGTCCCCCTAAAAACCAAAGAATATTACATTAATACTACATTTTCTCCATGTGTCCAATGTCCTCCTTTTCATACTTCCCTGTCCTCCTTTCCAGGCGTTGGTATCTGGTATCCCTAGGTAAACAGGATTTATTTTTTTCCAGCTAGTTCCTGCCCCTCTGCCAGGCTCATGAGTCCTTTCTGAACTACACTATGCTGGAGAAAGTGGAGTTACACCCTCATCCACCATCATATCAGGTACTGACTAGGCAAGATGCAGTTTTATAATTATAGGCTTTCTATGGCCTTCTCTCATTTTTAATTTTCACTTTAAAAGCAGCAAGATTTTGAAAAGTTTTTTATTGAGACTCAGCTTCTCTTTCCTTTATTTGTAGGTAACTAAATATAATCAAACTACGCAAAATGTCATGGGGGGGTGGGTCCAAAAAAAAAAAAAAAAAGACTCTAGAAGCCAAACTTCCCATTTTAAGGCAGGAGTTTCTATACCATTAGCTGTATTTTTCAGGAAATCTGAAAGCCAGCTTATTGCTTGCTATTAAAAACCAGGCCCCCATGCCTGCTCACGCACAGACACACTCTAGGGACTGACGCCTATGATAAAATTGTTGAGAAGATAAAGTACCTGCACAGCCGTTGATTTCATTTTGACGCTATGGAAGCTTCAGGCTCATGACGGTGCTGTTTTCTGATTCCAGGCTTGATATACAGAGTAAATACTCATAAGCAGAGAAGCATATTTTCATCAAAAACACACTGTGCAACATAGCCCATAAAGCATCAATAGCACATTTATAAAATGCAGAGACTTTTTCAGAGCTCAGCTGAATATTTTGACACCGATGCTGGAAGGAGAGTTGTGAATGGGAACATAGCTATGATAGGGATGTCTTCCTTACAATGCTAACCACCAGCATTCAACAAGTCCTTGGGCCACAACACCATGAAGTAAAACTAGGAGCTGGAGCTCTTCTTGTCCCAAGAGGTGAAAATACATGGAAAGTATGAGTATTGCTGATGCTTGTATATTATCCCCAACCCCACTGAATGGTCAGATGTATTCAGACGCAATTAGCATTTGATTTCTAAAAGCACGCAATCGTGTATGCTCTTTTCACTAGCAACATGTGTTCTATATTTGGAGGGAATCAAAGTTGTGCAATGTTTACATTTCAGCAGCATGCTTTGTGGAATTAATTTAGACGGTCAAGGCAAAACTACTTTTTAGTGATATTATGCTGCCAAAATGCCTGGAGCCCTCAGGGATGGCAGAGTTCATTCCTTACCTGCTGGAACCAGATTCTTAATGTGCCCACCAATGCCTAGTCATTGGCATCCGGTAGCACTGAGGAACTAACAAATTTATTTATTGCATGAGCTTTCATGCAAGAAAATCCCACATGGCTACTCCTTTGAAACTAGTCATTGGAGGATTCTGAGATAGCAAGAGACGGCCTGTGCTAGAGCTGGATAAAATAGTAAGGAATAATTAGGTGGAGGTCTCGCCTTTTCCATAGTGGAATCCCCTTACTCACACTAAGACCCACCCCCTCTTTAATCCAGGATACGGATCAGCTCTTATCCCATTTAGTAACGAAGACTGCAGACTGGTTCCTCACAACACCCTAACACCTATGGGCTGAGAACCCCTGAAATAATGTATTCAGTGGACTCAGTCCATTTTCCTCTTCACCATGAATGATTTCTTCATCAATTACAATTGAATAATTTCTCATTTTTCTCTTCACTATGAACTATGTCTTCATCAATTACAATTGTTTGATAGTTTAGGAGGACCAGTTCTTGAGAATTGTTCTTTGACTATTCAATACTCATTACCCACATTGGGTCACTGGTCACATGGCTTTGTTTATGCTCTGTGATTGGAAGAATAAAATTCTGTAAACAGGAACCTATGAATGACAGATAAATGCTCTTCTGTCTGAACAAGTACCCTATTAGCATACAAATACGGGTATTCATAGGGAGAACAACTATTTCCCAATTAAAATCCCATTCACACAAATGTGTGCAAATAGTGAAGAAAAAGGGGCATGACCATGGCTGGATCTCATTTTGAGTGGAATTTTTCAGTTAATGTGTTTGTGAATGCATTTCCCCAGTATTTGCACAAGCTCTGTTATATTCCAGGATCTCCCTTATTTAAAGAAAATACTGTACTACAGTATTCTACAGCCTTGGTCCAAAGCACAGCAATGTCTTTAAGATGCTTGGATACTTTTCTGTAGAACATTATATTGCATTTCTTTGGACAGGCTAAATTCTCCTCTCATTGTCAACGTATTTCCCTGGGCAAGATTCACAAACACACTGTGGAAAGCTTTGCACTGGGTAGGATGGCAACAAAGGGTTTATGAAGATTCCCTCTTGATCTGGCTTTCTGAGTAAGTTTTAGGGCCAAGAGCCTCCTGAAATTTGCAAATCTTCTGAACACATTTCAAACCTCTCTGCCCTCATCTTGCACTTCTTCTTCGAGCGCTGCTCACATCATTCAGTTACATGTGCCACAGTGCACGGTAGCTTGGAAAGTCTTTAGCGTTAGCCTGTCAGGTCAGGGTGCACGACCAATGCCCCCTACATGCTGCGGCCGCGGCTATGTAGGTGACTGTGACCCTGACCCTCCCAGTTCTTTTTTCCGCCATCAGCGTCGGTTTGGATCAGCATTATCTTGCAAAACACAAGGACCTGTCTTTTCACGCGAAACTCGAAATGCCAGGTTTCAAGCCGTGCTTAGGATGCTGCAAGGCTTTCCCAATGGACGATCCGCTCGAGAAATGCCTCACTTGTTTGGGTGAGTCCCACCTCACAGCGGACTGCCCCATTTGCCAATCCTTCAAGCGGAGGACTCGGCTGGAAAGGGAGCGTTGCCTCCGCCTAATTTCGGGGACCGGAGCCGTCTGCTCGAAAGCAGCCAAGCCACCAGTGCTCCGCCGGATCCTCGATTGGCCTGGGCTCAAGATTCCCGCTGATCTCTGGTACTGGGCCCAAAATCTCGGCCCTCCATGGTACCTCCTAGGCACTGACCTCACCAGTCTTCCAGTAGCCTTCGAGCCGCCACGGGTAGAGCCCCGGCTCAGGCACCAGCTCGCCAAGGGCATTTAAATCCGGCTTCAGTGCAGAATAAGAGGCAACCAGCCACAATGGCACCGCTGGACATGGCACGGCCCACAGGTCCGGCACTGCCCACAAGCCCAGCACCACTGGACCCGGCATCATCGCCGATAATGCCGCTTCCGGTGCCGTCACTGCCAGTACCATCAGATTCGGCACCAGCAACACCTGCACAGATGCCGGCACCGTCCTGGGCCTCTTCACCCCTCTCCGACCCGGCACTGTCAAACCCGGTACCAGGCCCAAGTTCTACGGCTCCGCCTCATCGCTTCTCAGAGGAACTCTCGGTACCCGACTGCCGACTGTCGGGGGGGGGGGGTCATCCAGGTCATCCTCGGAAGATCCCTTTCTTCTTCCCCAGGAGGAATGCCTGAGACAGCGAGCCCGGAAAAGCTCGATGTCACTAGGCTCAAGGCGAAGGCACCCAGCAGGGGAGGCACCTGCTCCCCTCATGACACCTATGCCACCGTTGAGGTCCCCGCACAATGAATGGACCCTCAACTGGCTGAACGCGATGGCAGACAATACCGCCTCCTGCTATGACTGCTCGCCAGCACTGGAGTCTTCAGATTTCTCCGACGATGAGCCAGACCCTGATTGTACCCATCAAAGCAGATCAAGGGGCCCCATCATCTTCATCACCCAACGAGTGCTTAATCGACATGTCCGCCAACCACAAAGGGGATCCTCGCGTTGAGCAGGACCTTCTCCGCTGCATGGCGGCAAACCTGAAGCTCTACGAAATCTCTGGTTGGCCATCTCTGAGGATCGCCTGAGAGACTTTGAGGCAATGCTGGATGAAGGAGACAGAGTGTCCAGGGATGCGTTCACAGCAACTTGGGATGCAGTGGACACAGCAGCACGTATAATGGTGATGCACCAGTTGGCCTGGCTCCAGAATTCCGGTCTCGCCACACAGATGAAACAGATTATCCAGGACCTTCCCTTCGAAGGTCCTGACCTCTTTGCATTTTCCACAGATGCGAAGCTGCATGGTATGAAAGACTTGAGGGCTACTATGAGGTCCCTCAGGATCTACACCCCTCAACCTTTTAGGCATTCCTCGAGGTCGCACCAGCTACAACAGCAGTTACAGCAACTGAAACAACAGCTGCAACTGCAGACCCAGTTTCTGAGATCTCTCCAGTTTTCCCAGCGTCACCTTGGGGACCTCAACAAGGATAAAGGCCGATCTGGTAAAGGGGGTAAGCCGGGCGCCTCCCAGTCAGGACAGCACGGACAGGGGTCGGAACATTTGTCAGGCCGCAAACAGCATTTCTGATGGTCCCCCCGAGGGCAGCGCTCCACAACCCCTGTTCTCTTCCCACCGCCTCCACCACTTCGCCCCACGATGGACCCGGGTCACATCAGACCAGTGGGTCCTCAACACATTGGCCAGAGGATACCACTTTCAGTTCCTCTCAACCCCCCGGGACAGAAAACCGTCCCCTCCTATAATCCCAGAGAACCCCGATCTGCTAGGCAAGCTCAAGGCCAAATGCCAGAAGTTACTCTCCCTTGGAGCCATCGAAAGGATTCCTAAGGGGGAACATCGCAAAGGGTACTTCCTGGTCCCCAAACCCAACGGGGACCTACGGCCCATTCTAGATCTCAGAGCTCTCAACAAAAACAAAGAAAATAAAATTCTGCATGATCTCCCTGCGACAGATCATTTCCTCCCTGTCCCCTGGAGTGTGGTTCGCAGCCCTCGACCTACAGGATGCTTACTTCCACATAGCCATTCAGCCCCACCACAAGCGGTTCCTCAGGTCTTTAGTGGGACAATGCCATTACCAGTTTACCGCCCTCCCCTTCAGGTTATCGCTAGCCCCCAGGGTGTTCACAAAGAGCATCACGCCAGTCGCAGCGTTCCTACGCAGGAGGGGTGTAAGAATCTACCCCTACCTAAACAACTGGTTCATAGTGGTCAAGTCAAGTCGACAAGTACAAGACCACGTCAATGTGGTAATGAACCTGTGAGAGTTCCTGGGCTTCTGCATAAACTTGGAAAAGTCCAAGCTTTGCTCCACTCAGGACATAGAGTTCACTGGGGCACGCTTAAATGCCCAGCAAGGCACCGCATCCTTGCCCCTGTCAAGATTATGGTCCATCTGCACCATCATCACAGAGTTCCAAGCACCCAGGCTGACCACAGCGCACAAATGCATGCAGCTCCTGGGGCACATGGCAGTGGCCACATCAGTAATTCAAACAGCCTGCTTGAGGATGCGACCGTTCCAGCTCTGGTTCACCACAAGCTTCCAACCAGAAAGGGACCACCTAGACAAGGTAATCTCGGTACCCCAGCATGCCCTGGAGTCCCTCCAAATTTTGAGGGACCCTGACTTCGCAATGGGGGAAATTCCATTCAGGGAGTCCAAGTCTGCAGTGATCCTGATAACGGACGCCTCCGACTCAGGGTGGGGTGCCCACCTGGCCAGGGGCCTCTCCACACAAGGTGTCTGGAGCCCCAAGGACAGTCTCCTCAGCATAAACCTGAAGGAGCTCAGGGCCATCAGACTGGCCTCCATGACCTTCCTAGACCAGATCCAAGGCAGAGTGGTCCAAATCCTCTCAGACAACACAGCAGCCGTGTTCTACACGAACCATCGGGGGGAGTCCGCTCCTCAGCACTATGTGAGGAAGTGACCAAGCTTTGGCAACTAGCAATAGACCATCAATTCATGCCAACTGCCGCCCATCTTCCCAGGGTGGACAACGGCATAGCGGATTCATTCAGCAGAAAGCCACTGGTGAATCACAAGTGGTCCCTCCACAGCAAGGTCTTCTCCCTGCTGACAACCAGAAGGGGAACCCCTCAGATTGACCTCTTTGCCACGGCGCAGACCCACAAATGCCCTCGGTCCTGCTCCCTCCGAGGTCAGGAGAAGGGGTCTCTCAGCAATGCCTTCCTCCTCAACCGGTCGGGAGCCCTAATGTATACCTTCCCACCAATTCCTCTGATTCACCAGGTGCTTCTGAAGGCCCTCGTGGATGAGGTGCTCATCATCCTGATAGCCCCAGACAACACTGGTTCCCTCTCCTTCAAGACATGTCATTGAGGACCCCGCTCCTTCTCCCACGGTGGGCGGACCTTCTGACACAGGACTCGGGATACCTTCGGCACCCCAACCCGGGCCTCCTGCACCTGACAGCCTGGATGCTCTCTGGCTCAGCAAGCAAGAGAGATACTGTTCGGATAGGGTTAAAAAGGTCCTGGTTGGTAGCAGAAAACCCTCCACCAGGTCCACCTACATGGCAAAATGGAATCACTTCTCCACTTGGTGCCATGATAGAAACAGACCCTACCTCCTCTCCAGTTCAGGCAACTTTAGATAACCTTCTTGACCTAAGAGAGAAAGGCCTATCCCTGTCTTCACTGAAAGTTTATTTGGCAGCAATCTCAGCCTTTCACCAAACAATAGATGGGGTCCCACTCTTTTTGCACCCCATCTGCCATAGATTCCTTAAAGAAGTGGAAAGACTTTTTCCCCACGTCCAGAACCCCACCCCGCAGTGGGACTTGAACGTGGTGCTACGGGCTCTTACAAAACCACCCTGCTCATGCTGTCCTGGAAGGTGGCTCTCCTGGTAGCCGTCACCTCGGCCAGAAAGATCTCAGAGCTATGAGCCCTACCCTCTAAACCCCCATATACAGTTTTCTTCCCAGATAAGGTGGTCCTGCGTCACCACCCCTCGTTCTTGCCCAAAGTTGCCACCCCCTTCCACATAAATCAAGAGATCTGCCTGCTGGTCTGCTATCCAGACCCTCAGGTAACAGAAAACCAGAGATGATGGCACACCCTGGATGTGAGGAGAGCACTCCTAATCTACATTGAGAGCACATGATCCTTCTGCAAGACCTCCCAACTGTTTGTGGTGGTCGCGGAATGCATGAGAGGTTCTCTGGTATCCTCCCAATGCATCTCCAAATGGATTGTGAACTGCATTAAAGACTGCTACGGAAGGTCAAACATGCATCTCCCAGAGACTGTGAGAGACCACTCTGCCAGAGCTCAGGCATTTTCCATGGCCTTCCTCGCTAAGGTCCCGATCCAAGAGATCTGCAGGGCCACTATGTGGTCGTCGATACATACCTTTACAATGCACTATGCCATTGCCCAACAGGCGAGAGATGATGCCTCTGTGGGCAGAGCTGTACTCAGTGTGGGTAGACTAACTCCTCCCACCATCCTTGGGTATGGTTAGCAGTCACCTGTAACTGAATGATGTGAGCAGCACTCAAAGGAGAACGATTAGTTACTCACCGTAACCGTCCTTCTTCGAGATGGGCTGCTCACATACATTCAGGTCTCTCCCACCGTCCCCACTAACGGAGTTGGCAAAGGTACATGGGACTGGGAGGGTCAGGGTCACGGTCACGGTCACCTATATAGCTGCGGCCGCGACGTGGAGGGGGCATTGGCCATGCGCCCTGACCTGAGAGGCTAACACTAAAGACTTTCCAAGCTACTGTGCACTCCAGCACGTAGACACCTGTAACAATGTATGTGAGCAGCCCATCTTGAAGGAGGACGGTTACAGTAAGTAACCAACCATTCTGTAGAGTGGGCTACAGAGTCTCCCTGGCTGTTAAGAGTGTGGCCTACTCTCTAGGTCACTGGCCAGGGACTCAGGAGTTGTAGGTTCAATTCAAAGATCTGCCATTGGTTTTCTAGGTGACCTTGGAGAAGTCCTTTCCTTCCCTGCCTCAGCTTCCCCATCTGTAAAAGGGGGAAGATAACAGTGACTTCTTTTGTAAAGTTCTTCGAGATGTCTGCATGAAAAATTCTATATAAAAACTAGTTATTAATTTCCTCTGCTGGTATCCCTTCCTTGATTCTGTTCACACCTGCACTATAGTAATTTCAGAGACCACTGGCCATCAGAAAATGGGAGAAGAATTTCACCAATTATTATTAGTAGTGGGGCTTATGCTTGCAACCAGGAAGAAAACATGGGACTAATTCAACACCCTTTGAGGTCTAGAAGAGTTTTTCTATTGACTTCAGCAGGCTTTGGTTTAGGTCCTATGTGGACTATATTATCTGAAAAATACAGAGGGATTAAAAATGGAATGGCAATAACAGGTGGGTAAAAATCTGCTCTAACTATGAATTGCCACTCGGTCACTGACGGATTTCCTTAACATGTAGTGTGTCTGCCAAAAGGTTTCCTAGAAATTTATAGGGTCTTTGAAATCTCAACAACATCGATATCTACTTAAGATCATGTAAATACATAACTATGTATATAAATTATGCATTCTTGAGTAGTAATGGCTTTTTGTACCCATTACAGCTAGACAGAGGTATAGGGATCTGTGGAGGCATCACTTTTTTAAACTGAAGACACATTTTGTTTATCTGAAAGACCATATGGCCTATGGGGTAGATGTGTATATAGTATAACAATTCTGAGCCATGATAACGTTTACCAAATGCAGTATTAGGACTGAAAGACTCAATAAAGCCTCTTACCTGAGAGGCATGGTGGTATTCAGGCTATGTATCCAAGCACAAAGCATTTCTTCAGCAAACTAACTTCCTGGTAAAAATGTATTTAGACAGTTCTTGTAAAAGTGAATTTTTAAGGAGAGATTATTCAAGCCATATTGTGGTCCATGAATGAATTTAGGAAACATTTAGCGTTTTGCTCATGGACTATAACAGAGTTGGAAGGAGTTGTTAGGCTTTTATCAGCTAAGCACATATTTGATATTCAGAGTCAATTTGAAAAAAAGTATTTGTTGAATAATTTGTCATGCTGGGTTGCCCCGCAGGCTAAGAATCGCAGCATCCTTCGTGTTTAGACACCAAGTTGATGAAAGGAACAGGGCATCTGCTAAGACAGTCCAAAATCTGCTGAAGTTGAGACAGACCTTCACATTTTTACCCTCCCCGCATCAGAGAAAACCCCTCAATGAGGAAGGTAAAGTGGCTGAGGTCTTGAAAGCTGTGTGTGTTGGCTGGTTCAACAGACTGGAACTAGTGGTAGTAATTCTGCACAGTATCACCTGAGCCCTGGTTACCTGCAGTTAGACAGCTGTGGGAAACAATTCGGACTCTTTTAGCTTTGGTTCTGAAGGGATTCCTGCCCCACATATTCAGATGCTCTCAAAAGGTGGAAATGCAAAAGGAGGCACTGAGAGCAGTGCTCCATTTGGGGGTAGGGAGTAGAAAAACGGCAAGCATTTTCCATTTCATTCCAAATTTGCTGCAGCTTTTTCATCTAAATGAACAACAAAATACTGGATCCTACCTCTCACCTGCCTTTCCCCAGTGGACAAGGGGAGGAAGAGGGAGAGAAAGTGAGGGAGGACATCAAAACACAAAGTATTTTTGTATAGCTCTCCCACCACTTATTTGTTCAGTGGAGAATCGAGACACTTTTAAAGAATCAAAAACAGTTCATGAAAATTTAATTTTAAAAACCACTAGCCCTAGCATGGTGGCTACAGGAGTGATACTGTAGACAAAATGCTAGGATCTGCTGGTATTTCTACCATCAGGTCATCAAGATTTGATCTGAGCTGACATGTTTTATGGTGGTAAAAACACTGGTGGCCAATGAGGCCCTGTTTACACAAGCATTCCCTATGTTGTTACTACCAGTGAGAAAATATGATGGGAAAAGACTAATGGAGACACACAACCAGAGAGCAGATCCCTCACCTGGCCAGAGCCCATACCATCTATAAACTGCAGCATCAGCTTACACTCAGTAGGCCACTATAAAGAAGTCGAAGGAACTCAGATCAATGAACAGGTATGCCACTGCATCCCAGGCACACTACAAGAGATGGCTGCCCCACTGAAAGCCCTGCAAAGAATTAATTCAGTCAACTGAGCCATGTGGGGTCACATGGGTATGTACCATTGCTGTGGGGTCATGGTGGGCTCAAAAAGCATGCAGCATGAGAAAACTCTGCAACTGAAAAAATACTGTTGCATCACATTCAGTTTCTCTTGGAGAAGGTCTACTTGACAATAGCACCATGAATCTTAACCTCTCTCACTACATCCCAATGAATCATCTCAACAGGCAAGACCACAAAGACAGCAATCTGATGTCAGTGACCTCTACCCAACAGCAAGGCTTCTTTTCCCCCAAAGTTAAGAATAAGGTAGCACTAAGGCATTCACAGCTCCAGAACAGTGACTCAATTTGTAGGCTTATGGGATAAGAACTTACAAAGCTGGATGTCCTCAGCATTCTGGATTTACTCTGCCTTGGAATGAGAAATGAACACACCAAGAAGTGTACCATTATACCTTCCATCATATGGGGGACTGAATTGATCCTTGGTAATATTGCATTTCAAATAGCCGTTCATCAATTGTTCATCATCAATTGACTCCTATCATCTAGGTCCAAACGGAACAACTACTGGGCAGTTTCAGACTCCCTACCAATGTACCTTCACCAGTGAATCAAAATCCCCAACACATTAGTAACTGGCATATGTTTTAATTAAATGATAAGGAGCATTAAATAAGAAATAATCAGATTATATTACCAAACCTGCCAATTTGATGGTAAGAAGTTGGAAGTGACATAGCGTAGGATGCGAGGAACATCACTCCATGCTGGAATCCATCAGAGAAGTAGGTGGTTTTGCAGGCTGATGGCAAATAAGTTTCAGTATGTTTTAAAACGTGTATGCGTAAATGTGAATGGAACTTCATAATGGTTACTATTATTAGGACACCCAGCTATGAAACAGCCTTAGAAAATCACAGCGCTTCTTTTAACTATCATTAGAGTCATCAACATGCAGCAAAATAGTACAAAGTCAATACAAAACTATAGGGTATAATTAAACTGGACTTTTCTGGGGAGCACCAGTCCAATCGCAGCTGTTCTTGCGGGTGCACCTACACTGCAACTTGGTGCATGCTTCCTAGCTTAGAGAGACAGACGTATGCTAGCTATTCTCAGGCTAGAGCACCAAAAATAGCAGTGCAGTTGGCGGGCACGTGGGCCAGCTGCCTGGATACAAACCCATCTGGACACCCTCAGGAGGCTAGTCTGAGCTACTGCCCATGATACCCCGGTTCCACTGCTATTTTTTGCACACTTGTGCATCTTCCTACCCACACTGGGATACACACTTCCAGCAGCAGTGTCAACATATCATTAGAGACGCCAACATGAATCGTATTAAAAGCCATGAGGGTAGGTCTAAAAATTGCTTAGAATGCATTTTGGATACATTCTTTCTGGCCAAGCCCATAACGCATTGTGCTTCCACTGGGCTCTCACAAAGTGGCTACAGCATTGGGTCCGTTATCAGTAAATAAATAACTACATGCCAATTTCTGATCTGAAGAGTAAGCTACTATGCAGTGAGAGTCAGTATGGCAGACCCTGCCCCTGGCTATAGTATTATACCAATCACTGCAGCTTTCCTTAATTTTGAGAAGGTGGTGAAATGGTGAGGAACCTATGGAAGGTGGCACAGAAAGTACAATGCACACACAGCTGAATTGCACCTTCAGCTACCCAAGTGTGAATGGCCCTTCTCTCAGTTTCCCCTGCACATGCATTAAGAGAAAACCTACACTTTGCGCTCAGCGGCGTTCTAGTAGGGAGAAGCAGCTACGATGCAGTAGGTGTGGCCTGCTGCTTAAGTGCCATAGCCAGGTCCCCAGCCTCTGCTAGTTGGGGTCTACACCTTCCTTTCTGCTGAAGCTCTAACACATAGTTAGCAACACATTTTTGTGTACTAGGATACAAAACTGTTAGTCTTTAAGTGCCACAAGACTCCTTGCTCTTTTTTCTTTACTAGACAAATATGGCTGTCCCTTTGGAACTTGGCAAATTTTTTTACCAACTGCTGTACTTTACCAGGACTGTGCCTTTCCTCACTAACCCCTCCTACCTCCATCAGATAAGGACAAGGTTAGAATGACAGTTTGCCTAATGCTCTAAATGTAAGGTTGAAGGTCTTGGGGTTTTTTGGCTAAACTTATGCCTTGTTCTTGGGCTGAGCAGTAACAGCCACATGAGAAGACAGCAGTCATGAGCTATGAAGCATGTGGTCACAACTTCACATTCCTGAAACTACTTCAAAACAATGTAATACCAGACTTTACAATTTTCTACCTGGGAAGGCATAGCTTATCAACAGTTGTGGTCCTAAAATCTACATTTCTTATTGTTTTATCTTTATGGTCCCCACTTTTCTATTGTGTATCTAAATGATTTTGATTTCATTCTTTAATTACTGCTGTCTGTAGAATAACCAAGTGCCTTATTTAAATCAATTAAGGTGGTGGAATATGATTGGTTTAAGGACTGTTTCGTCATGTGCTAGGATTGGTGTTTTATAGTATTTTAGTCTAAAATGATTGGTTAAGGTACAGCTAAGCAGGACTTAAGTTTTAACTACATAAAGTGGGATCTAAATGGAAATTCTTTGGAACCTAACTCCAAGACACAGCCCAAGAAGATCAGAGCTGCCAGACCTCAACACCCTGCTAACCAGACTGCAAAAGCTAGAGTCCCCAGATGATCTAATCCTGACTGGTCACCAGGAGATGTTTGTCTGTCTTATTGGAAGTGGTGATCATTGCATGCTTAGTGTGTGTATTCTGTTTTGGTAACTGGCAATACACTGAGAATAATGACATTATTGCATAAGACTCCTTCCCTGGCCAAAGATCCTATAAACCCACAGAGTATTACACCGAGAGCCTTACGGAGCAGAAACTGGTGGGTACTTCAGGTAACCAGCTTACACATGGAACTATGGTCTGGGAATGGATGATCCTGAGCCCTAAACCATGACTTGGGTAAGGCGGGTGCCTTTTCCATGGAGCCCTATGGATTGGGAAAGGGTAGGAGGTGCCTGAACAGGGTTATGCCTTGAGCCCTATGGATTTAGATAAAGGAGGGGTGCCCTAGTGTGTGGGTAACACAAACAAACAGAGGACTTGGAGCCAGGAATTTCTGAGTTCTAATTGCATTGCTGATCCCGTATCCCTCTCTGTCTTTGACAAATGATTTTGGCCCCTTAACTTACATGAGACTATACACATGCTTAAAATTAAGCAATTGCTTAAGTGCTTTGCTGAATTGGGACCTTAATTACTCATACCTCAGTTTTCCCCATCTGTAATTGAGAATTCATAATATGTAGCTGTCTCAGAAACATGGTGAGATTTAATTGGGTAATACTCAGAATGTGCTTTGAAGATGAAAAGTACCATTAGCTTTCCAAATGTCTGAATTTCCTCATTTTAGTTTTAATTGGTTCAGTTCATAACCTCCAATGTTCTTTCCCTGTAGACAGTGCGTGTGTGCGAGTGTGTGTGTGTGTGTGTAATTTCTTTGTAGGCGAAATCAAAATGCATCATGAAAGTTCACGAATAACAAAACATACCACTCCAGCCTCACCAACCTAGTGAAGTTTAATTAAATTCATGTGCCCACTCCTGCCTTAGTGACGCTTCTAAAGGCTCCCACTCACAGCTGCAGCTAAGTGGGTACATCTTACAGTAATGAAAAAAAAAAAAAAGAACTGTAGCTATGGATTTTTTCTTTACATTTCCCTTCCCACTCACTGATGCCTAAAAACCACACCTGTGCTCCCCACTTTAAACCCTCCACAAGCAGTAGCATGCGTATTTCAAACAAAACCACTGATTTCTATGTCAGTTGTGTCTCGCCCACAGAACCCATGTAACATCCTCTTTTCCCATTCTAAGTCTAGTGATTGTTTCTCTTAGACCAGTGGTTCCCAAAGTATGAGCAACCCTTTTTAAAGTTAGAAACTTTCATGGACCCCCAAAAGATAATAGTTGTTATCAGGGACTGACTACAGGCAGCAGCACTTTAGCAAGGCAGTGGAGGACCTGGCCCATGCCTGCTCCTATGGGATGGGGACCTATCCAGGTCGTGGCTGCTCATAACAGGTAAATACATTTTATTTAAAGCAAAGGTATCAAACTCATTTAATATGGGGGGGGGGGCCACAGTGGAAGGCAGGAAACCTGTCATGGGCCACGTGACCACATGGGCTCCCCAGCCCTTTCCCCCACCACATTCAGAGTGGCATGGACTCCCCTTTCCCTTCCCCAACCATGCAGACTCTCCCCGCGCTTTCCCTTTTCTCTCTCCTGTGGGCCCCCCTTCCTCACATTGGTTCCCATACCCCCCCCTTTGCCCTTCCTTTTCCAATTCCCCTACCTCCTGGTGGCAGGCAAAAAAAATCAGTCTCAGTCACAGGCACCCAGGCTGGGCTCCTGCCTCTCTCTCTCCAGGGCCACTTGCTGTCAGTCATTCAGAATGCTGGCCTCTGGTTGGCTCAGTCCTGGCCGGCCTTTGATTGGCTTGTTCCCAGGTGGGCCCCTTCCACTTTTTCCTTTTTTATTTGTGATTCACACAGTGTGTTATCAATCAATCAGCGTGCTAACTGACTGACTGTGAACAGGCAGGGTGGAGGGTGGTGCAGTGGCTCTCTAGAGCCAGCCTAGCCTGCTGTGACTGAGATGCTGATTGGAGGGCAGACCACAGCAGGGCATAGCCAGGATTGGTTGGAGCACTTCCTTTGTTCTCCTGTGCTGTGGCTCAGATCACATGAGCAATTCAGAAGCATGCCTAACCCTGCTTTTCCGGGAGATAGTCTTTGCAATTCACTGCTGCAGACAGCTTCTAGGGCCCAGGCAGCAGCTCTATGCGCCAGATCAGTGCCCTTGGTGGGCCAGATTCAGCTCCACAGGTCTTAAGTTTGACATCCCTGATTTAGAGCCCTCTCCAACATAGATCACCGGCCAGCAGCAGCTGGCCCGGATGTATTCATGGACCCTTTGCAATAACTCTGCAGACCTCCAGTGGTCCCTGGACCACAGGTTGGGAACCACTGCCTTAGACCGTCTCTTTCTCTCCTGAGCATTGATGTCCCATTGAAGCCCATTTTCAGATCTAGTTCTGTTAAACAGTTTCCTATTTGGGGTGACTCCTGCAAACCAATCAAAGCACAAAACCTGGTGATGAAGGAATCAATGCTCCTTCTACAGCACTCCATGGAATCTATTGTGTCAAACCTATGATTACTTAAGGAATGCTCTGTTGTCACTATGCTGCAAAACATGGATGCTCAGAATAGAAAAGGTGGAACCAAATCAAGAGAGATATTCTAAAAAATATTTCCACAGTTATTGGCTTGAAATCTGATACATTTGCTCCAAACATGTCCATGCTCCTTTTGAGTTCCTATTCTCTGAATAGTCATGCAACTGTATTATCTTTCCATGAACATTCACAGAAAGTGAATTTCAGTTATATTTGTATTTTCCAAACCTAATTTTAAAATTAGCTCTTTTAATATTTCCTCCAGAAGCACCGATGCAAGAATGGAAATACTGTAAAACCAAATGATTTATGTGGCCACTCACAAACTCATCAACACAGAGAACTGTTTTGCAATCCATCCAGATATAGTTTTTAAAAATATCACACCAAAAATGAAATACTTTTGACTAATAGATAATCCAAGGAAATCACCACTTGATCATAGATTTCCTGTGAGCAAAAAAAAAAAATCTAAATTTGGACAAATTATGCTTGGTGAATTGATTCTCCACCTCTAGATAGACCTCAAAACCTCCTGCTGCAAAGAATCTCACTTAAATTAAATGGGAACCCACTTTCCATGGTAACAGTAGAGAATCTATGACACAAGAAGGAACAAATATGGTTTTAGCCAGCAAAGATATTATACATCTACAAGTCACTTAATTACACTGTCAATAAAATAGGAATAAAATGAAATGAACAACTAAATAGAGAATGCATGTCCCTATTTCTTCACCTTTGAGTGAGATTTGCTATAATTCTTGATTAAGCACTGGGGTTTTATTATTATTATTATTATTATTATGTTGATCAATACAGAGCCACCAATTTCCACTCTCTAAAAATACTGGGATACCCAGAAACATCAGCGTATTTCTCTTTATCATTTGCTGCTTATATATATATATTAATTTAAAATGTTGCGGTCTGATCTCACTTCCCCATTAAAGTCAATGAAAAGACTCCCACTATTTTCAGTGGGAGCTGAAAGGTGGTATAAGGTGTGTAGAACCAAGTTCTGTAATAAGGGACTATATTGATAAATTGTTTTTTCTAGGAGTATGTGTGAGACAACATATTCTTTATCAAATTAATTCCTTCTCTGTGACGTTTCTAGGATTTAGTACATCTAATGCTGATCCTAACAGATTCGGAGATGAGAATATTTTCCATTGATGAAGATCTCTCAGTCTGTAAATTTTAGGAGACAGAAAAGCTAGTAATAGTTTTAGAATGCCACTAAAATGTATTCAGTCTATTTGCATACTCTTATAAAGACTATTTTAATTAGGACCTGTACATTCATTACATTATTAACATCACTGTGCTTTAAAAAGAGTTGTTAATATTGATAGCTGATGGTTTGGCTTTTATTTCTTTTTTTTTTTTTTTTTATTGGGAGGTTGTTTTGTTCTGTTTCTGACTCAGACATTTTTAATAAAATTCTGTTTGTCTGACAGGCATATATAAAGGGGCTAAAGCACTGATATACTCTTATCTTTTTTTCTTACACATGACTTGAGCAGTAATATAATAATTCTCATTTTAAAGTCCACCAATGCCATTTTAATCATTTATTGAGCAACTAACAGAATATAAAAAAAAGATGAAATGGAGTATTTGTGGCTGCAGAGACAGATATCATTATTCAAGGGTAGACGCATGTGAAAGGGTAAAGGGGGTTTAAAGAGATACTCTTTCGTTGTACTTAACACTGATAAATGACATACAAGTCTGGATAACAGGGCAGAGCTCCTGTCAGGGAGACAATGATAAATGTGGAGACTGGGACAGAAAGGTTCACTAACCAGAAATCTGTATATGACACCTTGTTCATTTGATAGACTTGTCTGCGTGGTCCCCATTCTCTCAAATTATGGTGCTTGAGTCCAGCGTATAGTTATTCAGCTCATGTTTGCTTTTCCATTTCTGTGTGGCAGTGGAGATCAATTCCCCTTAATCAGGGCAAATCACAAGGCTAAAAACAGTGAGAAAAATATTCTTGTGCAAATATAATTGATACTTATTTCAGGCTAATCATCATATAAAATGAAACAAAAAGCAACCAGACCTTATTTATTGATACTGCTGTCTGAACAATCACATTCCTCTTAAAAATATCCTGTCTAAGCCTGTTGATAAAAAGAGCTCTATTTAAAACAGAAAAAGCCCCAGTCATACTGCCTGTATGAATAACACAGAGCATCTGTGATTCATACACTAAGCCGGCATATGTTCCATGCTCTCACACAACATGACCTGTGCTTCTCAAACATCCTTAGACCAAAAGAGGAAGAAGAGGAAGTGGAAATGGAGACAGCCATAAAAGGAATTCCCATTGTCAAGAAGCAATTTATAGCAGCTCAAAAAGAAAAGAATATTCCAAGAGTACAGTAGTAGCATGTACATGGAGGGACAAAGGTGGCATCAGGTAAAGATAGTATGGTGACCAGACAGGAAATGTAAAAAATCGGGAAAGGGTTGGGCAGTTATAGACAACCTACAGAAGACAAAGCCTCAAATGTCGGGACTGTCCCTATAAAATTGGAACATCTGGTTACCCTAAAGGATGGTGAGGTGGTAATTTGTCTTGCTAATATCCTTGGGACTGACATGGCTACAGCAACCCTGCATGCGTAACCCAGGCCTGCTTGGTGTGGTGCTCTGTCCCCCTCTAGTGGTGGTTAGCCCAGTTAGAGATTGATGGGACTGCTACAGCATGAACTAAAGGCCTGGCAGCTTTTAGCTCCTATAAGCGAGGCTCGTGCACCAAGATTAAAAGGCACCAGGTTCAAACCCTTCTGCTGATGAGCAGGGTCTGTCAGATCTACAGCTGCATCAAGTAGGGACAGAAAAGGAAGATTGAGTCAAAGTAACCAGAAGGGCATGGAGGAGGGATATTAGAGACTAATGATCTACTTGGATTACAGTTTAAGCCACATACTGTGTTTTTATGTGCAGGCAATTTTAGTGCACGTGCTCCCTCTCTTACTTAGCACCCGGACTTGTAACATAGTACAGAGAATTCTTGAATTCATTTAGTTTTAGATGGTATCACAAGCGGGAACATGATAGTGCATGATATCAGACAGCAGACACCGTGCACACAAGTACAAGTTTATTAGGGAGAGTCCCAGGCTACAACGCTGAGACACGGACTTCAAAATTCTTGGCCTCCAAACCCCCAGGAGTTGGCGTCTGATTCAGGCCTCTCCTAAAGACAATTATCTTCAGCAGTGTTTGTGGAGGAGCTGAAGGGGAGCTCACTGCTGAGGCACAATCCACACTTACTTCAGCTCCTTCCTGCTAGCTCTGCTGAGCCTAGAGTTTGGAGTTACAGCAACTTTTCGTACACCACCCGTGTCCTTCACCAGGTCTGCTAGAGTCATGCCAGGGATCGGGAGGGGAGGAACAGGGGTGCCAAAACCTAAAGCTTAGGATAGAGGCAAAGGGCCTCCACGGAGATAGCAGTAGCTTCCAATGGTTCCCGAGGCATCTGTCAGGGCTGAGACCTATTCTGCAGTGGAAAAAGAGGGACAAACACCCTGTGTGCACAACAGTGCTTGGGACTGAACTCCGTGAGGAGTCAGAGATTTCCAAGCTTTGAGCCCCCTCCTGGAGCCTTAGGGCAAGAAGGATCCAGTCTAATGGATTTAATGCAGCAATGGCCCAACGTTACATGCACTGAAACTGAGAGCTTTGCCCCTGAGACATGCTGGGTAGATAGATGCCTGCAGGCTATAAATGCAAACTGCTGATTCTATAAGGGAGCCTCACGTATCAAAAGTATCTGAACATCTTAGAAAAACGGAGTTCTCCAAATACATTCAAGGACACTTCAACGCACAGCTATGTACTTAAAATTTAAACATTAATATGACAAGTTATATTCTGAAATCAACACAATCATATACTCACTATCTCTGCTAGTATACATGCCTCTCTTTGTGATGCCCTAGTTCTGGTAGAAGCACAGTGTACCAGAAAGCATGGAGAAATTAGAGCACTTGTAGCTAATGTGAATATTTACATATATAAGTGACTATCGTTCCCACTGCAGCTCTGTAGTAATAGTTCCTGTGAAGAAAAAAGGTTTGTGTGCATTGTTCTGTTTGCACATAGGCACTCTTTGCATGGTACCAGAAATTCTGTGAGCTGGATTTAGCAGTAAGGACACATACCTTGACCAGAAAGCCTACACATGCCCAAGACACCTAGACAGGATCTCTTTTGATCCACCCACTCCTCAAATGCTGCTTAAATTACTCTGATAATAAAAGGAAAGGTGCTTCAGTCTAAACTGATTCAACTGAGGGAGAGAGGGGAAAAAGTAGAGTTAAGTTATCCCCCATGAGCAATGCCCTGCACTGTTAATTTTTGTTTAACTTTACCTAAGTGACATTAGCAACTTGACAGAAACTCTGGCACTGGAATCACATAGTTTACTGAAAGGATACAGAATTCTCAGTCAGTCATGAGAGACTGGCTGCAAGTTTCCTCTATTAATACGTTATGGTCCTTGTCCTTCTCCCCTTGAGATTTATGGGAGTTTTGACACCAATTTCAGCTGAAGAAATATCTGACTTTAAGAATGTGGGAAATGAAAAATACACTGCATGGTTCTGTGTTTTCAGTATTGCTGTATCTAACTGGTGGTAAATTAGTAACAGAAGAATAAAGTGTTAAACAAACACACACTACCTTTTATTACTTTGGTTTTCAGGTTACTCCTGTATTTTTAATTCCAAAGAATAAAGAACTATAATAAATGGGAGAGGGATTTAAAAAGAAAAGAAAAACCTATCTAATAGTAATATAAAATGCAAATTAAATATTTGTTCAGACTGTAGTCATTCCTCAGAGAGTCAAAAAAATTCTTGTTCATGACCTCTACATTGATATTCACATTAAATTAGAAACTTTTCACTTTTAACTGAAACCATGTACATTGTACCTAAAAGTGACTGGAAAGAAATTAATATTTTACAGTAAATGCAATTTGATTCAAGAATCTGTATTCATTTTGTGAAATGCCTGCTCATAGAAGACTACAATTTACCTTTTTACAATTTCATTTAATGATCTGACATTTGAGACATTTCCTAATTAATTCTCTCTCTGCCTAAACTGACTGTGATAAATATAACCCGTGAATACAGGATTACAATGGTTCCCCTGTAAAATATAATCTAATAGATAAAGGTGAGGCTCATGCAGAAGGAAGTTCAGTCATATTGGAAGCTATAAAACTTGGTATTGTTAATCTGAGAAAGATACAGTATCATGGACATAGCAGAAAATGCTGTATCAGAGCAGCTTAGTTATGTAGGAGCTGGCTGTACCTGCTGCATATTAAATAGTACCAATTTTCAACTGATAAAAGTTCCCTTCACCTATGAAACAATGTTATTTATATTTTTCCCAGGGGTACAGTTACAGCTAAGCATCAATCACTTAGCTGTGAAGCTATCTATTACATGAAATACAAGAATGGAGCAATAAAACAGGAAGAATAACACAACTCTGTTTAAACAACATTATTTCTGTGCCTGTTATTTCAAGGATGCTTGTTATAGTCTCAGCACATTTCTAATATCAAATGCATTTAAATACAATTGATCAGCTGTGAAGAAGTTTGGTGGATAAGCATGAAATATGTATGATCTCCTTGCTAAATTTTAATTTTCAGTATTGGACAAAAATAGCAAATGATGGGCCAGAGCATGCCATTAAATTTAAGCAGGATTTGAATGGGGAATTTGGTTTAAAAAAGAATAATGCAAAAATGGTTCTATGTGATTTAAAGAATGCTCTGATTAAAATAATCAGACTTCAAAAATACTTGCTGAGACGTACATTGTCATCCGAGACTGACAGTCCCCAGTAATAATTGCCTTTAACATAAGAATCTATGCTAACTAAGCTAAATTTAGAAAAAAATGTTATAATTTTAAAAAAAATAAAAGACTTTTTTAAAAACAAAGCAAAATGTAGCTTAATGCCCGCCCAAATTATAAAGCACAATGAAATATGCTTTACTAGTTGAAACCTTTCCATATAGTTTTATTTTCATGTGGCTATTGTAGTTGTGTTGCATGGTCAATACAAGTGCAACAAGGGAGTGATAGAACAGTTCCATAGCTCTGCAAAATGCACATTTTCATGCTGCAAAAGATTTCTTGCATGTTAAAGAACAAAAACATTTTGAGAAAGACTATCACATGGCTTCAGTTAATCATTATTTGACACTTAGCAGAGCCCTCTGCGGAGGAAACACTGATTGTAAAAAAACTGAATAAGCCTAAATGTGTCCAAATTCTCTAGAGAAAAACAACAAACAATCATTCTGATATAAATTCTGACACACACAAAACATGAAAATTTCCTGCCTTCCATTTCAAATAATGATAGCATAATCTTTGCTCTGGGATATGTTTTGGATACATTTGACACGTCTTCTTCATATTACCACTTTTGGGGTGATTGAATTATTTTAAATGAAAGGTACTGGAAACGATGGCTATGAATATTATTTTGTCTATATGGATAGGAAAATTATAATTTGTCAAATGTGTTCTTGCAATAAACATGAGCAGGTTTACTGGGGGGTGAGGGGATAGGTGAGATTCTACTGGGAGGTGTGAATGACAACATGTGCAAATTTCTGCTTTGCTACTTGCATCTGTCTTACCCTCTACCATAAAAACATCCATCAGCTTGCTTCTTTGACAATCAGGCTGTATTTGCCTAACTGCTTTTACAGATATCCCTTTATTGTAAACTGTATTCCAATGAATGGTAAAAGCACCATGCTGCACCTTTTACTCATGTGAGCAATCCTTCACATGCAAACAATCCTACTGAAATTAAAAGGGATTGCTCTGGTGAGTAAAGATCGCATGATAAGGCTCTATGATATTTACTGTATGAAACTCAGGGCTTTAATGGTAACCCTTTGACCATGAAGTGCACTTAATCTGTCTTTTGCCTCCCCGATCCATATTAATCTAATACCTTTGGGTTACGTTGGGCCTTTGCTTTTTATCCGGAACTGACTCATCTTCTCAGTCCTCTGAATGTGTGTGTCAGAGCTACTGTTTTTTTTTTTTCCTTTTGTAGTAGAGGTGTCCCTCCAGTGGCTTCTTAAAAAACTGCACAGTTAAAAAATTATATATATAGTACATTATTTATAGAATGAAATAAGGTGCAATACCATTTTACAAGGCTAACCAAAGTCTTTGGCGCTTTTAAGAAAACAATATTAGCTGCATGGTTGTAGAAGAAAAGTGGTGTTAAGATTCATGTTTTTTAGTGAAATTCTAAGGTGTTAAGACTTAGGAGAAGTGTAGGCATATTGCTCTATTAAACAAGAATTATTACTCTTTCATATTTATTTGTACTACTGAAGTGTCCAGGAGTCCATATCTTGTATGAGGACCCCACAGTGCTCACTACTCTACAAATACAGAATAAAATGACGGCCCCTGCTCCAAAGATCTTACAATATATGTATCAGGCAGGAGATGATAGAGGGATACAGAGAAAGATGGGAGAGCATAAAGAGCTCCCTCCATTTTAACCACATTGTGCTGGAGATGTCGGCTAGCCTTCCACAAGGAGATGTCAGTGAGACAGGCTGAGGCTGTGGCTTGGACAGAAGGAGACAGGATTTGGAGAAGAAAGGTCGATCAGAGTTGTCAGCACAGAGGTGGTAGATGGATTTGTGTTTGAAGATGAGATTACCAGGAGTTAATGCAGAGGGAGAAGAGAAGGGGACCAAGGAAAGGGGGGGACCCCCACAGAAAGGTGGAGGGGCAGGGATGTCAAACACATGGTCTGCAGGCCAGATCCAGTCTGTGGCATAATTTCATCCAGCTCACAGACTTCCTGTTGATGTTAGGGATTGTCTACATGACCCTGGAGCCAGTACAGCCTGGGTATGGTTTGTAGAATGCACCAGTGTGTTCCACTGTAATTCCCCCATGTAGAACCTGCCAGTGTGCATTAATGCAATGCTGTTTCAAGCAGTACTGCATCAAGGGGCATTAAGGACCATTTAATGCACAGCAGCAGGGTCCACATGGGGGGCTGAGAATATAACACACTGGTGTGCTCTACAAATAACACCACATAGTTCAGATTCTGAGGCAGCAATTAGCAAAACTTTGCATAGAATTATAGAAACTGGAAGGGACCATGAGAAGTCTTTGAGTCCAGTCCCCTGCAGTCATGGCAGGACCAAGTATCATCTTAAACCAACCCTGACACGTGTTTCTCTAATCTCTTCTTAAAAATTTCCAATGATGGAGATTCCACAACCAGTCTAGTTAACTTATTCCATTGGTTAATCGGTTAGAAATTGACAAATTTTTTCCTTAATGTCCAGCCTAAACCTCCCTTGCTATAATTTAAGCCCATTGCTTCTTGTCCTATCATAAGTGATGAAGGAGAATAATTTTTCTCCCTCGTCCTCATAACCATCTTTTAGGTACCTGAAAACTTTTATGCCCCCTCTCAGTTTCCTCTTTTCCAAACTAAACAAACTCAGCTCTTTCAATCTTCCCTCATAAGTCAAGGGTTCTAAATCTTTCATCATTCTTGTTGCTCTTCTCTGGGCTTTCTCCAGTTTGTCCACATCTTTTCTGAATTGAGGTGCCCAGAACTAGATACAATACTCCAGTTGAGGCCTACTCAGTGTGTAGTAGAACAGAAGAATTACATCTAGTGTCTACTTAAAATACTCCTGTTACTACATTCACATTTACCTTGTGGTCCACAATGGCACCCAGATCCCTTTCTGCACTACTCCTTTCTTGGTGGTCATAGCTAAAGCCCTGCGTGGATACAAATATGTAGACTTGCATCCCATCTGCATTCACAAGAAATGGTCTGCAGATATCTGCGTTATATCTGCAGATGTGGATATAATGTGGATATCTGTGGGTATCTGCATATTTACAGTGCTCTAGCTCTGCACAGATAAAAATATGTGGACCTGTATCCAATCTGCGTTCACAAGAAATGGTCTGCAGATGCGGATATCCATGAATATAATGTGGATATCCGCAGATTTGCGGGGCTCTAGTCATAGCACATTTTGTATGTGTGTAGTTGATTGTTCTTTCCTAAGGGAAGTTCTTTGCATACAGGTGTAAAACCAAATTGGTCAAGAGTTGCTGGAGAGGCCTAAGTTTGGCAGAAGCTGATACATACCTGGGCAAGAAGAAATGGCACTGAAAACTACTTATCTGATGGCTGATCAATAGATACCCAAATCTTCAATTCGAAGAAAAGGAAATTTCACATAAGTCAAAGGATGAATGGCTACTGCATCTGTCGGACTGGCAGACTCCCTTTTACATGGATATACTTCAGTTTGTGACCAAAGGCCACCGTATCTTTTATCCAAGAAAAGAAAGATAGATCAAGATAGTCATGAATTTCAAAAGAAATGCAGAATTTCATATTTCTTTGTGGACACAAATGGAAAGCCCATATACTTGATTTCTAAGCAACAGGTAGCTGTGGTAAAAGAATGCAGCATTCAGAGATACTATGAAGCAAAACTGAGTCAGAAACATATGTACATGAGTAAGTTATATGAACATAAATACTCTGAGTTAGCACACTCATTGAAAAAGCAGCAATTGGTGATTATTAATGCCCATCATGTAGGACACACTGCTGTTAAGATGAACTATATTGTTCAGTGTTTTCCCCAGCCATTGAAATTAGAGGGGGTGTTTGAATTTACAGGCGTGTGTGTTTGGGACAATAAGGGGTGAGATCAGGAAGGTAAAGGTGGGCTGTATGGCACCACAATAAAAACTGAAGAGTGTTTCACAAACATTTTATTAGCTTCATCTCATGATAGAAAACTATTCAAGATAATTAAGTTCAAAGCAGACTGAGGAGAGTTGCAGAGGGATCTGGGAAAACTGGATGACTGGACTGCCTTAGAAATACCTTACAGAGGATAAGGTAACAGTCACAGAGGGATCTTAAGAAAACTGGATTACCGGACAACAGTTGAAATTCAACAGGCATAAATGCAAACTAATGCATGTTGGAAAACAGAATCCCAGTTATACATGTAACATGATGGAATCTAAGTTAGCTATTATCACTCAAGAAAGATCTTGGAGTCTATTATGGATAAAAAATAAACAAGGAGTCCTGTGGCACTTAAAAAACTAACAGATTTATTTATCACATGAGCTTTTGTGGGAGAAAATCCCACTTCGTCAGATGCTTTGAAGATGGCAGAACTTACAGAATGGGATGGATAGTTCACTGAAAACATCTGCTCAACATGGAGTAGCAAGCAAAAAATCTAATGGCATGTTACGAAGCATTAGGAAGTGAATAGATAAAACAGAAAATATACATCTTAAGTACTGCATGCAGATCTGGTTGCCCCATCTCAAAAAAAGGCACATTAGAATTGTAAAAGGTACAGAAGAGAGTATCTAAAATGAATAGAGGTATGAAACAGCCTCCATCAGAGGAAAGATCAATAGAACCAGGATTGTTCAGCTTGGGAAAGACATGACGAAGGGAAGATACGATAGTGGCTATAAAATTTTTACTAGTGTGGAGAAAGTAAACAAGGAAATGCTATTTAATACTTCACATGGCGCAAGAACTAGGGGGCCACCCAATGAAATTAATAGTCAGCAGGTTTAAAACAAAAAAAGGAATTATTTCTTCACAAAACACACAGTCAACTTGTTTCACTTTGCCAAGGGGATGCTGTGGAGGCCAAGGCTATAAGAGGGCTCATAGAAAAATTAGGTAAGTTTATGGAGAATAGGTCCATCAATGGTGTTATCTGTGATAGGCAAGAACGCAACAACATGCTCTCAAGTGTTCCTAGTCTCCGTTTGCCAGGAGATGGGACTGGACAATCGGATCTGGCAGGGACAGATTACTGCATGGGCCAACAGAGCTCATGTCCAGGGGCCCACCACAATGGGGGCCCCCTGCCCCGCCAGCGGTGAGGAGGGCAGAAGGACAGGCCAGCCCAGAGGCCAGGCCCTGAACTCCCACCATGCCCCTGGGCCAGCTGGTCTGCGCGCCTCCAGGGGCAGGGTGAGCCAGCCCAGAGGCCAGGCCCTGAGCTCCCACCTCACCCCTGAGCTGACTGGTCCACCCGTGGGGGTAGGGGGGAAGTGGGCCAGCCACGGTTTGGCTGGTCAGCTCCTGGGGGTGGCAAGGCTGACTTGTGCATGCAGCACAGCCTCCAACACAGCTTTTGGGCTGCACGGCGTATTTTAGTTGGCCCCACCATCCCCGGAGGTCACAACTGGCCTCTGGCCCCAGCACTGGCTTACTGGTGGGGGAGAGGCCCACCAGCTGGGGAGACCCATGGGCCCTGCAGCCCCTGATCTGCCTCTGGGGGTTGAATCACTCCATGATTGTTCTCTTAATTCCCTCTGAAGCACCTGGTATTTGGCCACTGTCAGTAGACAGGTTACTGTGCTAACTGGACCATTGGTCTGACTCAGTATAGCTGTTCTCGTGTGCTTATGTAAAAATTAATTATAACATAAAAGTGTTCAGTGCTGAATCTCTCCAGCGTAATGGCCTCTCAAGATAGTGATGAGATGAGATAATGACCTTGACAAATAAAGCATTTTAAAATCTTGGCCTACTAGGAAACACATTTATACAAGTTCCCCAGCCACAAATCTAGCATTCTGGAGCAAAGTCTCTAAAACACAGCCCAACGAACAAATGTTCCTTTAACGTAGCACTCCCTTCTTCCTTCACCACACTCCATTGCTGTACTTGGGAACGTCACTGTTAATGCATGCTGGAAGTTTCTTTCACAGAAACACTGTCCCACAGCAAAAAAAAAGCAAAGAATCTTGTGGCACTTAAAGACTAGCAGATTTATGTATCACATGAGCTTTCATGGGAGAAAATCCCACTTCAGATACTTTGAAGAGAGAGAACTTACAGAATGGGATGAAAATAAATGCAGGGGAGAGGAAGATATGGGATCAGGTCATACTGCAACAACAAATTGGAGCATTTGTACGGATTCAGACTCTAGGAAACAGCACATAGAGGGAGGGTGAAGTTACATGCTATAATGTGAAAAGAATCCATAGTCAAGATTAAGTCCTGCTTTCACACAATCTAATGTGCATATTAGTTTGATTTCAGCTGTGATTTCAACTCTAGTGGTCACTTAACAAAACAAGACTCTCTACAGCAGTGGTTCTCAACCTTTTGTGGGTCACGACCCACATAGCAGCATATTGTGACTCTACAGGACACACTAGCCCATCCCCTCCAGGCCAAATCCAGTTATCTCCCTGGCTCTCTGTAATACATTTGCAACTGTGTGGTGCCACAGTATTGGGTCCCAACCCAGTAATTGAGAACCACTGGTCTCAATCAGTGGTTTCCATCATTTTCTCTGCCGTGGTACACCTTGATACTGTAAATTATTTTGAGGCACAGCACCAGATAGTCTCCAGATGAATTCATGAGCCAATCCAGAAATCTGAGTCATTTTTCAAAAAATTTTGTGGCACACCTGCTCAGGCCTGAGGGCACACCTGTGTGCCATGGCACACTGATTGGGAAACACTGCTTCCTGGAGTCTAATCAGCTCT
Organism: Podocnemis expansa; assembly: GCA_007922195.1. Taxonomy (NCBI): domain Eukaryota; kingdom Metazoa; phylum Chordata; order Testudines; family Podocnemididae; genus Podocnemis; species Podocnemis expansa. The sequence continues at coordinate 60,592,407 of ML681964.1, forward strand.
ATCTTTTAACAAGGGACGGGGCAGGTCAAATAGTGCTTAGACTCTTAGCAGAACCCACACAACTGAGCAAAACCCCTGTCCATGCCCCCTCCTCCATCTGCAATCTGTACCAACGTGATTTGTAACCCACTGAACAACACGCCAGCCAAAAGTTATCATGTGGGCAACAGCCCTATGTCTGCTGGATACCTAGGCAGAGCATGTGTGTCCATGTAAACACAGTCTGATCCTGAAGCCTTTCACCCTCACCCTTCAGCTCATCAATAGCTATCAGGCGATTGTTCATTCATTCCTCACTAACAAATCATAATTTAAAATATTTTGGATGGCGAGGCAGCTAATCTTTGTTCATTCTTTTCAAAACTACTATGCTTCATGTGCAAGTATTTATTGCATATTGTGTATGTGTGTACAAATGTTTCAACTGCACTTCAAATTTCCAATCCCTGACTCAATTCATAACACTGTAACTAGTTGACACCTGGGGGTGATTTTGGGAAAGCTTGGAGGTTGGGGGGAGAGTAGGGAAATCTGTGATGTTATTAGCTATGAAATAGCTGTGTCATTGAAACTATTCTATGAGGGAGAATTTTAGAGGAACTGCGTGCTAAAAGTTGTAGAAATACTCTGTCCAAATAAGCGGCTTATTTTTGTTAAAATCAGCCTCTCAAGAAACACAATTGCTGAGAGACTCGATGATGCATCTCAGACTTTGAACAGTCAGCTATTAGATAAAGAACAATCCTTTGTTCAGTTGAAGTTAATGAAAGCACATATATACAGGGCAGTCCCGAGGAAGGTGTGAGGCCCAGGAACAATTGGCTTGTGCAAGGGTCCCCTGCCCCCCCACCCCATGCTGGGAGGCAGACCAACCCAGAAACTGGACCCCGCACTCCCTCCCCCTCCCCTGAGCAAGCCACGCTGCCCCAGCGGAGCTGGGGGCAGGAGGCAGCATGGCCGTGATGGGGGTGGCGGTGTGGGCCCTGCACTGCCCTTCTCACAGCAAGACAGCGCGGGGCCCACAGAACCATGGGGAGATCACCCCTCTCATCACCCCCCCGCAGCAGGATGGCCCTGCATACGTAAGTGATTTGTCTCTGCTAGCAACGTTCATTCATGGAGTTGGGGAGAACATGGGCATAGCAGAGAAGCTTGTAGAACTGGTGCCGATGAGACACAGCAATAAATTACATCTTCAACAATTTGGAGAAAGATCTGAACAAACTGGGTGTGGACTGGACAAGTGCTGTGAGTCTGGTCGTAAGGCTATCATCAGTGGTAAGCAAGATAGCTGCAGTCAACAAAAATGAAGGCCAAATTGCAAACTGTCAAATACGACAGGCAGTTTAGCAGGCTTCATTGCATTGCACATCAAGCTCCGGAGGGATAGATGTGTTAGTCTATTTCAGCAAAACAAACAAGGTGTCCTCTGACACTTTTAAAGACTAACAAATTTATCACATGAGGTTTCATGGCCACAATCCCATGTCATCAAATGTATGAAATCCATGAAGAGGGATTGTGCCCATGTAAGCTTATATGATAAATAAGTCAGTCTTTAGAAAGTACCACAGGACTTCTTGTTTATGATACACCATACAGTTCTCTGTAGTACATCTTTGAAAATGAATTCTGTGAGGATGCTTAAAACTGTACCATTTACTGGAGACAGAGGCCTCAAACACCAGCCGTTCAGCCAGCTGTTGGAAAAACATGACCTTCATGGTGAACAGCCATGGCACACTGAAGTTCCATTGCTAAGCTTGGGAGTTGTGTTGAAGTGCTTTTTTGCATTAGGTGGTGAAATCCAAGTTTTTGTGGAACAGAAAGGTGTAAGTGAATAGGCTGATTGAAATCAAGGAGATGATTCACACACTTCAAGTTAGATGAGAACTTAACTACCTCATACCAGTATGATACAAGTTACATACAAGTACTTAAATGAGACTGGACACAAGTCTCTAATTCATTCATTTGTTTTAAAATCAGCTAGACTGTTTAACATTTCATAGTAAAACTTAAATATTGTTTATTTGTGGTTATGCTGTTACTGCAAACTCTACAGCTACTTAATTCGCTTCTGCATCTAAAATGTTATTTACTGTGGATGAGCAAACAAATTTGTGAAAATTCTTTGAGTTGCTCTACTTCCTTGATATCTTCGTCAGTCTAAAATTCAGGCAAATGAGATTTCATGATACATATTAGTAATGCTGCTGGTGTAACGTGATTTTCTCTTCTTCCTACTCCCATATAAATAGAATTGGCCTCAATTGTGGGATGCATGTGAGACGTCTTTAAAATATTTGAGAGAATCCATGTTGAGGGACCCATTTCTCTTTCAAATCATTTCAAGGACAATTGGCCTGACTTAACCCCCATCGACTTCATTGGGAACTGGACAGTCACGTTCTGAGACAGCTAATGCATGTGTGACTGATGGCAGCTCAAACATGTACCTTTGAGAAATTCTGCACTTCACTAATAAAATATAAACTTGCATGAGAAATACAAAAGAAAAAAACCGGACATGTAGATTGTTGCAGGAAGTGTACAACTTTAACCCAATACTTAGACACAGAGTCAGTGTAAGCTTATCAAGTCAGTGTCACCTTTCCTTTGGTTATCCTTTTCTATGTTTCTACTGTTATGATCAAACAAGACTTTCTTCCGAAGAGGCTGTTCGGGGTTACAAACAATCAGTCATACAAATGGAATATATAACCATCCATAAAAAATTATAGGTGTCTCCATGGCCTTCACAATATGGTTAATTAATTCTATAGTTCTAATTGAAAGGCCAAATAAAATATGAATATGCATTGATCCATAAGATTTAAATAAAGCCATAAAATTAACATTATCCCACTTTATGAAAATTGAAAGCTAAGCTCTTAGAAGCAAAAATGATCTGTCAGATGGAGGACAGGCATTTTGGCAAGTAAAGTTAAATGACAGGCTGTGAGCTTATGACTTTTAATAAAATTTGTACTATACAATTAACATAAGTGAATGAGATTTGGTATTAGCTCTGCTCCTGAGATGTTTAAAATACTAATTGCAAAGGTCTCTGGGATGTTGCAGACAGTATAAAGATTTGGTAGAGTCTCTCTCAGGGAGACTTTGGCTAAAAGCCCGATACGTGGATCTACACTATTAGACACCTGGATTCTACTCCGCTTGTGTAACCTGTTGGTGAAGTATGAGGCCTTCCTGAATTAACAGAATTATTCAGAATTACTAGCACAAATCAACAGAAGAAGTGGGAGTGGAACTCATGTCACCTGGTTTTTCAGACCAGTTTCCTTGAGGGTCAAAAGGCATTTTGGGGAGAAAGTAGCAACAATAGCTGCTGTTGCCATCATGGCCATTTTGTCTCTGTCCCATCCAGAGTAGTGTCCACAATGAAACAAAACACTTCAGTGGGATATGGACAGTGCAAGTGGAACGTTGACCAATTTTTGACAAAAGTCCAGAAGCAAGATACACTAAGTGAAACAGCACTTGGATACTATTTTCAGCACTCCATTGTTCTACAAATATTAATGACTTTTCATGGCGCTAATAAGGCATCCGATTGATCTCAGGAATAGACTCCTACTAAATTTCAAGTTCCTGATGCCAACCCAAGACGTACTACAGCAGTTCAAAAATCCTGTTGGAAATTTTTTGTAGCAGGAAGTTCCAGACACTTTTATATTAAAGAGAAAAAAATATTTAGAAACTGATCACAAAAGAAAGTTGTTTTCAGTACGAGTCAGACTCTAATGTATGAAACCACACCTGTAAAAATATGGACACTATGTGGAATATAAATTGAGTAACTAGATATGCATATTTCAGATAGCATTGATCTATTTACTTCAATGCTGGGGTTATCTTTAAGGCATATTTGAGAATATAAAATTTGTATTGAGACAAACTCATACAGGACAGGCCAGTCTGGAGGTTAAGGTTCTGACCTGGGATTTTGGAGGTCTAGACTAAATTCTTGATTCTGTCAATGTCTTGTGTAAATATGGTCAAGCCTCAATATCTTTGTGCCTCATTCGCCAACTGTAAAATGGGGATAATATGTCCCTAATTCATAAAGGAGATGAGGAAGCAGCCATATTACAGCTGTATATTACTTAAAATCAGCAGAATTTGAAACTCCAAGCCTAGAGACCTAATTTTACAAATACCTAAATTAACAATTTTACAAGGATGGCCTAATGACAAACCAGAGTTACATCACAAACTTACATCACAAACTGAGACCTTAGTTAGAAAGAAATTAGTTAGCAAGGCAAGTTCGATTGATAGAGGGAAAAGACATTGTTCCAGCAGCACTGACGGGGAAAAAAAGAGAGCAAAGTCGGTATTTAAAAAAAGCAAGCAAAGGTCAAAAGCTGTTTTCTTCTGGGCACAGACATGTAGTCTGATGGCATAACAACTTATTCTTATGCATTTCATGCCTTTTTAAAAGCCCAAACAATGGTGTTGCTGCAGGGTTCAGAAATCACAAGGAGGCCATGAAAAAGGTTTGGTTGTGTTAATTTAAATTTAATAAAGGACCATGTGGGTGGGAGGGAGGAATCAATTAATTTACTACTGATAAGTTATTTCAAAACCAAACAAGTTGTTTTGAGGACTTAAAGTAGTAAAAGTCAAGGGAAAGAGAGAAGTGTTGATTTAATAGGAGAGTAATTGTGTAACACTGTGTGAGGAGCTATGCAAAGAATGCTTCATTTTACCAAATGACAGAAGTGGAAGTTGATCCCTTCCCCTCCATATTCTACAGTGTGCTCCACTACACAGTGTGCCCCAAATTTGGTAATAATACAGGAAGTGAATACTTTCTCACCTGAAGGTCAAAGGCACTTGCATATTCAATGCTACCGTTCCTCCTTGTTGTTTTCTTGAAGAAGTATCCACCATGTAGCTACTTCAGTCTTCCTTTTAGATTACCAGGATAAGAACAGACCTGAATCATCAAGGTTGTTGGGCCTAAAAATGCTCCCAAATGGAAGATTTTAGTTTAAGAATGTCATATGATATTTATATATTTTTTCTTCTTCTTCCTCCAATCTTTGCTGTAGCTGGAATTGGTGGGGAGAACAGCTTTGTGTGCACCTCACTGTGACAAACTGGTACACATATGTTTTGATAGGAGTTAGCCTAATCCTTGTCTTGCTCGAGTGGTTTCTCCAATTTCTGCTGTCTAGTTGACACATCCCTTTGGTTTTATAGAGGGTTTTTTGCTTTACTGATTTTGCCTCAAGGGAAATCTTTGGTATCAGTCTTTGCCATAAGAAATAACTTCTCTTTTACTTATTTAGATAAGCTACATAATTCCATTAAATGTTGCTACTGTTAGGGTCTTTCTAAAGATTGCTTCTTCCGTGCTTGATTTCAGATATCTCATAGCAACTTTATAGCACTATTCAGCATGACCAGGCTCGGGCTGGATTTGGTTTTGTCTAAAACAGAAAAAGATAGTTTAAACTGCTTTTTACAGGTACTCGGGCAGCCTATATTCTCATCTGCATACACTAGGCAGCGACAGGATCCAGAGAAGGCCTGTCTATCACCATGCAGCACTCCAATTCTGGGTTTGTTCTACACTGGCCTGGTGCCAGGAGTTTTTTTAGAACACTCTTAAAGTTACTTCAAATTATGTTATTGGCCTTAGTGTCAAGGGGCCTCCAGTTCCTGGAACAGAGCAGTATTCTGACCATATCTTCTCCCACTCTCTCCCACCTCTTGGAGAAGATACCAGTGAAATTGCTGTGCTGACCAAGAACTCCAGTAACACTAAGGGAATTCCCATCTGGCCACATCGGTTGGTTTTATGGCCCCGTTGTGCCACCATATCATAAAACAGACACTAGTCCAATGTATGCAATACACACACACACACACACACACACACACACACACACACACTTGGTCTGCTGTTGACAATGTAAATTCTAGAGGAGAGAGAACCCACAAAAGACTCAAGTGATAGTCATGGGAGGAGGAATCATTTCAAAGAAATTTACATGTCTAACATTTTCTCTATTTGAGCACATCTGTACTAATATCATTAAAGCCTACAAACTTCATCTACTTTTAAACTTCCTGGTGCTGCTAGCTGCTTAAATACCTACATATTTTTAAAAAAGGCAAAAAAGGCTCCCTTCCTATCATCGGGCAGAACACTGAGCACCATCCCTTAAGGCAAAACCTGCTGGCTATGGCTATATACACACACAACCCTCCACCACCAGATTATTAGAACACCTATCTAGGAACACACTACACAGACTGAAAAAAGACACCGCTCCACATAGAAGCTATCGTGGCTCCTTTAATGACCTTCAGAGCTTTGACTTCTTACAACAGCAATGTCAGACCGAAACTATACATAGTAACAGCAGTTCTGTAAGTGGAGAACTGCAACTTTTCCATCTACTCTAACTCACCCAAAAGTTATGGGCCTGATGCAGCACTCACTAGGTGAAAATTTTATGCTCCGTGTTGTGTAGTAGGCTTGGTTAGCCAATTCTAAAAGACCCTTTTGCTTTAAAATTTATTAGTATCTTCTACATAGCTTTCCTTTGATATGTTCTTCACTTATACATCCTTGCTATAAATTAATCACACTATTATGCTTACAGGGCTGGATGGGAGAAAAAGTATTTCTATTATTCTAGGAGGCCCTTGGATATTAGACTGATTGTTACAAGTAACTTGCTAGACAGAAAGGACTAGAAGATGTACATCACTAGGATACAAAAGATCATGAACAGAGATCTCCCCTACTATCTTCTATGATTTTGTGTTTCAGTGGTACCTAGGACATCTGTTTCATCCTTCTTATTGCTAATGGTGGGAAGCACCTTCTACATCTGTCCTAACCCTTAGTGTTTACTAACAGTGATCCTATGCAGTGGAGGTTTACGTCATGTTATTTTACTATGTGCTTGTCTTGCATACTAATGAAACAGGCCCTGCCTCAAACACATTACAGCCTAAATAAATGAAATATTAAGAATGGGAGCAAGGAAGCAATTTTCTTTTTTTTTTTTTTAAACGGATAGGAAACAAAAGCACAGAGCAGTTAAGCGATCTGCCCAAATTTAACACACACCTTGCAGGACACAGTCAAGAACTGAACCCAGATCTTCTAAGTAGCAGTCCAAACACAATGCCAAGAACATCTTTCCAAATTGTGGCAATGTTTAAGTTTTCACGTTATGATGGGGCTCTATCAGGCACTGACCTTACATCAAATCATTTCTTGATTTCAAGTTACCTTAACTTCAATGAATTTCTCACGTCTAATTTCAGATTTCTGAAGGTTTGATTCCTCAACTGTGCAGACTTATAAATTCCAAAGAGCTGAACCCTTCAGGATAGCAAAAGATAGACTAAAGGAAAGGGGAGAACAATATTTCATGCCAACATACCTGTTTGAAGACTTGATTCTGACGTATTATTGTGTAGCTCAAGCTTGTCCAACCTGTGGCCCAGAGGCCAGACTCCGGCCTACCAAGGGCTTTCATTCTGACCCATGGCATTCTGCCACAAGAATCTGAAAGCTGAGCCAGCAAGGTGTTATGTGGTGGAGGGTAGGGGGTGTGTGAGCTGACTTGGCATTGTGGTCGGGGGCAGAGGAAGGAAAACTAAGCCTGAGGGAAAGCAGAATCCAGAGGAAGGCAAGCAGTGCTGAGTGGGGGGTGAGGGGAACACAAGGGGACAAACAGGACAAACTGTGGCAGATCTGGGAGAGTGAAGGATCAGGGGAGCAATGTGGTGGTTGGCAGGTCCCAGCTACCTCCTGACTTGGACAGCCCCCCAGTTGTCTCCTCCCACACCCCTATCCCAGCACCTCCGTCTTTCCCCTGACCTTAGTGGCAAAATGGTGGGTTACTTACCAGTAACCATCCTTCTTCGAGATGGGCTGCTCGGATTCATTCAGAAATAGGTGTGTCTGTGCTGGAGCACTGGACTGGCCAGAAACTTTTTGCCATAGTCTGTTGGAAGAGGGCAGGCAGCCACCGCCTCCCGCGCCACCACATGGCTATATAGGTGGCCACCGCCTGGCCCTTCTCCAGTTCCTAAGAGTCGCCAACTCCAATGTGGGGATGGGGCAAGGGCTCTGAATGAATCCAAGCAGCCTCTCTCGAAGAAGGACGGTTACTGGTAAGTAACCCACCGTTCTTCTTCAAGCGCTGCTCGGATACATTCAGAAATAGGTGACTGCTAGCCATGCTGATGGATGGTGGGAGGAGTTGGCTCTTCCGCCTTCAGCACAGCAGAACTCCAACCAGGGTAGTTGTCCAACATGTCAGCCCTCGGGAAAGTAATTGACCCATGGGCTTCCATCCCAGGGAGAACAGCTCAAGGATGCAGGATGTAATCCAGAAGGAGAATTTTCCTGAATTGCCCTAGCACTGAGAGGTGTAGGGGGACTGGACAGCCTTATGCGAAAAGCCACAAAACATGGTGTGGAGATCAAGTGTAGCATCCCTAATCATTCTCCTTGAGAGGAGATGCAACGCCTCGAAGCCAAGGGATTCAGGCTGACAGGACGGCACTCGTTAGTGGGGTTCTTATGGTAGAAAAGCTCGAGTCTCTAGGTCTGTCGGGTCGAGTGATGCACCAGAGCATCCAAAGGAGGGAAGCTAGGTTGTCTCCCCCCAGCTCGGTATGGTGAGGCACAGGAAGGTCGTACAGCAGGCCAGGGATTGAAAGAGGGCTATGGCCGCCCCCAAGCCCTGTGGCAGTGGGATTGAAGCCAGAAGGCATTGGATAAGTGAAAACTGGTGTACACAGAATGGCAGAAGGGAAGGAATAGGAAAACAGGAACAGGAGCAGGAGATGTCTAAATAGACACCCCAACTAGCTCTCCTGAGTGGCCAGGATAATGATAGTAATAGGCCGTATGGTCCACCCATAGTGGGTGAGTGGGACAACTCGGAGGGGCTAAATGCCTGGCCAGGTCCATGGCTTTAGGAGAGGCACAGTAGGACATTCCATGGTCTGAAAGTGGCCAGGCCACCAGCACAGGCAGAGGCACTGTGGTAAGTCCCCTCGGGCGAAGTATCAGGATTCCTATCCTTGAGTGGATGGCATACCAGGACGTATGTCCCCCCCTTCTGCCCTTGACAAAATAGCGGCTGGCAGGCAGCTGCAGCGTTATCGGACAAGGGGCTGGATGGAATGCAGTTACAGCCTAATGATGGGCTCATGAATGTGGCAGGTGTGGGAGCTCATATCCCTGGCCTACGAGGCCTCCTTGTTTTGGCCTATATGACCTTGCCCCATCAGGGATATCTGTCCCACAATGGGGTCGAGCTTGGCTCATCGCCACACAGAAGTGTGCATCCGGCTCGGGGCTTCCAAGTAAGAGCCAGAAGGGTGGGAAGGAAGATAAGCTCCTAGTGAGGGAGCAAAAGGGGGATATGCCACCAGATGGGGTACATTCAGACCTCACCTTTTCAGGGCACCTACAGAATCTCTAGTGTCCCCTCTGTGAATATGCAAGCAATAATATTAAGCCTTACCAAGAAGGCAGGCTCAATCAGGGACTAGCTGGCTCCTGAGCCCTGGCGATTGGGGGTGGGAAAAACCAGGGTGGAAGTCAAGGCTCATTACCGAGTGTGAAACCCACGGCAAGTGCCTACAACAGGAGAGTGATATGTGAAGATGCCCACCAGGGCTAGGAGGGCCTCAGGTCATCGTGGAGTTGCGCCGTGATGCTCGTGATAACGCCGAGCAGTTAGATTGAGGTAGTCATGGTACCACAGCTGTGTCCCAGAGGTTTAGCTACACGGGGAATTGCTGGGTGAAAAACGTCTGCAGGCAAGATTGGTGCCAGTGTAGGTGTGGTTTGGGTGGCACGGGTCCACATCTTGGAACGAAAGGTGAAACGGGGGGTTTTGGGGAATTCCGTCACTTATCGATTCGCTGTGTCTGCCCCCGTGTCCTGGGGGCCTGAGGAGCTTCCGACTGGGGCGGGGGGGGAACGAATGGCCACCTCGAGGAGAGGTGGGAGGAGTGGTACAGGGCCCTTTCTGTGGGGGCAAGACCCAGGTGGACGGATTCCCAAATGAGGGTACGTGCCAGTGAGTAGTGGTCAGTGGCCTGGGTGGGAAGGCCCCGAGCAGAGGTTCACTGGGCGATGACGTAGTTTCCCGCTTTCATCATGCCTGGAAAGATGACAGTAACATAGGGTGGGCTTCCTTGCAGCATTCACCTACTGTGGGAGCCATCTGGGAGTGGTACACATGGTGTGCTCAGTATGTTATGAAGACACTGAGTGGGTGGGCTGCGTTCAGTCGGTTCCTGACATTTTCATGTAGAATTTGGCAGGTGGAGAGAGATTATCTGTTCCACAGGGGAGCCCAAGTGATTCAATGTGGGCACAAACGCAAAGGTCCACTGACGGATAATTGGAAGAAAAGAACAAGCTTGGGCAGGTTTTGCCAGCAGGAGGGTGTTAGTCTCAACCTGGGATTCTCACTGCGTGCCTGGGGGGCTGAGTGATGGGCCTCGCCCACGGGGAGCATCAGGGAAATTGGCTCCAATTGTGGACCTGGCCCTACCAGGGAAATTTTGCTCAGGTCAGTTGGACCACTGTGGGTGGTACGCTTTTCGGTACTAAGAGTGTCATGTGAACACCGCCTGTGTGTCCAGGGGGTAATAGGGATGTACCCCCACAAGGTAACGAGGGGGTAGCGGGGCTCCTCTTCTGTAAGATGTAAATCAAGGCATGACGCCCTTTTGGGGTCAGGACTGCTACTGTTGGGTACAAGTTTGGGTTGGATAGCGGCCGCCCCCCTCTGTGCTCCATGGGGGTCAAAAGGCATTGGGAACATACTGGAGGAGTATTAATAGGGGGTTACCATCCAGGCATACCCGGAAAAGAGGAATTGCCTCAACTGTGAGACTCTCCCTCCTTCAGGAAGGGGAGAGGGAAGGCCCAAATGTCAGGCATTCTGTTGCAAGCTGAGACTCAAACCCACAAACCATAGCTTTAGAGGCTAATGCTATAGCCATTAGGCCACTGAAGAGGCAATGAACAAAGATACTGTGATTACAACCAGTCACTGGTCAACTGGTCAGAGGCTTTTGCTGAAATCACCCAGGGGAGAGGCCTTTCCGGGGGGAGAACCCCCAGGACTCAAACTGAAGTTGTGGTGGTGGTGGTGGTGGTGGTAGTGGGGACTAAGTCCTCATCAGTAACCATGGGGAGGGGTAGGACTCGGCTTACAATAAAGCCTAAGTGGCTGTGGGGTGTGGAAGAGGGCCCAGTTGAAGGAGGCCAAAGTATTTCAGTTCCCTCCTGGGGTCACAGGCAGTACCCAGAATGGATGAGGTCTCCTCCAGGAAAAGGGTGTCGCCTCCAAAAAGCAGGTTGAGGCGTACCTGCTGGGAGGTCAGGGGTACTCTGGCCTCCTGTAGCCAGGCTATGCAGCACAGGGTAACAGCTGAAGCCATCATGCAGGCAGCTGTGTCCACCGCATCCTGAGCTGCAAGGAGGAGATCCTGGGCAGCTATCTTGCCTTCTTCTAAAAAGGCGTCATATTCCTCCCTGACCTCAGATGGGAGTAGATTTCTAAACTTCAGCACTGACTCCCACACGTCCAAGGTTTATCTGCTAGTCATGGCCTGTTTATTCATGACCCGGAGTTGAAACGCTGAGGACGAGTAAACTTTATGGCCCAGCAACTCGAGCTCCCTAGCTTCCCGATACGTTGGGAGGGGGTTATATGGGGTCTGCCCCAACCATAAGACTGCCGCCCCCACCACCCGGGGTGGGACTGGGTGATGGGTGAGGGAAGGGAACTCCAGCCGCAAGACTCTATACTTGAGCCCTGCTGTGTCCGAAACTGGGGAGATGGAACCTGGATTCTGCCAACAGGAGAAGGCCAGGTCCCAGACACTGGGATTTAGGGAAACCATAACTGGTTCCGCTGAGGAGAACACCAGTCCAAACAAAGTATCAGAGGGCGTCTCGGAGGATTGAATCTCTAGGCCCATGCAGGTTGAGACGCAGCGCAAAAGGTCAAAATGCACTGATAAATCACCCGTGTAAGAGCACAGCACCAGACTCCGTGCTCTCACCGGTGTCGAGTGGACTGGTGCCGGCGGGGGCTGTGGAGTCTCTTGAGGGGCCATTCATGACGACGGAAATGGAATGGCGATGGTGCCAAGAGTCAGCACCAAGGCCTATTGGATCCTCTCGAAACCCCTTCCCTGGAGCTGGCACAAGAGGAGGCCTCCCAGGACAGGAGGATAATATACCACCACGGAGATGGCTCCACAGTACCAGGGCTTCCGGCCAGCTCTGATGTTTGGCGGCCCAGTGCTGGTGAAGGGGAAGGCGAACGGCGCCACATGCACAGCACCCAAGCCTTCGACAAGAAGGCAGGCTTTCCCCTTCAAGGCGATGCCAGAGAAGGGGGTGTTGGCAACAAGAGGAGAGCCCTCAATGCCTCCACTGCTTCTGGGGTGGATGGGATTGGCACTGAGGTTGACCGGTCCTGGTGGGAAAACGCCATGTTGACGGCACGGGGCTACCATGGTGCCGCAGTACCGAGGACAGCACCGAACTGGTCCTACATCACCCTTGGGGATGATGCCAGTTGGCAATGCACCCCTGGTGCCAAACTGGCGTGTGGTGCTGGGGGAGGTCTTGAGACCTTGGGGGAGTGCCGGGCCTGCTCGGAGACCAGGGCACGGCCCCTCTGCTCTCTGTCCATGATTGCCCTGGGTTTAAAGGACAGGCAAATGGTGTACTTGGTGACACCATGGCTTTTGCCGAGGCACTGGAGGCACTTCTCATGGGGATCGTCCCATGGGAAGACCTTGCCACACTCGGTGCAGGGCTTAAATCCCGGCATGGAGGACAATGGTGGATCACGGTGTTCTGGTCCGGGAAGGGAGACCTTCTTCGGGGGGACAATGTTCACAAACAGGTTCTCCCAGTCGAACAGAAGGCTCATACAGCGAAAATGAACAGGACACAGGCTGCTTGCGAAGCAAGGAGCGGACAGCTCCAGATCCAGCATGAAGGTAAAAGAAATGAAACTGAGGAAGGACCCAGCAAAGGCCACTTATATAGCCACGGTGTGGGGCGAGGGGCAGTGGCTGCCTGCCCTCTTCTGACAGGCTAGTGCAAAATGTTTCCAGCCAATCCAATGCTCCAGCATGGAGATGCCTATTTCTGAATGTATCTGAGCAGCACTTGAAGAAGCAGCTCTTTTGTAGAAATTGCTACCCATCAATGTTTCTGGTACAGAGATGCCCAATGCCAAAACCTGTGACTACTGCAGAACTGCCAGGGTTTGTGTCCTGTCTCTGTCTGACTCTGTTCTCCTCTCCCCCACACCGCTCTCCTTTCCCTGAGCAGTGCTTGGCAGGGAGTGAGGAGAGCAGAGGTGGTGGGCTCCCTGTCAGGAAGTAGCTGAGTCCTGCCTCCTAGCTGCTCTGCTGCCCCCACATCCTCCTCCTTCCTCTTCTCTCTTCTGCCATGCTCCCCTGTCCTGCCTTGCCCCCCCCCGGCATCTCTGCCCCCTTGCCCTCTGTACACAGTGCAAGCAAAAGCACTGCCACATATCACACAAATCTTTATTTTATTAAAGTTTATTCATAAAGATTGATTTGTATGTCTTATCAAAAATTCTCTCACTGGCCCCCCCAACTGAGAAAAGAAATACAATATGGCCCTTCCCCCCAAAAGGCTGGACACCCCTGATATAGCTATATCAAGATAAAGGCAAGCATCACAGAAAGTGAAAGAGAGATTTATTTATTTTTAGCAGCCATTCCAATTCAATCTGAAGTCTTAGGAACACAAATGCCATAGTTACTGAAGGCAAAACAGACCACTGCTTTATTTATGAGCTCAAAAAACTGAACAGAGTACATTAAACTCAGTGGTGCAAACCAGCTCTTTCTAGGCTCATAAACAATAGGACACAGTTTTAACTAAATCAGAGTTTAAGTTAACTCATCCCAGTAATAAATCCTGCATTGACGCAACCCTAATTGGTTTAAGAAAGTTGGTTTACGTTAATGTGGGTTTGACAGGCTTTCTTAACTACTACTCTTGGAGAGAAGTGCATGATTTAATTCAGTGAATACTTCTCTATTAGCAGAAATTGCACAGCAACTGACAGCTCAGAAGAGAATTTTGTCTAATTTTGTTGCAGAGAAGTACTGTACAGAATGCAGCACATAACTTAAACTGGAAGAATTTAGTAGAATCTTTCATACAGGACATGCCCATAACGTTCTAATTATGTCATGTATAATATGGAGATCTTGATCAGGCAATGTGTATTATTTGTTACCTCATGTAACAGTTCTATTTGTCAAATTTGTCAAATTAAAATAGCACCTTCGAGAGTAATTTAGCTTGATGGGTGGCCTAGTTAATGTTAGTCTGTCTATGTTATGTGTGTGAGACCTTGTCCATATACAAAAACCTTGCCACTAACTCTAGCATTATAGTTAAAGTAATACGACTCTTCTAGTGTGGATGCATTTATACTGGCATAAAAGTGCTTATACCACTGCAGAATTTTCCTATGAATTTAGCCATAACACACCTTTCCTCTGACATAACTGTTTATGTGAAGGGATGTTCTGGTTAAATTGCTGGCAAACTTAATAAAATAAAAACCACACCCCTCACTGAAGTAAATAGGTACAAAAACTTGTCAGTCAGACAACAGAAATCTCCATTTGCTTCTCACCTTCTGAACCTGCGTTGGTTGTGAAGAATGGCAGAAGCCACACAACCTGGACTGATAGGCAGTGGGAAGCCTCTTATTTTTTAGACTGAAAAAGACAGAAGCATATTCTGTAAGAAGATGCCTATGAAGACTTATTTAAATCAGCTGGACATCTCCCTAAACAAAGATGTTCTACTTCAAGCATAAGTGACTGGGGTAGATACAGGAGTCCATGGGTGAAATTCTATGGCTGGAGTTGCATTCAGGAGGTCCAATTAGACACTAGTGCTCTCTTTCCAGCTATGAAATCTGTCCTGTTTATACACCAGGACTGGAGTCCCATTGGGCTGTACAATCACAGCTTCAAAGGCTTACAAGTTTACAAACCTGATCTAAAGCCCACTGAGCGCTCCTGTTCACTTAGTGACACCCTAACACTCATGGTAGCGAGCCTGGGTTGACAGATTTGGGTTTGACATATCACTCTAGTGTTCTGAAAATAGCTATATTGGAATTCCCTGTCTGAGCTTCAGAGCCCAAGTTCACTTCAAAGTCCTGTCCACACAGCTGTATATCTAGAGCTCTCATGCAAGCTCAAGTCTATTGACCCAGACTCTGAGGCTTGCTTCTGCAGGCTGTGGTAATGTTGCCAAAGAGCCAAAATTCAGTACACTTGACCCTCCCCTCTGTTCGTGCAATCCCCATCAAGCATGGCATGGAACTGTACAAAGAGGATGGGAAGTATTTCACGTATTTATGTTCGCCTCTTAGAAGTGGCTCCAGGTGCTTTACAGACATTTACAAATATAAAGCAAAAATGCAGTTTTAGGATAAAGAATCTCAAATTGTGATAAAACATAAATAAGTGTTCTCCTCACAACAGTACTTAATATTAAATGGCCTCTCTGCCTTGAAAACTTTTTTTTTTTTAAAATAGCATCAGATCTGAAGGTCACTCACCGTTTGTGCAGTAGCCAAGGTTCTTCGAGATGTGTGTCCTCATGCTGCTCCACTGTAGGTGCGCCTGTGCTCCCCGAGCCCTCAACTGGAGACTCTTATAGCAGAGCTCCTGGGGGCCACGCACGCATCCCTGACCGCCTGCAAGTGCTGCAACGGCTCTAAGGAATGTGTGCGCGGCTCCAATCCCTTAGTTCCTTCTCCACCATGGAGCACACACCAGCAGGCAGCTATTCTCTGAGGTAGCGGGGAGAAGGGTGGGTCATGGAGCAGAACAGGGACGCACATCTCGAAGAATCTTGGCTACTGCACAACCAGTGAGTAACCTTCAGGTCTATCTTCAAGTGGTGTACCTATGGTGCTCCACTGTAGGTGACTACCAAGCAGTACTCCACCTGGTGGTGGGTCACTCGGAGACAGAGCTCTGAGCCACTTTCAGGACGGGCATGCCAAGTGCCGCGACATGGGCTGCCAACTGCTCCAATGCGTAGTGCTTTGCAAGCGTGTCCGATAATGCCCATGTCACCACCCTGCATATGTCCACAAGTGGGACATTCACTAAAAATGCCACTGATGCTGCCATGGCCCTTGTAGAATGAGCAGTCACATGTCCCAGCGGGTCCACTCCTGCCATTGAGTACACCGTGTAGATGCATGACAAGATCCACTTTGAAATCCACTGCTTGGAAACTGCTTGTCCTTTGGACCATTCCGCCACTGACACAAACAACCTCGGCATCTTCCTAAAGGGTCTTGTCCTGTCCAGATAAAACACCAGGGCCCTCCTCACATCCAGGGAGTGAAGTCCGGCCTCCTGAGAAGTAGCATGCAGCTTAGGAAAGAAAGTAGGTAGGTGAATTTCCTGGTTTATGTGGAAGGCCAAAGAGACCTTCAGGGGGAACTTAGGGGGTGGCCTCAATGAGACCTTGTCCTTAAAGAAAGTTGTATAAGAAGGTGGGTGTGCCATCAGTGCCACCAGCTCAGAAACCTGCATTGTTGATGTTATAGCAACCAAAAATGAAACCTTCATTGATAAGTGCAAAACTGCACATGTAGCAAGGGGTTCGAATGGGTGCTTCATGACCACATGTAGAACTAATGAAAGATCCCATGAAGCTACCATGGGCCTCACCTCCAGGTATATATTTTGCAGGCCAGTCATAAACCTTTTTATCCAGGTGAGAAAACAGCGAGTCCCCTTGCAAGACATTCATGAAAAACTGAAATGGCCGCTAAGTGCACCCTTACAGTATTATTGGAGACACCTGACTGTCTGAGGGTCAGAAGGTACTCCAGCACTTACTGCACTGGCAACCTCCATGGGCCCAGGTGCTTTGGGTAACACCAAAAGGCAAAATGTTGCCATTTCTGTATATATGTATTACAGGTTGACTGTTTTCTACTGTTTAGGTGTACCTGTTTGACCGTGTCCAAACACAACTTCTCTATACCTTTAAACCACTCAGGAGCCATGCAGTGAGATGCATCCTGTGCAAGTGAGGGTGCAGTAACTGGCCGTCATTCTGTGAAAGACGGTCCAGGATCATCAGCAGGAGTACTGGCTGTCTCACTGACATCTCCACAAGGTAAGTGTACCACATCTGGTGAGGCCATGCCAGTGCCACTATTATGACACTTGCTCCATCCTGCCTTATTTTAATCACGGTCTTGTAAATCGGCAGGATTGGAGGGAATGCATAAAGGAAAAGCTCCCTCTAACTGATCAGGAACGCATCAATAAGGACCCACTTTCTTGACCTGCCCTGGAACAGAACCAGTGGTACTTCTTGTTCCCTGAAGTTGCAAACAAGTCTGTCTGTGGAACACCCCACTGCTGAAAAATCCACCAGATCACCCTTGTGTGAAACTCCCACTTGTGGATCTCCAAAAACCTCCTGCTCAAAGCATCTGCAATAACATTCTGATTGCCTGGTAAGTAGATGGGTGACAGGTGGATATTGTGATGGATGCACCGCCTCCAGAGCTTGACAGCCTCCATACAAAGGGACCGGGAATGCATCCCCCCCATCAATTGATGTAGAAAGTACACGTCACATTGTCCGTTTGAACTTTTACCGTCTTCCCTTGAATGTGGGGTGAAAGATGTTTACACGCCTTCCATACTGCCCACAGCTCTAGAAGGTTTATGCACGAAAGGGAGTTGAACATTGACCATCTCTCTTGTGCACTGTGACCATCTAGATGAGCTCTCAACTGAGCAACGATGAGTCTGTGGTAAGTAGAACGGATGGGGCTAGCTGTTTGAATGGTACCACGGACCTCATGTTGGTCGGCTGAGTCCACCAAGCCAGTGAGGTCAATGTCCCTAGGCACTTGATGTCCCTACACAACCTAGAGAGTGCCTGCATTGTTTGTCAATTGAGGCCAGCCATAGATGTAGAGGCCTCATGTGCAATCTCGCATTCTGTACTACATAGGTGGTGGTGGCGGCCATATGGCTTGGCAACTGGAGACACACGCATGCCGGAACCCTCAGGCTGTCCCTGATAGTGAGAACCAGCCTCTGAATATTGGCAAACCTCTTTTCCGGTAGGTACACCCTGGCCCTGACAATGTCTATGCATGCCCCGATAAACTGGATGTTCTGAGAAGGGCATATAGTGGACTTTTTGTAGTTTATCAAGAGTCCCAGGGAGTGAAACACCTCATCTGTCCTCTGTACCGCTTGCCTTGTGGCCTGCAGCATATGTGCCCTTATGAGACAGTTGACTAGATATGGGAAAATTGTCACCACCTGTTCCCATAGATAGGCCACCACTGTGCCTAGCACCTTGGAAAAAACCCTTGGCGCTGTTCACAGGCCGAACAGCAGGACTGTAAATTGATAGTGCCTGTCTTTTACTACAAAAGTGAAGGAACTTTCTGTGCAGGGGGAAAAATAGGGATGTGGAAATAAGCATCCTGTAGGTTGAGGGATGCCAACCAGACCCACTCTCTATTGCAGGAAGGAGCGTGACAAGGGTCACCATTTTGAACTTCTGGACCCAGACATATCTCTTCAACCTCCACAGATCCAGGATAGGCCTCCAACCTCCCGTCTTCTTCTAGGTGAGGAAGTATGGGGAATAGAAACCTCTGCCCCAGAACTCCCTTGGGACATCCTCTATGGCCCCAATTGACTGGAGTTTGTCCACCTCCCCTTGCGGCAACTGTGCATGAGTTGTGCCCATGAAAAGGGACGGGGAAAGGGAGGTAGAATTTGGGCTTTGTTGTGAAAGGAATGGTATACCCGCAACTTATGATCTCTAAGGCCCATCGGTTCAATGTGACTGATCTCCACACAGGGAGAAATGGACAGTCTGTTGGTGAACAAGCGCATGCCTTCCTGCAATTTTGCAGGGTGGTCTTGCAATCCCTTGACCAAGCTCTCAAAATTCCTGCCTGGCCGGCGCCACTTGTGAATTAGCAGGTTGTTAGTTCTGCTGCCTCCTCCATTGCTGTTGTTGCCTAGATCTGCTCCGTGAAAAGTCGAATCTCCTGGTGTTCTGTGAGTATCTCGGGTTGCTAGGCTGATACCTAAATTGCCTCCTTCTCTCTACAGGAAGATATATGACCAGAGTATGAAGAGTGGCCTGAGATTCTTTCACTGTACTCATCTTTTCATCAGTCTTCTCTGCAAATAACTTGACCCTATCGAATGGCAGGTCCTCGATAGTCAATTGCAACTGCTTGGGCAAACCCACCACATGCAGCCATGAGGCTCTCCAGATGACCACTGCCATCGCCATGGTCCTTGCTGCTGTATCTGCACTGTCCAGGACCGCTTGCAAGGCCGTTCTGGCAACAAGGAACCCTTCTTTAAGTAAGGAGGAGAACTGTTCTCATCTTTCTCCTGGGATGTCATCAAACAAATCTGCTATCTTTGAAGCAATGTCATGGTTATAATTTGCTAGCCTTGCAGCATAATTATTAATCCTCAGTTGAAGGGTGGCCAAAGTGTACACCTTCTTGCCCAACAAGTCCCACTTCTTATGTTCCTTATCATGGGGTGTGGATTTAAATGCATTCTGCTTGGCCCACTGATTTGCTGCCTCCACCATGAGAGAATTAGAATGGTGGGGGAGTGAAAAGGAATTCATTATTCTTCAATGCCACGAAATACTCACCAATTCTTTTAGATGTTGCTGCCACCAAAGCTGGTGTTTGCCAGATGACACTGGCTGGGTCCAAAATGCCCTTGTCCATAGGAAAGGCCACCCTGGAGAAATGAGGGCCTGCAGGATTTGATATAACTTGTGCTGAGTAGTATCCATCTGCTGCAGTGGTATGTCCATTGCCTCAGCCACCTTTATGAACAGATTTTGAAATTGTGTAGCGCCATCCCCTGATGATTCCAGCGTGTGCAATTCATCCTCCCCAGGGTGGCTTAACTGGCTCTGGATGAAATCACAGTCGTGCGGCTCTACCTGCTGGTCTTGGGCATCTGCCTGTTGATCTGCCTGCAGTGCTACTGGTGATGGCCGTAGCTTGCTGCAACTCCTCTCTAAGAGAGATCGCAGGTCTGGAGAAGAATGCTGACCCTTGTGACCAGGCGTCCCAGCCCCTCCATGGTGTATAATACCCATGGGCCCCCACATGCCAAGGGGGGGGTTGCTAAGGCACACCCAAGCCATGGTATCTATAGCTCATCCACTCATAAGGATCATTATACTGATAGCAATAAAGATAAGGGGCCATTTGATCTCCCACCTCCTCCTCCTCAGATGACACAAAGGAACACTGGGATTGGCCTCCAGGGCTAGAGCTCAGGTTACTTGGAGAAGAGGGTGACCCGTCATGGTCTTGCACACAGTGCTTAGTCTTCCTCCTCTTCTTTCTGGGGGACTCAGACTGAGGCGGCACCTGCTGTGCCTCAGATTCCCCCCCGTTGCTGTTCCAACAGTACCACTGGCTGGGAGGAGTCCGGAGGCAGAGGTCTATCTTGTCGCCAAGCTGAAGACTTCGCATTTGAACAGCGCGGAACCACAGGCTTGGCCCCAGTCTTGGATGTTGATCCCTGCACTGAGCTGCTGCTCTGCGTTCTACGTGCCCTGCTGTCCCAGTCAGCACCATCTTTGTCCCTGGCACCATGTTGGCCGTTACGGCCATTGAGGGATCTGTTGCTGATTTGAGCCATTTCTGCTCTCGGCTGTCCTTATGGGGTGCATCCCTCGGGATTATCCCTGTCTGACCAGCAGCAGTACTGACAGCCTTTTCCTCCCACTTCTCCCTTCTCTCAGAGACAGGCAGGGGAGGAGAGGACGGGCTTCTTATGTGCCCCTCTCTTTTGAGATGGCTGGCCAGGACTGGAAGCAGGTTTCAAAGATCCCTCCATCAGCAGCAGCCTTCTCTTCAGCTCCCTGTTGTGCCATGATTGGGAAGACAAGTTCTTACAGTGCTGGCATTTCTGTGTGGCATGTCCCTCACCCAGACATCTAATGCAATCAGAGTGGCCATCAGACACAGGCATTGCTTCCCTGAAGTGCCCCATCTCGTAAAGCAGGGGACTACTCACATACTGAATGAGCGCTGCCACCACCAGGCATTGGTGGCAAAACTGACCAGCCCTCCGGCTCTCTTTGTCTGTTTGCTGCCTCGTTGAGTTTTTTTCTTCAATAAAAAAAGGGAAACTCCTACAGTAACTACTAACAAAAACTAACTAACAAAACTATCTACCTCTTAACTCGCTAACCTAACCTAAACCAGCAAAGGCTGTGCAGAGCTGGAGAAACTCTGCCTCAGACCAGAGGTGGTTGAGAAGGAATTGAGGAGTTGGAGCCGCACGCATGTTCCTTAGAGCCGTTGGAACACCAACAGGTGGTCGGGGACATGCACGTGGCCCCAAGAGCTCTGCCATAAAAGTCTCCAATTGAGGGCTCAGAGATAGCAGGCACACCACGGGGACACCACTCAAAGATAGAACTGTGCCTGATGCTTAACAGAACACAAATAAGACAAGGGCTAAATTCTGTTCTCAGCTTTATTGAAATCTATGGAGTTACTGCAGATTTAGGATCAGATTCTGCCATGAAATGTGAATAGGAGCTATATACAGAAGTAAGACTAACAGCAGGTTCTTGCTAGAGAGCTTTTCAGTGTAAAGCAAGGTTTTCAAACATGCAGCCTCTGGGCCACATGTAGCCTCTAAAGCTTTTTCCTGCAGCCTGCAATGACAGTATCATTATAAATATTTGCAATTTTTTTTTATACGAAAAGGTTTCAATGGTGCGACCCTCTGGCTAACGTGCTAGTCCTCATGTGGCCCGTACTACTCCTCATATGGCCCTTGTGATGATTTGATTTTGAGACCCCCTGTTGTAAAGAGGCCCATGGGCTAGAGCACTAACTTACGACTCAGTCAACCTTAGTTCAATTCTCTATCCTACCACTGATTTCTATACAACCTTAGGTGAATAGCAGAGTAGTTATCCAGAAGCTGTAGATGAGATCTGAGGCACAACGCTAAGATATAGAGTTAACAACATTAAAAAGATTGGGAGCTGCTCAGGAAATGGAGGTTCCATAATTACTACAGGAGAGCTTAGAGTCCTTTTCCCTTTACAAATGCAATGAGTATCATCGCCCTTTTATTTCTGGCGGGGAAATGGAGGTCAGCTGAACACAGTGGTTTACGTCTATACTGAGCTCACTGCAAGACTGAGGCCTAACTCAGAACAATGCGCTGCATGCGCCTCAGCATTATCAACCCCACACATTCAGGAATCATTGCCAGGGCTCTAAAAGTGGTTGTTAAGCCTACAGGGTTCACATTACAGGCTTTTCACCATAATTTGAGTCTAGGAGTTGGGTCTCTAAGATAAACAAAGAGCGTTGGCAACACATTCCTATTGTGAGAAATCAGTCTGATCTTTTCTGTCAAACTTGCCTTTTCACCAGGGATGGAAAAAATTGGCTCACAGCTAGACATGTGCAATTTCACTTTTAGTTGCCAGAGGAAGCACCACCAGTCTGTTAAATAGGGCTTTCAACTCTGAGAAACACAGGAAGGGTGGATGAAGTCATATATGGGATGCGATATTTTGGAACAGCACTATAAAAATCAGTGCCTTCTCCTCGGGCCAAATCCTATTCATTTTAGTTAGTCAGTGGACCTGGCAGAAAGCAATCCTGAAATGAATCAAGTAACCTCACCAGCTTTTGGACATGCGGATTAACTGGGATGCATTTTAATTGGGATGACTCAAGTCCTAACAAAGGTGAATTCTAGCTGACAAAGTGCCTTGACATGCAGATGGGAAGAGTGTGTGAGGTATACCGCTGTTAACAAGCAGTTTTATTTAAATTCTACCCACACAGAGCAAAAACAATTCACTAAATAGCATAGGAAATTAGGGTTATTTTAGCATAGTTGGTTCATAACTGGAGGTGGCAGAAATGACTGAATTGCTCCAGCATCATCATCAGTTGACACCACAATAAAACCTGATACTAGCTCAGACATGATATGAGTGAGTCAGTCACTTACACATTGGCTGAACAATGTTTTTCCTGAACATTCAATAATAGAAAAAAAACCCACACTCTTCTGAGGGAAACGTCATCTTGTTGATTGGGGGATGGTGATTGGTAAAAATATATATATATATATAAATAAAAATAAAAAAACCTTAATACCATCTAGCAAAAAAACCTGTGGTTCAGCCATGTATAAATACATCTTCAACACTAAAATCAAACCCACCATCCTACAAATCAGAACATGGAAATATTTACAGAAACAGCTTTGTTACATTCAGAAACCTCACCACAGCATTCAGCCAGTCCACACTAGAACCAAAATCATGCAAGGCGAAACTGTATTTAAACTAGAGATGGGTCAGACTCAGAACGTCAGACAGAAAGACCTTCTGAACTTTTCTGCATCTTGGAATCATCTTCTCCGTTTTAGATCCCCAACAGAGCAATTTCTACTTCTGGAATCCAGGAGCGGGAATTAGGCTTAGCTCTTTAGCACTTCCCCCTGCTTTTCATAGCTTCCCCACAGACCCTCATTTGTTCGAGGAAACTAGGTCCATCATCTGGCCATGCCCCTGAAGCCTGCTCTGTGGGGTGCTGCCAGGTGAAGAAGGCAGTCCTGAACCCAGTGGTGTGATAGCCAACACAGTGCACACTGGGACAGAGGGGACCAGCGTGGTCAGATCATTAGTTATTAACTAAGACATGAGCTGGATAAAAAGGCTACTAAATTGGCCTAATATTCTTTGGAAGCAACAACCCTGCCATCATTTCCACACCTACAGCTCAGCAGAAATTTAGGAAGCACTGAAATGCTAACTAGCAAGAAATGCCAAGGAGGAAATTCCAAAAGGGCAAACAAGTTACTTTCTAAGTTTTATTGGCACCTGACTATTAAGAAATCTGAATAGTCATAACCCTTTATTTCCTAGCATCAGACAGGTTGGTGTTTTTAATATGTTTTCTATATTAAAAAATATTTATTCTGTATACCTTGTGGCGTGCCTATCTACCCTCACAAGCTCAGCAAGGAGACACTGAGCCAATAACTGCATGCGAGACATCTAAGGAAACAGGAT
Organism: Podocnemis expansa; assembly: GCA_007922195.1. NCBI lineage: Eukaryota > Metazoa > Chordata > Testudines > Podocnemididae > Podocnemis > Podocnemis expansa. Next base: position 60,616,633 of record ML681964.1, read on the forward strand.
GCTGCAGGAAGTGATGTTGGTGAGTCACAGGTGGTGCCCTGAATGAGCAATGAAGGAATACTCAGTCTGTCAAAGGAGCAGGGAGGGAAAGAGAGGTATGGTAGTTCCCTGCTATAGGGGTGTCATCATTTGTATGATATGAAAAAACCAAAGCTCCTGATCATCTGTGGTCGTGACAGAGCTCAACGCTGTATTTGCATGAGTTAAGGCATTAGCCAAGCCAGTGCTACAATTTCAGTCTGCTTTCCAAAATTCCCCAGTCTCTCTACTTTCAGTAAGATTGACCATTCTTCACTTCCTGTCCCAAGCTGATGTAGACCATTTGTTAGCTTTGTCAGGATTGCTAATAGCTGCTCTGTGTATTTGGACTCCCTCAAATTCCAACTACAGAGAAGGAAACACTATACAAATAGCCTACACAGGGGCCAATCAGTGACTCACAGGAGTGGAGAATGAGGTTTCAGTGTCCCTAATGTCCCTGGCTGGTCACTGGACGCACAGGCAGCAAACACCCTGGCAATGCAAAGGGTTCCAACCACCCTACCTTTACCGAAGACAACTCACATCATCGCGTGCAGCAGTCAGAACCAGCCCGTTCCACTTCTTTGTATGTGCCATTACCACATCTTAAAGGCAAAGTCCACTACAATGTCACGATTTATTTGGGGCTTTTCTATGCCAGAAATGTGAGGTCCATTGCAGTACAGTATATGATGTAAACATTGATATCTTTGCAACTGTTATGCCCACTCAAACATTCAAAAAAATCATGGACTCAAACTCCTCAGAGTTTGGTATTTGAAAAAGGAAATCTTGTTTAAAGCCAATACATGAGGTTCATTTATTTGCCTTCTGGATTTTGAGACTTCAGGGTTCATGTTTCCAAGGTTTTCTCTACTACCAGTGAGGGCTAGACATTTAAGACAAAACATGTTGCAGGTATTATGTGACTGTCAAAGCTGGAGCTTTATGGAAAAACCCAAATATCACAGAATTTGCAATAAAACTGCAGTTGAGAGCTCTGTGCTACAAGTGTAAAAGCAGCGGCACTCTGCAGTGAAGGGATGAATGTACTGTTCAAGTACAGGCGACAGAATAAATAGCATGTTCTTTAGTAGAGATGAGATGGGTGAGTTAGCATCTTTTATTGGACCAGCTTCGGTTGGTGAGAGACAAAGCTTTCAAGTTTACAGATCTCTTCTTCAGCTCTGGCAAAGGAACTCTGTCATGGTTCTTAAGCAACATACATACAAATTTCTACTAAAGGTAACAAAAAAAAAATCAAAGAAAGGTTAATCAGTCAGAGCTGTGCTTCTGGTTGGTGTAAAGTACAAGTCAAATATATATCGAATCCCACAACACAGCTGATAAACTTATGACTCATCAGAGGCTGCTAAGCTGGGTGTGATGTCTTGCCTGAGAGTACAAGATAGAGGGCAGGTTGTTCTCATCAAATGTCACAAGCAAAGCACCATGTACTTCCTGGGATCTAAACTATGCAGCAAGGTCCCCCGCCCACTACTGGAGCAGCTGAGAAATTCTGCAACAGTTTCATTTAAAATTTTAAACTACTGAAGTTCTTTCTGAATTCAACGCAAAGATGAATCTATGCAATCAAATGACATGCTATTGTGATACTTTAAAAAAAAAAACAAACCACTTATAGCTATGCTTGTGGGACTGGTTTTCATATTTACCCTCAGTGTAGAAATTGGCACAGGGGACACAAGTAGTTTTGGCAGCAAATAGGGACAACTGAAACCGCTGGCAACAGAGGAGGTATGGGAGCTGGGGTGTGCACATGAATAAAAATCTTACTGCTTTTGGAGGGGTACTTTTTGTGCCTCCTGCCATTGCCCCGGTGCTCCCACCACAGCCCAACTCTCCCCAGGCAGCCCTGGGGCTGGAGGAGCTATCATTTCCCACCCATCCCAGCCCCGAAGGAGCTCACTCTTTCCTCCCAAACCCTAGAAGAGTTCTGAGGCCCTGCCAATTTCCCCCCACCCCTCACCCTGGAGACAGTTCAGGAAAAGCACATCTGCTAGAAGTTTCTTCTTAAATGGCTAGCAGTTAAATAATTCAATTTGGTGTCTGCTTGTGATTAGGTTTCAGAGTTAACACTGGTCCACTGACAGGAATGGGGGCAATTGATTCATCTCAGTATTGTTTGCAGATGTAATGAATATTAAACAAGGAGAAAATGCTAAAGTCACCGAGGCCTAACAAAATACCTTACAAATCTGACAAAAAAGGTAATCATTTTGAGGACAAAAGGGGTTAGTATAAGAATGAGAAATTAAACTAAGCACACACAGGAAAGTAATTTTGCTAATTTCAGGCCCGCATGCCTACTTTTGCACACTTATTGGGGACTGAAGTGCTGTATTCAAGCAGTCAAAACTAGAAATGCAAAAGCAGTTTCTTCTCCTTACCCAGTGACTCCTAAAAATAGATTGACAGGCATCATGATCCAGTGACCTGAGAGTTGCAATAAGACCCATGAACGGAGTTCAGCCACTTAAAACTATTTCATCTCATATCATAAAAGGGGGTAATTCAATTTACCTAATCCCCACAATGGACTGGAAGTTGTAAGGTGTGAAGCATGGTTATTAGCGTGTTCTGTTTTCCGCCTCAACACAAGAGTCAATGGGAAGCATAGAGTCAATATACACAAAAATATGGGAAGTAAAACTAAATTGTGCACAAAGCTAGGAGATAAAAGAAAGATTGCAGAGGGCTGCATATCAAATGATAGGAGTCAAGGTCAGAAATGCAGTTATCATACCCATTTAAGTCATCCATTTCTCAGATATGAGCGGCTCATTGAAAAATTAAGTGTGATTAGAGATGTAGAAACATATCAGGGGACCAAAATACACTGGGTGTTGAATGTGGTAATAAACCAAGCCTCATGCATTGAGAGAGATCACAAGTGTGCTCTAATTTGTTGGTCAGTACCCTGAAATCCATGCTGGAGGGCAGGTAGGTCACAGCAGTCAGGAATTTAAGAAGTTGTTTGGAAATAGGCAATGTAGAGCAATCTCCATTTTCCGTCATCAGCAGTGGATTATGTGTGGCATATCTGGAGGTATCCGGCTTCTTCAAAAATAGACTTTTCCCCACACAAAAATGCTGGAAGTGGCATTTCAAGAAACACACAGTAGACACTGGATCTGCAGATAAGTCACTGACTTCCTGCAAAAGGAAAGCCAGGAGGGGAACATCTGTAGGGGCTTCCATGGTGACAAAATAAAATTGACTTATTTGAGCCAGTCCTTGAAACACTCTACCTCAAACAGAGGTGAATGCAGCTGAAGGCAGCAATATTAATCATGCAACACTGGAACTTAGCTTGGGAAATATGTCCCTGCCCTGTAGCGGAGACACTTGTTGAGATAATTCTGCTAAGATCAAATGCTGCCCCACCTCTCAAGGGAGCAAACATCATGCTGTCCTTAAAGCAGAGGGTGTCACATTGGCTGAGAGCACGAGATCCCAGTGGCCCGGCATTAGGTAAGAAGCCCCCCCCCCCAAGCTCAGGAAGGGCTACGGGATGCAGTAAATCTATCCCACCACGCACCTAATGCGTTCCCCTTTCCTGCACTTCAGTCTATTTCTCTGCTAAAGCCCAGGCCCCAGCTTAGTCCTTTCAATATTACAGTTAACCATCAAAAGTGTGCCACACAACTTCTTAAAGGATGAACAATGTGTATTCTCGCTCGCCCCTCCCTTTACACACACATCCACCCCCCATTCCTAACCCATAACAAGTACTTGGAATACTTATGGAAACTTTTCTTAGACAGTGATGCAGTAACAACTGATTTTCCTCCAACACAGACTAACTGTTGTTATTGTACACCAGGGTCAGCAACCTTTGCCCACCCCCGTGCTGGTCCTTCCTCCCTGACCCTCAGCTGGTGCCAGCAGCCCCCTCTGCTGAAAAAGAGTGGTGGCTGCCTGAAAATTTAGCAGTGGTCACGGCTGCAGTGGGAGCACTTTCCAGGCATGCCACAGACGGAAATCACCCAGAGTGACTCATCTAGGCAGCGTGCCGGGGGACAGGGGTCCCCAGGAATGCCACAAAATAAAGCGACTCCTTTCAGAGGTTCCCAGGCATGTTGCAAAAAGAAGCTATCCGGAGTGGCTCCTTTGGGGAGCATCACACTACAGAGAGGAGCCACTCTGGGCAACATTTTTGTGTGTCACATGAAGGCAGAGCCATGGGGGGGACCCCCTTTGATCCAGCTACACCTGAAGGAAGCCATCCAGAGTGGTTTTTGGTGGCAGGAGTAGCAATTTCTGTGGTACTGCAGAGGGTGCCCCTGTCAGCACACATGTTGGGGGTTGCCTACACCTGCTGTACAGAAATTCAGTGCAAGTTACATCTTACCAAACATGTGCACACATGCATGCACCCCCCTCCAATTTCTTTATGAAGATGACATCTTACTCACATGCTCACAGACTCTTAAGGTCAGAAAGGACAAATACGATCACCTAGTCTGACCCCCTGCAACATGCAGGCCGCAGAACCTCACCCACCTCCTCCTTCAATAAACCTCTAACCTAGGACTGAGTTATTAAAGTCCTTGAATCATGATTTAAAGACGATAAGGTATAGAGAATCCATCAGCAACTGAGTCATGCTCCAGGCTACAGAGGAAGGCAAAAGGGCCCCTCCAAACGCCGAAAAGAGAGTCTTACAAGCAAAAGCCAGATCCCAAGGATCCTGATAGACAGCAGCAATTCCAGACCCTGCTAGTCAATAGCTGGTATCTCTTCAGTTCCCAGCAGGACTGGGAGGCTGCAGGTTGGATCCAAAGTCGCATGCTCATGTTCATGGACAGCTCTAACAGCAAACCTCTGAGTTTTGTGCTATCTCCATCGATCCCTATTTATAACCTTTCCCCCCACTGAAGTCTGATTAGCTCAGTTCTCGGATGATAGATGTGTGTAATCTGTTAGAGGGCTTGCTCCTTAAATGGACCCCCCCACACATAGCTTCAGAGCCAACTACTAAGTGTACCTAATAACTATCATGCCCTCTCCTGAAGGCCTTTTAATTGCCCTGTCCCGTTCTGTAGATGTATGCAGAGGACCCAACAAAAATCCACATCTCCTCCACCTCTCTTTAAAGTCGTCTGCTGCTGTATGTGGGCTACAAACCCACTAACAGACACCGCTACATCAGATGTAGGCATAGAGAAAGTAGCCTTGCGCCCATCTGATCAATGAGCAAGTGTCCAGATGTCCTCTAACTTACTCTACACAAGTATTTTAGGGAGTGTTTTTGTTGTGCAATTGTTCACGTTACAGCATGTTTTCTATCACCCCAATATTAGGCTTGTTCTCAGGTGCAGCATAGTTGTGGCAAGAGCCAAAAAATAATTTAATCATCAGTCTACAGAAAAGTCAAGCCCAATTAAAAATGAAAAAAGCAGTAGCCATCAGAACCGTGTAGTGTTTTTATAAAGCAATGAGAAAGTTATCCCCATGCCACTGAGGACATAACTCAGTTGTAGGGAGGGATTAAGTCAGAAGCAGAACCCTGATGTGCCAGCTGCCTGCCCTGAATTTAAACCACATGAAAACAGCGGAAGAGGCTCCTAGCTCATACATAGAAAGGGAGCAAAATATCTACATTACATTCATGAAAGAGAGGAGTTAGATAAAGAGGCAAACAACTGAGTAAGACCAGGAAAGATCCCAGAAAGTAGATTTCAAACATTATGAATAGTTAAGAAAAGCAGAGAGACATTTGCTATGAATGATGGGACCTAAAAGATGGTCTTTTCCTCTAGAAAAAGATGTGAAACAAAACTGAATATGATCAGTTCAGACACTGGGATCATGCATGTAACTGGGTGTGAGTTGTTTGTTGAAACATGCCAGGAATGTAGATATAATGGACAAGAATGTTTCTCTCTCATGCTCCACAAATCCATTATAAAAGAGGTTTAACCAGAAAAGGCCTTTGGCTACTAACATGGTACAGCAGAATGGTATCTAAAAATGGCAGCAAAGATGACCAATGTCATAAAACCACTGGAACTGTAGCAGCTAAAAGGAGACATCCAAGACAGCAATCCTGTTTTATTGTAAAGGTTTCAAAAGTACCAACAGATGAGACCCATTAGAAGGGAGGGACCAAATGAAAAGAGAAGCAGCAAAGCATCAAGCAGCAGCACCCAAATAAACTGTCATGCCTTAATGTAGATTTAAACAACTGAAATAAACCAAGGAAATCAAGCAACCGTATCTGTCGCAATGCAACAGATATTGCTATTCCAAGACTGCAACTTGTCAGACACTGATCATGTTTAAAGAACTGAGCTTGATGAAGTCCAAATCACATTTGGATGTACAATCACTGAAGTATCACAGATTTGAACATAGGAAGACCAGAAAAAGTGTCCCCAAAATACTTATTTTTCTGGTTTGATATTGCAAAAATATTAAAATACGTGGCACAGTTTGGGGCAAATTCTAACAGGCAGCTTTGGCTTGACTCTGCACAAACAAGCAGGTGAAATTAGAATTAAAAAAAAACAAGCTTGCTCCTTTTCGTCTTCTCTTCCTCCCACCCTCCACCTCCAAATCCTAGGGCTGAAAGCAAAACCTTTTATTTCTATATATTTACAATGATTTCACTAGTAATTGGGTCTCAGGCTTCTTTGGAAAGCATAACCAAATGGTTCAGTTTGCTTACTTTTTTTTAGCACTCTTCAGATTGGAACTTCTGCCAAGCATAAAAAAGAGAGTAAGCAGAATGATCATGCAGCTATGAAAGGAAAGGTGCATAATCCAACAGGCCATTCATTGATCTGCCTTAGTCAGCGTAACATGAAAATGCATATATTAAGCTATTCTCACCTCTTCTCATAACCCCTTTTTTTCCCCCACTATGACAAAGGGGAAGTCATGAGTACTCACCATTTGAAAGGATCTCCTTAAAGCATGTAGTGGGGCTTTTCCAAGAACACAAAAGAAATGCCCAAATAGAATCATTTTCAAACTTCCACATAATAGCTGAATTCAAAAGTAATGTGTGGTGTTGATATGAATGCCATGTTTACAGCTGGTATATTTTTATCAGCATACCCACTAGATAAAACTGTCAAAACTAGAACTATCTATTCTAAATGTATGGAATCTCTTTGGAAACTGTACTATCCAAAACTAGAATTAAATTTTAAGGGCTCCCAGTAACATCTCTACCATATGTAAAAAAACCACATTGTCGTCTTTGTCTTCACTAAAGAAAACATTCTTCACTGGCTTTTGAACATCTTGTGAAGGTTGAACTTGCATCTTCTTAGTATTCTAAAGTTAAATTTAGACGAACATCTGATAGCAGAGCAAAACTATTTTGTAGTCAAAAATGACAGAGATTAAAGAGAATTATCTTTATTTTTAAATATTAGCAACACTGCATAAAACAATTAAGTGGTACTTTTGAGACAAAGAAAAACTGTTCTCAATCTTAAATTTCAGATATATCTAATTTAAGTACTCTAACATTTTCCTAAGGCAAACATGATATGCTAATACAGCTAAATAGTTTAGATTACCAAGATTTCTTACATTTTAACAGTTATTCTAGACCAGCAGGTTTTACTTTTCCGTTTAGCTTCTTCCTCACATTATATGCATTGCTACATTCTGTAAATACCAAAGATGAGTGAATTTCTCCAGGAAATTTGGATTTCCAACAGTGCCAGGTGTAAAATATTACATCACCAACATTCTGGCAAAAAAAGAGCAAAAATCCAAACAACAAAACAAAAACATGGCTTATAATTACTGTTCATGGGTTAAAGAGAGAGGGTAACATACTGACAAGAAACATGCAGAGAAGTAGTTAAGACAATAAAAGAATTCTACTTAGTGCTCAATATAAATTAAAAGGTTAGGAGAAGCAGACCATGAAACAATTATGGGAAGCAAGGAAGTAATTTTGCCAGACTCAAAATATTTTTACTTAAAGCAAAGAAAATGTTTGCAAATTAGAAATTTAGTCTTATAATATACCTGATGTAAATATGCTTTGTGTGTGACTGATATTCTAAATATGTATTTCTGCAAAGAATTACTTGGTAGAATTACATGGAACCTGAAAACACGTTCTGGATCTGAAATCCACTCAGCACAAACTAAGTATAAATTTAAAATAACATTTAGATAATTTGTCTGGAGAGACTTGATAGAAATCCAAATGATGAAAAATATGAGGAATGATTTCCTTCACAGTGATTCATTGGGAGTCTACCACGCACAATGAGTCAGTATGAATATTTACTGGAGATCAGAATCACAATAGCTTTCTCAAATCATCTGATGTAACTTCACGATCCGGCATGAATGTGACAGCATATTTAATTATCATAACAGGAATAGGTTTTAGGGTTTTTTTGCTAAAGTTAGGAAAAGTTAACATAAAATGCAATTATGAAGTTTGCATACTTATTTGATTGTTACTTAAAGCTAGTTTCTAAAGGCTTCATCCTACTCCCACTGAAGTCAATGTGAAAGCTCCTATTGATTTCAATAAGACTAGGATCAAGGTTTAACTCAGATATTTCAACAGGCCCCAGGGTGCCAGGATGAGCAGACACTGTTATACCACCTTATATCCCAGAGGGCGGGGGGGGGGGCAAAAAAAACACTAGACTACAGCAGATTCAGTTGCAGGGAAGGAAAAAGCAAGTGATTCTGCCAAGATTTTCCAAACTTCAAATGCAATGCACCTCTAACCAAGGTCAGCCTTGCAAAAGTCACTAATCTGACTGGCAAAAAAAAAAAAAAAGCTTCTCTGTGCTGCTGAAGGGTAATATAGTGCAATTTTAGTGAGTTTTAAACATGTTGTCTTCCTTACTAAGTGTATACAGTCAAAAAAATATACACAAAAAAGTGTGCTCAAATGTAACAATAACATATGGTGTCATTTTAAAGGTACTGACTATCCGAAGAGTCCATTTTAGTGAATCCCTTTGGTTGGCTTCTTCTTCTTCTGTTCCTCTCTTTGCTTCTGCTTCCTCCGCTTGCTGCCTTCTTTGTGTCCTGAGGAGATATGGCTTGTAAAACACTGTTCATAATATTAAACTGACTTTTCCTTAATAAATGCACACATTCTCTGAATGGTTTTTCAAGAAGACTTGCTGTAATTTGGTTTGTTTCTTTACTGACCAGTTTCACTAAATCTAATACAAAGCCAGGGAAGAAAAAGCTGTAGGTATCTTTGAAGTTTGGAAAGATGTAAAAACATTCACCAAAAGACTTCAAAGCCATTCAGGAAGAGACACAAAATTAAAGATAATTTACAAAATGGAAGCAAAAGATAAATCAGCATAGTGCATACACAGACAGTGCCATTGCCTGTTCACAGCAGCTGAAAGTACCATGGTACCATCACTGTGGTCTTCATTTGAAGGATAAAGAATACTAATCCTGAGCAAATAAAAGATGTGCCAAATGCTCACATTTACTGGACCCCACCTCAAATGTCAAACATTAGCCTGTTCTTCCATAATCAGCTAGTTCAGTTAGTTGGATTTATATTGTAAACCTTGTGCTAAGGTCAAGGATTAAATACAAAACTAAGATACTTACAAACTTAAGCAACTATCTAGCTGTCTCACTATCCAGCCTCAAGAGAGCATATGCAAATCAAGCCTTTGTTTTGGCAGCAGCTCATACCCTTTTTCCACAGGTTCTCTATCAGGTCGTGTGACCACGCTGCAGGAGCGACCCTAGCCATTTATTAGAAAAGGTGGAAAATCCTTTGACCCAAGTCTCACCAATCAAGAAAAAAAGGACAGCCAACCAGAGCAGGGTAAAAAGGCCAAGCAGTACATCACCCTCTAGAAGCCGTTGCCAGGGATGAGTGCGCTAGAACTGGCATGGTCACACTATCCCATGCATTCAAAAGATGTGTGAAAACCAGAATCTTGTATCCGAATTCATCTGGTTCTTTTCAGTCTTTGGATAAAACTGAACTTGCTGCCCAGGCTTTTGGTGCGTACAAAACTCATCATGGAAAACAGAACCATTTCCATCCAAGCCTTGTTAATTCTATTACTTCTAATCTGAAATAACAGATTTAAGACTGATGATATCAGTCTTTACTTCTCTTGAAGATTTGCTGTGCTAACTCAGCAATTCTTTGTCATCGAGAAACATGATCTGGTGTACAGGGCAGACCAAACAGATAAAGCCTCACTACTGTATATCACCAGATATAGGGCTAGAGGGGGAGATAAATAGGATAAGGCAACAAAGTGAGAATGTGGAGACCTAGTCTTTTCCTGATTTTGCTCGCTACTGCTACGTAACCATGAGAACATCATATCACTTCTATAGCCATTTCCCTCATGGGGAAGCGTGGATAATGATAGTTCTCTAGCTGTGTAAGAACTCTGAGATCAGTCGATTAAAAACACAAAATAAGACCTATGTATTAATCATGGTGCTTTACAGTCACTTTGCGGACTCTATCCTTTATTAAAGTCCTGTTGTTAAGTAGAATATACATTTAAATCAATGAGAGTTCTGCCCACATCACAACTGCAGTCCCTAGGGTTCAGTTTCCTGCCCCAGGTCAGTGGATCTACATATTCTTTGAGCCAAATTCACTTCAGAGACATGGAAACACAGCTGTTGAATTCACTGGAGTTGCACCCATTTCTGACAATGGTGAATTTGTTCCTTGGCTATTATTTCAGCTCCTACACAATGTACAAAAGCATTATTCATAATTTATGCTTAGAAATAACAGGATTTAAGAAACTTTGCTGCTTTTTTAATAGTTCTGTCATGTGTTATTAGCTTCAGCAAATTAAAATGGATACCAGTTTTGCTGTAAGGATGACAAAAACCAGCAATGCTCTGAGTGAGAATTGCAGAGATGCTGACAAAGCTTTTCATTTTCAAATGCGTCATACCGATTTGGTGACCACAGATGCTGCCATCATATAGGGTGACTAAATGTGCTTACTACTCAGACTGGAGCCCTGTCATCAACATTGTGTTTCACACACTGAAGTAGCTCACTCTGGAAATTCAGCACCTTCACTAACTTGACCTACAATTGGAAAAATTCCCTGATTTGCCTTGTATCTGAATGCAACCACGATACACACCCTCCAGTCTGAAAGCAGATATCAGGCCCCTTGGAATAGCAGCAAGACGACAATGAAGAATAAGGTGGCCAAGCAAAGAATCTCCTATCAAAAAGGATCAGTTAAAAAAGGGCTGAATTTACAGGATTTTTCCTTTTGGTAGGAAAAACAAAGTCAGTAGCATTATCAGCCACTCTGAACTAATCAGTTTAATAACTACATTAGCAAGGATATTTAAAGGCGAAGCATTACAACCTAATGATTTAGTATTATTTTCATTTTCCCTTCACAAATGACTGCCAGTAATTCTGAGAAGGATTTCTGAAGTTGGTATTTCACTATATGGCTTTGAAAAACAAACACATTTTGAGACGTACAAAGTAATGCTATAGCCTTTAAACAGGCTGCAGGCAATCCAGTATAAATTAATGTGTTGTATATTAACACAATAAGCTGCATTACACAAGTAACTGATCAAAACTAGCACAAAGTGTTAAAATAAAATGGTACTAAGGGACTTGGAGGCTGACCACAAGATCACTTACTAGTCTCTGGAATGATTGCTCATAGAAGTTAGTGGAGCCCTATCACATGGCACATTTACACTGGTCTGCCAAAACACTAGTGAGTGGACAAAAAGTACCATTCCTGGAAAGATAGGACTAACTGGCCTTCGTGTCTAAGCTTCTGTGATGAAGAAGTGTCTTCGCCCTCATCCAAGTGAGCCAGATTCTAAGCTGATAAATCAGCATAGCTTCACAAACAGTGGCTCGGCCCTACAACTCGTAAGAGTAGGCCAAGTTCAACTGAGCTTCACAACTCAAGCGCATCTAATAGTATTCGGTTGGTATACAGTATATGACTATTTTCCATCGAATTTGGGTACAATGTTGTTTAAATTCTGCCATTTGGTAATTCAAGAGCAGGCAGATCACAAATTGTGCCAAAGTAAGTGACACTGCTGGCTCACTAATGTTAATATTTGATTAATTTGAAATACGTGTCTCTGGAAAGTGAGTGGTACAGTCACTAGCCAACAAGATGAGGCAATGAGATGAGAAATCACACAAGATTTAATGAAACCAACTCATGGTTTTTACAGTCTCTTTTCAGTCAAATAGGGAGTTTTCATGGGGGGAGGAAGAATGAGGAGTGAACAGAAGAAGTGAGATAAAATTCTCACATCCAGAAATAACTATAATGATTTCCTAAAAGTCATATATTGCAATACAGAGAGACTATACAAGGATAGGGAGGCTTTAAAGAAAATAGGTCCATTGGAGCTTCACAAAGCCTCAATATGCAGAAAATAGGCCTATTTAAAAGACAGGTGGCAGTGACCTTCATGCTTTCTTGTTTTTGTCAATTCCTGTCACAGCAGAGCCGGGTGAAGCAGCGCAGGCAATGTCACCATCTGGAACTCTGACCCATTCCTAGAACCTCTGTCAACGTTACGCAGCGCTAGCTCCTCACCTGCACTTTCTACTTCTTTCCCCAGCAAAGCTTCTACCTAATGGAAGACTTCAAAAGAAAGATGCTTTATCCTTAAAAAAAAAATAAATCATGAGAAATAACACAAAAACTGTACAACTTCAAACAACTCCCCAGGCAGGGATCAACAAATCTGACAGCCTCTTTGCTGGGTCGAAGGCTGCACCCTTCTTTAGTTTTTCCTGGGCTCTGTGTCCTCCCTTTAACTTTGCTTCAGAGCACACTGAACATTTTTGAATATTCAGAGCACGAGACAGATGTACTTAGTCCAGAGCTTCAAAGCACCACACCCTTGAAAAGAAACAAGGAGGGGTATGTGAAAAGAGCAAATACCTAAATCTACAAGTGCTCTGCAGAGAGTACTACTACCCAGCTCTTCTGTGGCTCCCTTCACCCCCTAGAATTAAGAGAGGATGAAGATGGTAAAAACCAGTTGTTACTGAATCCTCGGCTCTTCTAGGATGTCAGGATGGTCAAGGAGCCTAGTTCTCTCCCCCTCAGCCACCAGAGGAAAGTAGGAGCGAGTAGCTTGGTTCCAGTGCCTGCCACTAGCGCAAGGTGCAGTCCCCTTTTCTTCTTCCTGCCCCCCAATTTATTGTGATCAGCAGCAAAGGACACACCCTGATCTTTTTACACTGGCTTTACCTCAGATAATCTTGGGGAGATCAGGGAGGGAGGTGAACCAATGTTTTCTCTGCCCCAGGCTGGCAGCATTGCTCCCTCCTGTTACAGCGTGCTTGGGGTATGGTAGCAGCTGCTTTCCTGTGTGGGCAGAGCCAGCAGATTGGTGAACGGATTCAGTTAATGGGCTGGCTGCTAGCTCTCAGAGACAGCTGTATTGAAGTCCTACGCTCATGCTCTCCTGAGGATGGTGTCCCTCTGCCCACCCTCCCTGGTAAAACAGAACAGCGGTGCCTCAGTTGTGAACACAGGGCTTCACAGGCGTATATATGACTGTGAGAAGACAGCACAGGGCGGGCCTACAGAAAGAAGATATTTTCTATCACCTTGCTTTAAAATGGATTTGATTATTTTAAGTCCAAATATATTAAATGCCAACAATGAATGATTTCTAGCATTTGGGAAGTTATCATTAATTACTTATATAATTCATACCTTCTTATGTGCCTTAATAAAGCCCTTATACCTAATAAGTAACACCACAAATGGCTGTTTAAAGTATGATTTGATTCAGAGAGAGAGAGAGACTAATACCAGAAAAGGGCCTATTGTGACCCTCCACATAACACAGGTCATAGAGAGTTTTACCTACAAATTCTTCCACCAAGCCCATAACTTTATTGAGCTTACAGGGTATCATTTAGGAACAACAGCCTTTTTTCCAGTAACTTCAATGGATAGAGAATGCATCTCACCCCTAGATAAATTGCTACAATTAACTAGTCTCACTAATGCTGCACCTTATTTGTAGCCTCAGTTTGTCTAGCTTCATCCTCCTGCCATTTGAAGTAATTTAGCTTCTCTTAAGTTAAGCAAGCTTCTAAGGAGCAAAGAAAAAAGAAAAGCTTTAACCACTTATTTAGATCTCCCCTTTACATTGTCCACCAAGATATTTACGCTCAGTGAGTTTGCGGATGACACCCAGCTGGGGGAATGGTAGACATACTGGAGGGCAGGGACAGGATTCAAGGAGACTTTAGACAAATTGGAGCATTAGGCCAAAAGACATCTCATGAGGTTCATCGAGGACAAGTGCAAAGTCCTGCACTTAGGACAGAAAAAGCCCAGGCACTGCTGCAGGCTGGGGACTGATTGGCTAAGCAGTAGTGCTGCAGAAAAGGACCTTTGAGCTCTGGGGGAAAGGAAGCTGGACATGAGTCAACAGTGTGCTCTTGTAGCCAAAAAGGCTAATGGCATGTTGGGCTGTATCAGTAGGAGTGCTGCCAGGAGATCAAGGGATGTGATTATTCCCCTTTATTTCGACACTGGTTAGGCCTCATCTGGAAGACTGTGTCCAGTTTTGGGCTCCTCAACACAAAAGGGATGTGGACAAATTAGAGTCCAGCGGAGGGCAACAAAAATGATTCGGGGGCTGGGGCACATGACTTATGAGGAGAAACTGAAGGACCTGGGCTTATTTAGCCTGCAGAAGAGAAGACTGAGGGGGGTTTGATAGCAACCTTCAACTACTTGAAGGGGTGCTCCAGAGAGGAGGGAGCTCGGCTGTTCTCAGTAGTAACAGAGGATATTAGGAAAATCTCTCCCACTAAGAGTGGTGAAGCATTGGAATGGGCTGCCTAGGGAGGTGGTGGAATCCCCATCTTTGGAGATATTTATGGTCTCTTTCACTAAATCATCCCAGTCAGGGTGTTTATCTAGAGTGGTCCTGATTTTAAGTAGGTCATTGGACTACATGACCTCACGAAGTTCCCTTCCAACCCTATGAGTCTATGATTTGTTTCCTACCTGTTTAGTTAGCCAAGCACAGTGGTCTGCAACCTGCGGCTCTTTGGCTACCTCCTTGTGGCTCTGGGCTCCTTGACCCCCATCCGCTGCCCGCCAGGGGACCCTGCAAATGGCCCATTCCAGGCTCCCCCCAGCACTGGGGGATCCTGCAGGGGGCCCACGCTTGGCTCCAGGCCCCCCATCACGGGACCCTGCAGCAGGCACCCTGGCCCAGCTCCCCCCACCCCCTGCTAGGAGGTTACACCCATTGTGGCTCTCAAAACACTTGGTTATTGAAGAAATTTCTAAAAATGGCTCTTATTTGGGTTACTGTCCCCTGGCCTAGCAGAATTGCCATGAACATATGACCTAAACCTAGTCTACTTGCCTGCCTTGTACAAAGATGAAACTGCTAATGAAGAAACACTGGATGAGTTTTTGCTTTTTTTTCTTAATTTAATTGAAACTTTTAAAATCATGCTGTGCAAGCAGAAGCTTACAAGGCTGTGAAGCGTAGGACAGCCCACCTATATAACAATTGATTCATCACTCTCCACAGGAGATGACTGTGCATGGGATGCCAGCCTCACAAGAGCCAGAGAGAAGTGCTTGAAAGCATCTCTCTGAGACCAGGCCAAAAGGCTGCAAGCCACTGATTAAATCCACTGGCCAATTTTCCTACTCCCTGTCCATATAGGAGTGCAGCTGCTACTATATCCCATGCAGGCTGAAGGAGCAGCCAGGGAATATTTATTCACCTGCACCCTGACTCTCAGGGCTCCTCAAGGCTGGTTTCCATTCCCACCTCCCCTCCTGCCCAGCTGGTGACACCGCTCATAGAGCTTGCCAAACATTTTCCCATCCATTGTACACACAAATCAAAAATATCTTGGTAATTTAGAGTAATAAGTTGGGTAACCAACATTATTTGGTGATTTTATTACTTAGTAACATTAATTCAAAAAAATCTGCAAAGACTGAATTGTGGATACAGTTCATTCTAGTAGCTTGATTTCATAGCTCAGAAATCCATGCCAGAGTTAGATCAAGATTAGTTAAGACAGTCTTTTAAAGTGATTTCCTGTTCAATAATGCCAGCAGATGAAAATGGGTGTCAAGTAAAGAATAGATTAGTGTTTAAGGTATAGGTTAATATAGGATACTTTATCACTCAGAAGGGAAAAACAAACCTTGCAGTATTAATTTACAAGTTAAGAGCTTTTAATTTATATGTATTAATTGTGCACTATTTTTAACATTGAAACATTTAAACCATTTCACTAGACAACTCATCTTTTCAAAGTTCAAACTCTGATTTACCTGGAGAGTATCTGGATTTTACAAATTATGCTTGATTATAGATCTGTTTGAGGCAAATGTGGTTTCAACACAGATTTTTACATTCTAAAAGGCAGTCAAGACATTTATTAGTTAAAAATCATAAACAGGAAACTTACTACCATTTCTATAGGAAGGCACCAGGAAGCTGATAAATGTGACTGCAGATTTATTCCATACCTACATCTTTAAACCAAATTATGTTCTGTTTGTGTGACAAATGGTCCCCCTGAAAGGGGAACTCACTAAATTTCTCCCAATCAGATTTATCATGTTTTTTTTTTTTTTAAAGACATTTGCAACAATCCTGCATGATGAGCACAAATTTAAACCCACTTTTGAAGATCAGAGTCAAATCGTTTGCAACTTCAACAAAAGGCAAACTCAATTTTACCATAATCATACGTCAAATGCCCTGCTGCAGAGCAGGTCTCAACCTGTGCTCTGCGTCCTATGGACATTTATAGCTGGTGAGATTGTGCTACCTCCTCATCATTTCAAAGCTGATTAAGGTCAATGGTAAAACTCTCATCAACTTCAATGGGCTTTGGATCAGGCTCTAAGAGATACTAGGAGGACATTAGGTAGTTTCCTAACATTGCCCCATGCGAGCAATTGCAGGATATACCACAGTGATGTTTGGGATCACAGACAGAGTGGAAGTTACCTGTGTAATCAAGCATGTGAAGGACATCAGGTGTATAACAGAACCCATTTTCTATCAGCAAAGCTTGTTATGAAAAAGGTTTATAATTTGTAACAAACTTCAGCTACAAAGTCTTAATGGAGAAGGCCCAAACAGGGCAGTCCCTGGGGGGGTGCAAGGCCTGGGACCAACTGGTCTGTGGGGGCGCCCCTGCCCTCCCTCACACTATGTGGGGTGAGCTGTCCAAGAGGCTGGGCCCCACACTCCCACCCCTCCCCTAAGCAGCCACTCTGCCCCTGAAGCTGGAGTAAGCCGGCCCAGGGGATGGGTAGGAGAGCGGAGACCAGCCTCTGGGCTGTCCCACCCCTGGACCAGCTGTTCCCTGCCCACAGTCTGGCACAGAGCAGAGGCCAGGTTACAAAGTCCTGCCCCCACCCTGCTGCTTTTGGCTTTGGCGGGCAACAGTGCGGCCATGCTGGGTGGCAAAGGGGTGTGCTCCGCTACCCTGCTCACAGCAGGGCAACAAGGGGCCCAGAGAAGCGCAAGGCTAGGGTGATCAGCCCTCTCGCATGCCCTGCCCACCCAAGGACAGCCATGCCTACAAACAGCTTCTTCAGCAATCACGTATCAAGGAATAAGTTGAATGTATCAAGTACGTAGAGAACAACAAAGAACTCCTGATCCCACAGCCATCATTAGCCCCCTCCACATCCCTATAATGTGATTTGTGCCTCTTTCCTGGTCACACTAGCAACCGTAATTGTGTGGTTTAAAGGCAACATATGTCACAGCATGGTCTACATTACTGTTATGGAAGCATGCTTCCTGCACCATCATATGCGCCCAGATATGAAACATGTCCCCAAATGTCTTTCACATGGTTCAGGTGGGGGCTGGCAGCCAGAACTGCATCTGACACACCCAGTGAAAATATGCCTAACAAAAACCATGCAAACTAGAGTGCTTTGGCCAGAGAAGAAGAAAAAGCACCTGACCACAAAAAAGACACTTTAAATTGGTTATGGGCTTTCATGCCAAGGACTCCATCTTGCAAGCAACCTTGAGTAATGATATCCACACACAGAGCATTGTCTGGCTGAAAACCTTCATAGCTAGGCCCATGGGATAAGTTGAAAATGACTAAAACAATGGTCTAAGTTTAGAGAAGAAACCACCTCATTTGATTGTGATAAACTTCTTGACTGATTAATATCTGACTTTGCATTGATTTGATATACATTCAAAATAAGGTTTTAATCAATAAACTAATGTTTATTTTATCTAAAGTAGGGTGATTTTGGAAGTATGTGTTAAGTGTGACTGCCTAACTTGGAGCAAAAAGTAATGCACATCAGTTTCTTTGTTAAAATGACAGTCTGGAATAAATGGTCTAGCACTGCTCAGCGAAAGGCCCTGATCCCTGCAAGGCAACAGTTCCTGGTGTTGCCTCTGTAGGCTGGAGGTGCTCACTGAGGGAACCATCCCATGAGTGACCAGTATGAGCACACTTCCACTGTCTAGGAGACTGTTTATGTGCAGGAAGCTGGTGTGAGCTGATCAGGAGTGGGGGTTCACCCAGCAAGGCGGAGTAAGTTGGGGCCCACCAGTCCAGACAACAGGAGAAGAATGTCACATTGACTGGGGGGGACTTACTTTATAGGGTCCAGGATTCCCCTCACGCCAAGTATTTTCATTTGTTGAAAGAACATTAACCAAGAGGCAAGAGATAATATGAAAGGTAACAAGATTCAGTATGGCACACAGTGACCTATTATGTTAGTCGCATTTATGTCTGTGTGTGTATTTACTTGGGACATATTTTAATTACAACCTAATGCATTTAGGAGGATAAGCAGATCTACAGCTAAAAACTAAGTAAACGGAGTTAAGGTCGCAACAAGAAAATTCAAGGAGATATTTTGTCAGAAACTTGTCTACCACATAGATGTTAAATTCCCTTTCCACGGGAACTGAATCTGAATTCCCACAAAGATCAGATCTAAGGCTTTGGATTCTCAGACACAGGGGACAGTCAACAGATTCGTTTCAGATCTTCAGCTCCAGGATTTGATTTAGACTCATCCCTAGAAGAGTTTTTGCTACAGCATATATACATGTATTTATTAAAAACCCAATTCCACAATTCTTCCATAAGCAAAACTCTCAGGGACTGAAGGAGGCCAAGATCAGGAAATGGTTATATCAAACAGTTCATTCATTTCTCCAGACTAATTCCCAATTTAAAGTAATCCTGTATTTGATATCTCTTGGCCTGTGGTGCAAGACAAATTCACAAGCAGAGAATCATAACTGGAGAAAAAGAACAGGACATGAGAAATTTGATATTTTGGTTGTTTGGGGTTTGGGGGGTGGCAGCAGTGTTGATGTGCATGGAAATAAGATTCATAAGAAACAACATTAAAAAAGATTTTTATATATTTCATTAGCCATCAACTGCCCCACTGGCCCCTGTTCAAGTTCATTAGCTCCCTAATGTAAAACTCCCATTAAAAGTAATGGCAGTTGGCCTGCTTCACCATTGCTGAAAGAGGCCCTTCACTTCAGACAGCACAATCTGCTGTCCTTGGGTAGGACAATCTTCAGTTTACTTTAGGGTTTTACATATCTGAAGACAGGAAGACCAAGCTTTATGCATGACCAATGACTCACCATTCAGAGAAACTGAAGTAATCAAATGGATTTTGTTGTCCATGGAGCCCTACAGTAAGTACTACAGGAGGCCTGAGTATAGGGCAATCTAATCACATCTCAAATTTGATTGATAACTGGATCAAACAGTCAAAATTATGGCAAAAAGGAACCATACCAACTGTTGAGCTTCCTTAGTTATCATTGGACACTGCTTTTGTAGGACAAAAATCTTCACTAGAAATTCCATGACAATCTTATGTGAAGCACCTTTGATATATCCAGGCAACCGCTGGGAGCAACTGATAGATCAGTGCTAGCTTTGCTCACATTACTGCACTAAAAATGGCAGTGTGGACGCTATGGTGTCGGTGGAGACTCAGGCTACCTACCCAAATGCATACCCAGGGAGCTGGATGGGCTCAAGAGCCCAAGCAGCAATGGTCACACTTACTTTTAGCATGGCATTGCAAGTCTGTCTACCTGGGCTTGGAGGCTTGCTGCCAGCTACAGTATAAACCAGTGGTTCTCAAGCTTTTGCAGTTCATGACATACTTGGTAGCATACCATGACCCTACAGGACACACCAGACCTCATCCCCCACCAAATTCAGCCATCTCCCCGGCTCTCTGTAACATACAACCATTGTGTGGCAACACAGTAATGTCTCCCAACCCAGTGGTTGAGGACCACTGATGTAGACTTTGGGCTCAAGGAATTCCTACTTCCAGGAAGAAGATTCATTTGATAAAATCTGGACTATTCTCTCTTGAGGAAGGAAAGTCAGCAGTTTATTTAAATAAATATGAAAGCACTCTGATTAGTTAAGGACCTTCTGGTCTTTAAAGGTAAAAAATATGGCTATTACTTTCTGCTCATTCCTACTGGGTAACAATCTCATCTCCATGCCCACCCCCCTTTGGAGGATGTGCCCTAGCCACCCAGGGCATTAGTGAATCTAGATTGAATTTTGGAGCACAGCTAGTAGAGAATGCAAGTGCACAACATGGCATTGGTTACCTGCAGGGGAACTAGCATTAAGTCAGTATACAGCAATGCTTTCTTTCCTGAGTTTTTGATTTTTCCTTTTGACTATCTGCTGAGTCATTTTCTGTACATTTCTCATCATTAACCTCTATGTGCACACCTGAGGAATAAAAAGGGCTCTCCAAGGTGCTTGTTACTCGAACTCTATCTTGTTCTTCCACCTCATCGTTATGATAGGCATGTTTGGGGTAAGTGGCAGGCTTGTGGGACTTCGGGAGGCGAATATTGGTAGACTGGAAAGGTAGGGCCTGCTGTCCTCTACGGTTGCACTCTTCAGCAAAAGCTTCCTCATCTGCCACACCTGAAAAGCAGACAAGTCAAGAGAAGTGAGCTGGATGCACATCAAGGCTTTGGCTTAACCTGAAATAACCAGAAACTGGGCTAGAAGTCAGGAACCACTAAGTTACACCCTGGTGCTGACGGATCCAGTCTAGTGCCTTGAGCAAGCCACTTACATGCTTCAGTTTCTCCACTGTAAAGACAGGGATCATATTACTAGCTACCACCCAGACATGTTTCCACCACCTGAGCTATCACAGGAAGTCTGGAAATGTGTTTTCTCCCCCCATCTTCTCCCCCACCCTCCAGATGCCATGCCCGAGTAGATATCCCTTAACAGGAGTTACCCTTCCAAATTCTGGAGTACAGTCAAGCTACTGGTGCCTGATTGCCTCAGTCTTCCTGAGCAGCAGAGCATTGAGGCTGAGCCCCACACTACTGGGGGGGGGGGGAGTGAATTTGGGTCTTCAAAAGGAAGAAAGAGAGTTAAGATTCTGAAACCGGAGAAAAAAGTAGAAAGATCAGATGGAGGCAGGAAATAAGGATTGAAGAGAAAAAGAAGAATGAACACGCACACAAAGCCACCCACCCAACAATGGAGAGAAGGATAAGTGTCCAGGAAAATACAAGTCTAATCTAAGTGGAAATCTAAGTGAATTTGCCTTGCTGCTGTAGCTGTAACAACATCAATATAATGGAGCAGAGCATTCAACTCTGTCCGCTGAGCATCAAACCAACCAAACCAAAGCAACATTAGCAGTAAAAAATACTGAAAGGAAAACTGGTACTGGGGGAGGGAAAACCCTCAAACAAGAACAGAAAGAAAGAGTCAGAGACACCCAAGATTCTATATAATGGGAAGAAAGGAGATCTGAATAAGGTAAGCAGTATTTTTCCTAATGTGTAACTTTATTGTTTGAAAGAGAGGAAGGTGAACGGAAACTAAGGAGGGGTGTTTTTGTTTTAAGTTTTGTTAATCCGATTATTTGCTCACTTAATAGTTGCTGAAACGTGGCATCATTTCATATGCTTCAAAAACAGCATGTCACATTCTGCAAGTTTTTTCCACACTATTTCATGAATCAGCTGCATAGAAACAGGTGTGTTCCATTAGTTCATGTCTGGAAAATGCTTTGAAGATGGAAAAGCACTACATTGCATTAAGCAGTAATAACAGCAATCCAGGGACAATTGTTGTCCAGTTACCTAAGCAACTCTTGTTTGCCTTAAAACAGCTCTAGGATACTTTCACATGGAAGGATTATCATTGCATATTGAATGTTACTTTTTAGGAGCAAAGGAGGAGATTGGCACAACTTACTTGTTTAGAATAGAATAGAATCAAATCATAGGGTTGAAAGGGACCTTGTGAGATTGTGGAGTCCAAACCCCTGGGGCTTGAACCCAAGACCTTCTGCATGTTAAGCAGAGGTGCTAGCCACTACGCTATTTGCAGGACAATACAAGTCATCACTCAGTCACATAAAGCAACTAAAACTCAACACGACTGGCAGATGTTTTCTTATATCTATATTTGAGTGACTTTAGCCTGCCAGCAGTTTTGAATATACACCAGGTTACTGTCAGTAATATTACCGAGGTGGAAGACCTGCTCTCAACTGTTAGGCCTAGGCCATTGTAGATTTTATAGTCAAAATGCCTCACCTCCCGCCTCCCCACACCTTTGAAAAACACAAACAAGAAGAGAGAGAAGTTCTGTGGAAAAAATGTCAGCTATTTCCACAGATGTACAACCTAGCTGTACTTGTTATGCTGACTTTAAGAGAACGCAACTGGCAAGCTGCTCCCTAAAGTTATATTGTCTGGTCAGTAGGAGACGGACGCCTGGCAGTGCAACTGCTGACAAATTCAACACGGTTGATCCCAGGGGGAGCAGGGCACCATTTGGATAAGAAAGGCAGCAGAGAGCTCTGAGCTTCACAGCATTAGAGCCGATGAAGAACCCTTAATTCAGATCTTTAGTTTTCTGCAGTAGAGCATTTTGAGATATCATTTACACAGCACTTGATACAGGCACTTCTTACATGTGTAAGAATCTCATTAAACTAGATCTGCTAAGAGAAATCCTTTTAAAAATGGTAAGAATAAAAATCAAACTCAGTGGAAAAGTTTAATATACTAATTAAGCTGTCACAGCAGACCAAGGTAATTGATTTCCTAACAAATTACTTTGCAAGAGGTAAGATTCCCCCCTCCTACAGAAACAGGCTGCACTGCTCTCTCTTTGATATACTTTCAAGCTTCTGGTGTACAATTTATATCTGAAAGCAGACACATCAGAAATGAACATTAGCCATTAGTTGTAGGAGTTATGTTTGTATCTCCTTTAGGAAAGGCTACCTTTTACTGGCTATAATGGAATTGGCACTATTGTAAATATTGGGGTAAGTGTTAAAATTACGTACCTACATGCCTGACAAACAAGAGATACCGAATTCACAGAATTATTCCCAGCTAGGTCCCTGTCTTACTCGGAAGTCTACTATTTTAACTTTTATTCAGGCAATATGGAGGAAGAGTTTTAAAGGCCAGGAATTCACAGTAATTCACTACCCCAGCAGAGCGCTCTTCAGCAACACCAGAAAGATTCTGTGCTTAGCCTCTTATACTCTAGTTCCTTGTCCAGCGACTAGTTACCCTTCCTTCCTTTCTGCCTCGCAATATGTCTTATAGACATTGCAGCTCACCATGTGAACTAGCAACTGCACCAAACCGACCAGCAGAAAGTTTGTCCAACAAGTCCTCTTGGCTCCAGGATTATAAAAAGACATTTTAAATATTAATCACATTTTCTAAGTAAAATGAAGTACTCCCAGAGATGTCAGATGACCTGAACTTCCACTGAATTCAATTACATTTTAGGCAAGAGTTCGGCTACAACTGTCTGGCATGTATTGAAACCCATGGAAAATGCCCTTCCTGTTAGACTTCACTTCTGCCAGGTGCTAAAAGATGTCTTCACATAAAGCTCCAGACTGGGACCCAGGAAACCTGGATTTAAACCCTGGCTGTGTCAGGCCACCAATGTGACCTTGGGCAAATCAATTTGTACCATAATTCCCAATGTGTAAAAGTGTCTTCTCATCTGCTTAGGCTAAGCAATTGGGGAAGGACCATCTTCAAAGAGTCTTGTGGCACTTAAAGACTAGCAAATGTATTTATAAATAAATTTGCTAGTCTTTATGTACCACAAGACTCCTTGCTTATTTTGCTGAACTAGAGTAACACGGCTACCCCTTAGAACTTGTCTTCAAAGAGTACACTAGGTCTAGTGTTTGGTTAGGACTTCTACGTGCTATTAAGAAAACTAGATTTCTCTAGCACTCATTTGGGCAAAGTAGCGACTCTGTCACAACTAGAAAGCTTTCAGAAATTAATAAGAGCATGCAGGCGTACCAACGCCAACTGCCACAGGCCCACTGAAGCCAGCCGATTTCTCAGCCCTACTAGTTGCTGTGTACTGAAAGATGGCTTCCTAACCACTGGCCTGCCAAAAATCAAGTCAGTGACATAAAACAGGTTCTGGGGCTTATTGAGTGACACAGGTGCACCTGAGGGACAAAAAGGCTTTCCCAAGCTGGCTAAACCCATATTAAATATTTAGGCACCGTCAGCGAAGAGCAAATCCAGCAAGGGACATTTCCAAACTAGCTCAAACATATCTCTTGCCTATTAAGTAGATGGCAATCCATACTAAACCAAAGTACAGCTCTGTGATATGGAATGCAGCAATACAGAACCTGTTATGGAAATAAATTACTTTTAACTTGTTTACAAATCTTGCTTACTAGCCCAGAATTAAGATTTCCTGAAGGAATTCTGGAGTAGTCTCTCATACATTCCCCCATCACCAAAGGCACTATGCCTGTCTAGAAACTTATCTTAAACCTAGTTTTCTGAGTGCTGAATTAGAAGAAATTGCTTTTGTTTATAAACAGCCTAGGGTATGAGTGTCAAACTCATTTGCTATGGTGGGCCAGATTTGACTTAATGTACTTCAAGTGGGCTGTACATATACTAAAATCAAAATACTACACCCACGTGACATCACTGAGCGCTGTGTATGCAAGACTGCGCACCACAATACCACATTTCTGCCCAGAGTGTGGTTCCCCAGTATCATGGAACACAGTCTCCGATACCCAGCACTCTGTGTTGCTGTGAGAACATCAGGTTTCACAACATGGCAGCGTGCTGGGCATAAGACTACGCTCTGCAAGACCACGCTCTAGTGTGGTCTTGCAGAATGCAGTTGCGGACAGCATGGAAGAGGTTTGTGGGCGGTATCTGGCCCTTGGCCCATATGTTTGACACCCAAATTTAAAAAGTAAAACACACACTTAGTTTTCTCTTAATCAGCTACCAACACATACCACATCTTTCCTCTTCCCCCCATCAACCAAAGTTAAGGATGTTCACTAACTTGTATTCATTAGTTTCAGTGCACAGCAATTCAGCTCATCTTTCTCTGAGCCAACAGCCTGCAAGTTTTACCCCCCTATACATGTGGGGGGGGGTCTTCCCCCTTCCTAAATTTATGACATCTGGAAGTATTTGAATGTTCCTCACAATTAGCTATATGCAATACCACCAAGTATGCAGTGTGCCACATATTGTATTGACTGTGCCTCTGTACTACAAGAGACAACTTTGTTTCCGTATTTGTTTCCCATATGGTACTAAAATAGATTAAAGTTTACTGTGTGTGTGCATCCCTTATTCTTTTCTACCTACTTCAGTTTTTGCAGTTGTCTGAATTCTTGGACAGACTAAAAAACTCTAAGTGGTGAATACAATGCAAGTGTTAACACACTACTGTATAAGACAGCCATTGCAAGACTTAGTGTGTTTTTGTGGGAAAGGAAGGGTAATTTTCTGAAAACTGAAAGCACCTGAGGATTATATCCTACCTCCTTAGTCTAATAAATATTACAAAAGATTTAAAATATTTAAGTTTAATTTTGCCTGCCTGGGTATATGTTTTCTAGCAAATGTTAAATTGTTAAGAGCCTTGAATTTTTTTTTTTTTGCATATCTGCTACCCTAGTCTAAATACTTCCATAGTTTTCTACCTTCTGTTACAGCCAGTTAAATCAATTCAATGGGCAGAAAATGGCCTTATAATTTACTAAATCAATGTTCTGTGATCAAGAAGGAAAAAGCCTAAAAAATTCATTTAGGATATTAACAACCAGCAGAGGGCAATATTGCATATCAAAAGGAAACACACCTGTCACATTAAAAAGTAGCTGTCAACTCTCATTTAATAAAAAGCATATCTGCATCCTGTGGTGTTACACCCTTAAACCAGAACTTTTTCTTTAACTAAACAAGCATTTTAAAATGGGACTTCATCCAGGCACAAGCTTAATTTGCCCTAGAAAAACATCTCCTCCCATGTGCCTTTATTGAAGTGAAAGAAAAAAAATACTTGGTAACCAGCAATCATACATGGCATGTAAAATTTCATGCAAGTGTGGCACAATGCATTAGTAACTGTCTCTTCCAGTAGTTTTTCAAAAACCACATTAATAAGTGCTAGAAAAAAAGTTTTTTGGACAAGAATCTAATTTTTCCTGAGTTCCTCACTAAACATGAGAATTGTATTTTACACTCTTCTGCATTATGAGATTTCCACACAGGTTTTTGGGTTTGTTTTTTTAAACATACCTTCATTTAGAAGCTGTGGACTGTAACATATGATAGAACTGTGGTTATGGCACAGGACTCAGAGGCAGGAGACCTGGGTCTGGCTCTCCCACAAGTTTAGAATGATATTGGAAATTAGTCATTTAATTGGTGCTTCAGTTTTCTATTTGTAAAAAAAGGGTGTAATGATATTTTTAAACTCATTTGCATGCTGTGAAACTAAGTTAATCTTCACAATGCACATCAGTGTCTTTGGGCAGAAGGAATCTGGAAATGGCAGCTATTATAAATTTTCTTTGGCCTATGGACTGCAGTTTAGAAGTAGTCCTCATTTAGCAGACATCTAAACAAAAAAACAAAGCACATATAATGGCCAAAATAAATTATACAATACTATGTATTCTCCTTCCCAAATTTCTAACTCTCCTCAGTTCCAATGAACACATGAAAGTTCATCAGATGTACGTTATAATCCTTAGAGAGAGAAATTTAAACTACCATCTAAATGTGTACATTTTAAGCAGGGAAGTTAATATGGGCTTGAAATTCCTGTTGTGAAGCAGCAAGGCTTTACTGGTACAAAGGGATGTAAATGTGCAACACCTGCATTAGTGGGGAAACCTTTAAGGCATTGCACCATTTCTTCTTCAGAAGGAAATGACACATGAGAACATTACAGAACGGTTAGGGCATGCAAATTTAAAAAACTACCAGTAATGCCCTGCCTTAAGACTCAATAGTACACAAACTAGCCTATGCACAGCCCAAAGGAAGAGAAGCGTTTTGAGTATGTCAAAAGTACATATCCTTGTTGCGAGTACTGTCAGGAATAGGGGAATTCTAGGACAAATGAAGACATACCCGATAAGCCACAGCTAAACACAAAATTATGCTGAAGCTTAGAAATTACATATATAAATGCACCTTAAAATTAAAAGATAATTTTTTTCCCTTCACACCTGTGTTCTTCAACTGGCATCCAGTACATCTAAGCACCTTTGTTTAACACGTATTAATGTTCCTCAAGCAGTGGTGATACATGACTCATTAAGAAACTCAGTGTGAGAAAAGGTCCACTTCTAGTTCTGTTCATGCTTAACTACCACTGGCAATGAAAGACTGGCAAGACTTTATAAAAACACGTAGTTTTGCTCATCTAACTATTCTTCCTTGATTCTTAACAGCATTACAAAGTCACTGATGGAGTGTCAACATAGCCCGCTTCAAAGGTGCCTCTACTCCTGATAAGGGGATCAAGAGTCAGACACCACAATGGATGCTATGAAGATTATGGCTACAAATGAAGAAGCAGATAAACTCCTAAAGAAACAAAGCTCATTTTGTAAACAGAACATCTGCATTTAAAACAGTGTGACCACAAAGCTTTCCAAAGTAGTGCCTGAGTATCATCATATTCAGTTAACAACAGGCTTTCTTGCAGTGATTGTCTTCATAGGTAGGCAATTCTGCCATTCTGTTCGCTGATCAAAATAATCAGGAATAGACAAGACAATATGGTGGATATACAGCCCTTTAGTTCTGAGTTGACTCTTGGCAGTTCAGGCTAAGACTCACAGCCATCTGAAGTCAGTAAGTACAAGCTACAGACAATAAGAGCTGTTCTAGGACACATACTCAGTGAGACATGATAGAGCGTACTGTTGCCCTGGAAATATAGCAGTTTTCATTCATCTCTTCCTAAGTACAGAAAGCACACTTTTTAGATCCTACAAAAACAAGGCGGCACAAAATAGTGCACAAATGGAACTTTTTCTCTTCTCAGCACACACAGTTACTGAGCCAGTTCAGAGCATTAGCCAAAGTTTGCTCAGACCTCTTCCTACCAAATCGGATATCAGAAAAGTTAGATCAGATTTACCTGAAATCGTTTATTAGAAAAAGCCAGTGCAAAAGACAACATATTCAATGAAAATTACCAGAGTGTCTTAGATTATAAAATCCAAGTGGATAAATTAGTTCTCCTGTTCCCCTCTTGAATGCAACTTTAAAAATGCATACATCTGACAAATAAGGACACAAGCAGAAAGCAGACCTCATGAAGAGATATCCTGAAACATACAGAGACAAAACAATACGGCCAACTTTTTAAGATTCTGATTTTGGGTACTGAACTTTAACCAAGTTTTCAGAATTGCTGAAAACCCACAAATCCCATCAACTGGAGTTTCAAACCCTCAAAACTTTGAAAAACTTTAGACCTGAGAGCTTATTCTAAAATGTGGAACTCTGCAAGTGAAAAAAATGCCGAAAAATTCAGGGGCCACTTATTAAGTTCTGGGCATAATACGTGAAGTAGAAACATGGAAAGATCTGTGTGCTCAGGTTACTCTACTGTGGACTAAATTATTATTGAGGAGAATTTGCACAATAGTTATATTTGTTTTTAAAATTCCAGGAAACATTAAATATTGCAGCAAAACTCAGTAGGATGAAGAATGATCAAAACTATGTAAGTATGTGCTCCGCAGAGTTTTGCCACACTCAAGCTGTTTTTGTTAATCTTTTAAGAAAAAATGCAGCTCTCTTAGGCAAGCAACAAATGCCTCTTGAAAAAAAGGATGCTTGATATTTGGTAGACTCAAGTGAAACAAACAGCCATTTCAAAATCTACTGATAAAAATGCAGTTAGCGTCATAGCCAAAAGAGCCTGAAATAATTCAGAAGTTATCCATGGAATGTTAGAGCAGCTGCTAAGTCTGCACCATTATTTCTCATGGCAGCATTTCCACAAACTGTAAAAGGACAGCTTCAACATGCCAGTTTATCTGATAACTACAATGAAAATATGAACTTTTGTCTGGTCTCAGTTCATAAAGTGGTCACTTGGAGCACTATTCAAACCTATGGATTTTCCTTTAGGCATCATTAACTCCACCTCAGTGCACATATGTGTCACTACTTTGTGTTAGATAACAAAGAGAACAAAAAAATGGCTTGTTTCCAAGACCAATGTAAAAAAAAAAGCTACCAACTTTGTTACTGTCGTCCTTTGAGATGTGTTGCTCATGTCCAGTCCAAGTGTGTGCACAGTTGCCAGAAAGTTTTTCCCCTACTGCGGTGCTCCCCGCATTTTGGGGGTAACATCCCCCAACAGGTCTATGTCCTACTGCTGAGCTGTATGTGGGGGCCAGGACCTAAACTGCCGCCGGGACTGTGGTGGAGACTCGAGCTGAGGCCAAAGCTGCCTCCCCAGGGTGTTGGGCTGCAGAGCAAACAGCTGGGGCACAGGGCCACAGCTGGGAGTGGGACTGGGACCAGGCTGGCTGATGCTTCCTCCCCACCCACCCAGTGGGTTAAGTCAGGTCCTGTTGTGCACCCTCCAAATGCTCCTGGGAGGCATGCTCAACAGTTTGGGGATCTCTGCCCTAGTGATATCTGTGGGGTCAGCTCCAGAGCCCTGCTAGCACTGTATAGGGCCACCCCTGCAAATCCCCCTGCCTCTTCAGTTTCTTCTTGCCGGCTGACTTCAACAGAGGGGAAGGCAGGTGCGTCTTGGAATGGACCTAAGCAACACATCCTGAAGAATAATTACAGACAGTTAGCAACCAACCATTCTTATTTTTCAAGGACTTACTCGTGTCAGTTGAGCATTGGTAATTCCCAAGCAGATCCATAAGAGGAGGGGTTGGAGTTTGTGGATCTGTATTTTGCACTACCACTCTGCCAAATGCAGCATGGTCTCCAGCTTGCTGTACAACAGCAAAGGTGTTAATGAAGACCATCTCACAGATCTACAAACATCTTGGATTAGGACCTGAGATAGGAATGCTGCAGAGGGCACCCGCACCCTTGTGGAGTGAGCTTTCAGTGCTAGGGCAGGTACCTTTGCCATGT
Source organism: Podocnemis expansa (assembly GCA_007922195.1). Lineage (NCBI taxonomy): Eukaryota > Metazoa > Chordata > Testudines > Podocnemididae > Podocnemis > Podocnemis expansa. Next base: position 60,647,137 of record ML681964.1, read on the forward strand.
CACAAGGTGCTTGGATACAGCATGTGACCATGACAAGATTCTTTGGAATGATACAAAAAGGCCTTTCATCCTGTCAGCACTGCTACAAAGAAGTAAGCTAGTTTCCTGAATAGTTTTGTCTTTTTGATATAAAAAGCCAAAGACCACATGATATCCAGAGAATAGAGCCTGTGCTCTCCACTGTTGGCATGTGGCTTTGGGTAGAAAAATCAGAAAGAACACATCCTAGTTTGTGTGGAATTGCAAAGCTGTCTTCAGAAGGAAACCCAGGGTGAGAGCACAGCTGAACCCCATCTTTGTAGAAGATCCTGTAAGGAGATTCAAACATGAAAAGCCTTGAGTTCAAAAACCCTCCTGGCTGAAGTTATAGCCACCAGAACAGCTACCTTCCAGGATAGAGCAATGAGCATGTTGCTAGGGGGATTCAAATGGAGATCCCATCCTTGACAGCATGAGTTTAAGGTTGCGGTTACACTGGGAAGCCAGCTGCTACATTTGAGGATATAACCTGCCCAGAGCATTGAACAAACACCCAACAATGGGGTTAGTGAAAGCCAAATGTTCTATAAATGAGTGATGAAATGCAGAGATCATGGCTGCGTGAACCGTAATGAATGGAGAGCCCTTGCTGTTTCACATCTAAAAGGACAGTCTAAGATGAAAGGTATTGACAACTGCATATGTGGAGGTACTCTTCTGCACTGACCAGATCAAAAACCTTATCCACTTAAGTCTTCTGAGGACAAAAAGAGGACCTCTCTAACTGGCTCTGAAAATGCAAACTCCAGGGGCTTTAGTCCTGGAGCTTCCACAAGCAGAAAGATTCAAGGTTGGTAAGTCAGAAGTGGCCACAGTACTTAGTGATCAGGCCCAGGACCAGAGGCAGGCTGATCAGAGCTTCAACCAATAAGTTGAGAACCATGGTGTACCAATGCTGATGCAACCAGGCAGAGGCTACTAGGATCACCGAACACACTTCCTTGCTTCCAGTAATTCTTTGTCAATGAGCTGGATAGGTGGGAATGTGTAGAACAGATGCCCAGTCCATGGAATGAAGATTACATCTGCGATTAAGTCTGGGCTGTAATTATGAAAGGACAAGAACCAAAGGCATCTTCTGCTGAGTTTTGTTGCAAACAAATCTATGTGAGGAACTCCCAGTGTTGAAAGAACATGCTGTTCAGAACATTGTAGTTGGAGAAGGACCTGGTGAGGTGGTTCACTAACACACTGAGACCTTGGAAAGTACAATTCCTCAAGGTATATTGAGTGGCCTATGCAAAAGTCCCACATACTGGGAGCTTCCTGGCACAAGAGAGAGTTTAATTCCATCCCTGTTTACACAGAACATTGCTCTTGTATTGTCCATCATGACCAATGCACATTTGCTCTCCACATGAACTAGGAAGGCCTCACAGACCCAACATACTGCTCTGAGCTTTTTTACGTTGATGTGAAATGAGAGCTCTGCTTGGGACCAGAGACCACGTGAAGTACGTCCTTCAAGCTGAGGGCAGCACACCAATACTTTGGATCCAGGGAGGCGATAATGGAGGCCAAAAGAGACCATGCGCAATCTCAGCTTTTTCACAGTCTGTTGCAGTTTTGCAGGTTCAGGATGGGTCAGAGTGCCTTTGGGAGTACAAAGTAGCAGAATAAAACCCTTTGCCCCTTAGCGCCCAATGAACTTCCTCCATTGCTCCTAATTTTCAGAGCATCTGCACCTCTACGATTAGAAATTGCTTATTGGAAAAGGTGTAGGAAGGGTCATGGGCAGGAAGCAGGGGACAGCTTTGACAGGAGTATCCCATTTCTACTGTGCGTAGCACCCAATAATTTTATACCATCAGGACCCCCGTACAGCAGAAGTGGGATAGTTGATCTGAAAGTACAGGGGAGACGGATCAGAGTTCTGAATTGGTATACTTGACCTCAAGCAGAGTCTCCAAAGTGCAGTTTGGAACCAGAGGACTACCTTGTAGGTCTAGGTCCTTGGTTAGAAAATGATTGAGGCCTTTTCCTGTATTCTTACCCTGTTTAGAGTTGTAGTCCTGCCTGAGTTGGGATTACTAAAACTGAGGCATTGGTTGTGGTTTTGAAGTGCTTTCTTTGTGGTTATAAAGCACCAGGGACTTCAAGCCAGCTTGAAAGTCCTTGAACCTGTGAAGTCTTGAGTCTGTCCTCAGAACAGAGCTGGTCCCTCAAAGGGAAGGTTCTGAATAACCCGCTGGACCCTGTGTGTTAGAGCTCTTGGCTGCCACCTTTAAGCCTCTCTCAGGGCTACAGCAGAGAACACAATCATGGATTTGGGTTGGACAGGACCTTAGGAGGTCATCATTTAAGTGCAACCATCTGCTTAAAAAGCAGGACCAACCCCAACTAAATCATCTCAGCCAGGGCTTTGTCAAGCTGGGCCTTAAAAACCTTTAAGGATGGGGATTCTACCACCTCCTTAAGTAACTCATTTTCGTACTTCACCACTCATAGGGAAAAAAGTTTTTCCTAATATCCAACCTACACCAACTGCACTGCAACTTGATATGCCTGCTCCTAGTTCTGTCATCTACCACAGAGACCAGCCTAGCTCTATGGGAACCTCCTTTCAGGTAGTTAAAGGCTGCTATCTTCTCTTCTGCAGATTAAACAAGCTTAGTTTCCTCAGCATCACCTCATAAATCATGTGCACCAATCCCATAATTATTTTTGTTGGCATCCTCTAGATCAGTGGTTCCCAACCAGTGTGCTGCAGGAAAAATCTGCAAGCCACGGCCACAGGCAGCTGCCCCAGCTGCAGGGGTTACCCAGAGCCGCCATGGCAGCCCCATGTGGCCCCAGCCGGGGGGGGGGGGGAGGCCAGGACCCGGAGCTGCGGCAGAGGCCCTCATGTGGTCCTGACAGGGGGTGGCGTTCCTCGGAGCTGAATCCGCTGCAACAGACCCACCTGGCCCTGGCCAGGGCCATCCTTAGGGTAGGGTAATGGGGCAGCCACCCAGGGCCCCACGCTTTGGCGGGCCCTGCACACCACTGCCCTCCGTGTCAGGGAGCAGTCGAACCACAAGAAGGGCAGCCAGGTAGTGCTACCAGTCCACCCCCCAGCCACGTGTGCTGGTCTGGGCTCCATTCTGGAGCAGTGGGGAGGGGGCAGGGGGTCGGTATCACTGCCTCCCGCCCCCTCCCCACTGCTCCAGAATAGAGCCCAGAGCAGCAAGTGTGGCTGGGGGGCAGACTGGCAGCTCTGCACTGGGCTGCCCTTTTAGCTGCTGGCCTGGTCCCTAGCATGGGGGGGGGGGCAGCACACAGGGGTCTGCCCCTCTCCTAGGCCAGCCAGCACTGCCCCCCCCAATGCTGGGGGGGGCCTCCATAGATGGCAATTTGCCCGGGCTCCATACCACTCCATGGACAGCCCTGCCCACACCCCCCTAGGGATAGTCCTGGTCCCTGGAGTCAGAGCCCCAGCCGAGGCCCCATGTGGTCCTGGCGGGGGGAGGCTGTCACCGGAGCCCCAGTGGTGGCCCCAGCTGGGGAGTTCACTGGAGCCAGAGCGGTTGCTGTGGGTGATGCCCCCATGCAGCCCCAGCCAGGGATTCTCCTCCCAGCCATGGGCTGCGGTGCCATGTGACCCTCAAGCTGGTAGGTTACCCAGAGCCAGAGGTGGCAGCCTCATATTGCCCCAGCTAGGGGCGGGGATGGCCCCTAAGCTGGAGCCATAGGCAGCAGCCCCAGCTGGGGGTTCCCTGAACTGGAGCCCCAGGCCATAGCCCCAAAACAAGGTGCCAGGCTCATGAATATTCTTGTTAATTTGACTATTCATGAGTTTGGCATAGCAGCATGCCATGGCATATTGAAGGCCTTAAGGTGTACCATAGTGGAGAAAAGATTGGGAACCACTGTTCTAGATGCTTTCCAAAATGTCCACATCCCTTCTGTAGTTAGCAGGGGAAGGGAGCGAGCAGGTGGGTGTGGAACTGGACACAATACTCCAAATGTGGCCGCAACAGTGTTTAATAGAGGGGAAATAATCACTTCCTACTAATGCAGCATGCCATTAGCATTCTTGGCTATGAGGACACACTCTTGACTAACATCTAGTTTCTTGTCCTCTACAATTCCCAGGCCCAGTTTTACAGAACTGCTGCCTAGCCAATTGGTCCTCAGACTGTAACAGAGCATCTACCACAATTAATGGCAGCTGTAGTGAGGCCTTCACTACCCATGTGCCCTATTCTATTAGAGCTTCAATTCTGCCCTCTAGTCTGACGGTGTCAATTCCAAGAACTTAGACACAGACTACCAAGAGCTCAAATTCTATCTACTAAAGATTACCTTTTGGTTTGAAAGTGGAGGTGGAGCACCCAAAAAACCCAACCAAAACACACACACTTTTCTACCAAAAAGGTCCAATATTCTGCATCCTTAGCTTTTGGCATGGGGCCTTGCTGGGCTTGCCTCTCAGACTCATCCATTGCAGACACAAACTGTGACCCCAGTAGAGAATGGGTATATATGTACTCATGGCCCTTGGAAAGGTACAAAGTACTTTCCCTCCATCCTCTTTGCCATGAGACATAAAGAGGGTACAGTTTGCCATACTGTCTTCACTTTTTGAGACCAACGTTTATCAACAGCAATGCAAATCTGGATGATCCCACAGGGGCTAGGACATCCGTCATGGAGCCAGTGCTCTCAGACATCTTTATCTGGAGCCACAAGTCCTGCATCCCCCTTTTCAAAAAACTCTTGATGAACCTTGGTGTCATTCAAACTGGTACTGCTGAGGAACCCGCAACTGGGGGTTGAATGACGACGAAACTCTGGCAGGGCAAAGCATTGCTATGACACTCTTCCCCCAAAGGATCTCATAGTGCCAGTTCTACAGGCTCAGTGCCATGTGAATTCTCATGAACAGACTGGGGGAGGGAGTGAGCCTTGCTCTTGGAAGCAAGTGAAAGCATGCAGAGTATGACCTTGAGCCTAGTGGAACATCCACTGGGTCCAAGATAGCCAGTGAGCTGGTAATTGCCACTGTGCTGGCCAAGACATCTGTGTCAGGAAGGTGGCACCACAGGATTGACAAGTGCCAACTTCTCAGAGTAAGATTCCACTTAAGAATAAGGAAACAGACCATTCTCTCTACAGGGATCAGGGCAGTATGGTACTAGTGCCAAGGGAAAGGGAGACTGTGGCATCATGGCTGGTTTGCCTCTGCAAAGCACTGGGTGATTTTGTTTGTTTGTTACTTATGGTGTGAGGTACAGAGCTAAATCACATCTGGGAGGAGATGGTGGTGGTGTTGAGTCTATCAACTCCCTAGCCACCTTGCAAGTTGTAGTGTTCTGGCATCTTTCTCTAGGTGGGGAGTCCAAAAAGGTACCAGACTCAGATTCCTCCATGGGACCCGAGTTGACAATATTGTGCCCAACAGCACAGAACCCAAGTGACCCAACGCAAGTTGTACTCTGCTCAAGCCCTTATGCCCAGGTGGTTTCAGCATCTGTGAGCATCCCCCACTGTCCATGTTCTTCTCTTTCTTGCATGGCACTGGGGATTGTGAGTGGTTCAAATCCTCTCTGCAAGAAGGCATCTCATGGTGCTGGAGATACATGCTGGTGCCGACTGTCTCTAAGCAGAGTCCTTGGTGCTCTCGTATCTCTTAAATGACACCAGTGCACTCTGAATCAAAGCTGAGATGCTGTATGTCAGCTTCACCAGACTCAGCTCCGAATACACTTGGAGAGCTGCCTCCATCAGCAGGAACCTTAGACTTTGAAGTCTTTTTTGTTCTGTGGCAGAATCCACAGCAAATTCTACAGTGATCCCTCCAACTGGTCTCTCTCAGACACTTCAGACAGGTCATACGTAGATCACTCCCGGGTAGAGGCTTTTTGCAGGCCCTCCATGGTTTAAAGCCAGGGGGATCAAAGCATGTCCCAGTCCCAAAAAGGGGAAGCAACCTTGATGAGCAGGATTTATTTAGCCTATCTATACAACTCTAATATTCTGAACTATTTACTAGTGGTTTGAAAGTTGATTGGGTAAGACTTGATGCAAGAGAAGATCAATTTTCCAGTGCCATCACAGGTGATAAAAGGAACTGAAGACGCAGTGTGTTAGAAAGGTCATATATAAAGAGGATGAAATTCTGGGGGGCAGAGTTAACCCAATGGATACCACTAGTGCAAAAACCTTCTGGCGGCAGTGTGCTTGGCATTCATGTTGGCATCAACATGAGGAAGCACCCAAAGAAGAATGAAGCCTTCCCACTTCCATGCAATTTTTGTTTGCTCAGTGAAAAAAAGGGGTGACCTTCCCCCACAAAACTCTTCAAGTGCAGAGTTTAATTCATTTACAAGCATTTTTCTGATGCTCACCAGTTATTGGCCTTGGTAGAGAGATAACAAAGGGTCTTTCCTATTTTCTGATCAATGTTCTTTCTAGAAATTTGCCTTGCTACATCTCACTTCATCTTTTCCACCAGTAGAGTGTTCCACTAAAAGGTGGTATACCTCAGCCACTTTACATTTCTGTCCCTTTCAGAATTACCAGCCTACTTTCAGCCCATACAAACACTGCCATAGGAACCTACTCCTATCAAGGCCACTTTCTTCATCCACAGAAAGGGAACTTAAGAGGTCTACCCACTCTAACGCAAGTTTGAAAGTTGTTCTCCCCAGTTTACCACCTTCTGAGGTTTTGACATGAGCACTCCAGGCTACAGAATCACACCACATTAAAACTTCACCTATGCTGCAGGAATACTGATCAGAAAGATCACCTCCCCCAATCATACTGCCCGTGCAATTGATGGTGTAGTTTGTGGACTTAGACATATAGGAATTCCAACAGCAAGGAACCCACTCTATTGATTGGAGCAGGACATCCACAACTACTCATGAGTCAATGGGTGAAGGAAAGTGGATGGAGAAAACACAGCAGTATTACTTGTAACAGGACAGGGAATGGTGAGGCTGGTAATGGTGTGAAGAAACTTGCCAGGAAGGGAACAAACAACATGAGTCAACAAAAAGGAGTGAAGAGTAGTGAAGCAAGAATCACTGCTCTATTCCTGTCATGGAAGGACCATTGTTTCAGCATAGTTCAATTGCTGGGAAAGGACAGAGCTCAATAAGTTTTTTTGCTCAACAGAAACAAGGCAATCCTCCACCCTTCTGGCTCCAAGGGCTGGCAATGACTTCAGTCCTTTTATCTCTGACTTCATACCCAGCAACTCCCATGCCAGCTCACTCTGTTCATAAGTCTTTAGTTTCTGTCATGGGAGAAAGAGGCAAGAGAATTCCCATTCTTCCACCTTAGCTACCCCTTTACGGCAAAATTAACTAGAGGAAGTTGCTCAGTTATGGTAAACCCACCTCTTTCTTTACCTTGCAACAGGAGCACTACAAAAAACTAGAAAAGGCTATCATGGATTTTAAGCCATGGAGATTGATTGATTATGAACATCCTGACAGCATTTTCCAGACCAAAGAAATGCTCCTTAAAGACCAGAATGTGCACTGTAGTTTAACATAACATGCATGCCACTTTCAAAATAAGAAATCATTTTGAAAAAAGAACACTGAAGAACACATTAAAATGAAGCTCCTATTGCTTTATATTATGAAAGTTAATTAGCATGCTGGAAACAAGCTACATGCACATAAAAAACAGCACTCATTCAGCATGGTATAATACTATAAATATGGTAAAAGTCATTAATGTACCCTTCCTGTAATGTTCCCAGGGAGAATCTATTAGCAGGATAAGAAACAGTGCTTATCTGGTTTACCTCCAGCACATGTTTTGGTGCTGTTCATGATTTTTCCATCTGACAGCATCTGATAACTTTGAAATAGCACAGCCTATGATATAGATATGCCAGCAAATGAGTGGCAATTGTTTTTGAACTTACCCTTCTACTGCCAAAGTTTACTTATCAGAAGGCAGCATTTCCCCTGAAGCTTTCACAAAGGATGAATATTGAAGTCTGATGCTTAAGTTTACTGTGAGCACAAAAACGAACTAAACTTTCATTATGGACTGTAGTGATGTGGCATTGCTAGGTGTTTGAAAGCCACATGCTGTTGTCACTCCTATAGCAGAAGTCATAACAGCATCTTTGAGAAACCAGAGAAACCTTCTAGTGCTAAAGAAATTAGAAATATGAAAGCATGCACCCTTCAAGTCAATGTTATGGATGCCCACACCAGGCTGAAGTGTGACAGCTGGTTCAAAACAAAAAGGTTTGGGGGTGGCTCTGAATCAGTGTTCGATACAGCACCCTTGGACACACCTTCAAAACAAAAGTTGTATTTGGGCCTGTGTGTATTTCTGGGTCCCTGACTGGGAGGCAGAAGATGATGGGAATGCATGGTGCCATTTGTAACCTCTGCCTTCATCTTTATAGAACTCATCTGGCAGGAACCAAGAACTGCAGGGGCTGTTGTGGTCTAAAGTGCAGCCTGGAGGTTGATGAAGCACAAGGAGCAAAAGGTGGCCCTTGAGTTCTTCTGTCCATGAAATTTTGTGTTCACCTGCTCTGAGAAGAGGGCAGAGCCTTTGGACTGGAGATCCTGGATGGACTGCTGGAACACGTGGGGGAAGGCTGGAGGACTGGGACCAGGAGTAGTCTCACTTGTCCTTTATGCAACATTCCACCAAGCAGGGACTAAAACACTAACTATACACACAAACTACATACTTTAAACTATTAACATTGAAAGGGAAAATGTCCAAAAAACCACTGTGAAGAACCTTGATGGACAGACACATGCACACATGCCTAGCGTGGAATGCATGTAAGTACTCTAACAATGATGACCTCTCAGTTCTTGCCAACAAAGGAAACCTACACACTGTAACTCTGCTGGACAATAAAATGAACCATGAAAGTTAAGAGATCCTGGTTTTGTAGCTGCTACACCACCATACTGCCTTTTTAACATCTCATCCTTAATGGTCCACTTCATTTGAAATGGACTCATAGCCTGCATGAAGCCTCTTATTCCTATTTTGTCCCATCTTGTATTTTGCTTGGACATCTAGTTCTCTTCTCCAGAGCTAAAGAACAATTCTGAATACTGAAAGCTTGTCGCTTCCTCCAGCTGAAGCTGGACCCATAAGAAATTTGCCCACCCTCTGCATCTCATATCCTGGAACCAGAACAGCTACAACACTGCAAACTCTACAGGAGGAAAAAAAAACCAAAAAAAAACCAAACACACCTAGAATTTTTGTAAAATGAAGTCCTTTCAAAGAACTTTCACCGGAGTTTTTCTGTTCTCAGATGGGTATCAGGCTAAGACTACCACCAAATGCACCAGGGCCTCCTTTTATTTTGCTTTATAATTTAATAGTAAGTATTTAGCTCACAATTCTGGAGTCTTCATTTTCTCTCTTACCACTGGGTACGGATCTGCTGTAACTCATGATGATGTTGACCAGCTCTACTTCTGTTTTCAGTTTTGCAGCTAATATTTGTTTCTGCGTCACTCAGCATTTTACACGACTAGAAGTGAGGCCCTTTAAACTTGAGAGTACAGTATTTCACCACTCTTCCCACTCCCCCCATGACAAATTTGGATTCACCACTCCTATACTAGTTGGGGATCAGACTGGAAACAGTGATGCTTTCCAGGCTCTGTCTACAAAGTATCCTCCAGACTCAACACTAAAATGTGATGCCACTCAGGAGAGGTGTAAATTTATATATTAGAAGAGCCTTTCTTGTGTGTTTTCTCCTCCTCAGCAAAACATCAAACTCTGACAGTTAAATAGAATCATAGCGTTGGAAGGGACCTCATGAGGTCAGATCACGTTTAGGCCGGACCAAGTGTAGCATTGGCCTATGCAGCATACTGATCAGGGGTGTCAAAATCACTTCCTATGGAGGGCCAGATTTGACTCTAATGTACTTCAAGCAACCCCATACATACCATAAATCAAAATACCAGGCTTCAGAATCAACCTCCTTGATAGCCACAGAGACGGTTCACAATCTTCCAGGTAGTTCCAACTGCCTGGTGGCCTGCAGACTCAGGAATACACTTCATACAACCATGAAGACTGAAGACATTTTAAAAAAAGAGAAAGCTTAGGTTTTGGAGTGCTTGGGCCCTCTGTGGAAAATACCATCTCACCAATATTTCACACCAGTTATCAGTGGAAAGAAACTAGTGGAGCTATAAGAATTAAAAAAAAAAAAAAAAATTTTTTTTTTTTTTTTACTGCTCATTGCAATATAATTGCGCCAGATGCCACTGCGTCTGCACGTTATCTACAGCTTTTTGAAACTATATAATTCTCCATAATCCACATTATTCATGTCACTAGTTATATTACAGTTCTCATTCCAATGGTCAACCAACATTTCTTACTTTTAACTCAGTAGTTCCAAGGCAAGTGACAGTCTCCTAAAATCATGAGCCAACAACATACTCTGTAGAGTTCTCCCTCACGTGGGAAGTCTGCCCTCCCTTGGAGGCTGAGAAGCATGATGATGCGCACGCGCACACACACCCCTATTTTGACTTTGCTTCTTAGGTCAACCGGCTGCAGCAGCCTTATGTGGAGATAGCTTGGGCCTACAATAAGAGAACAGCAAGAGTCTGGCAAACTGGGTCATATCTCGATCCTTTTGCCTTACACTTTGTTTCCTCTCTATTGTTCTGTGCTATTACTTACACTAGGCCAAACATCTGAAAAGGTGACTATGCTTAAAGCAGCCATGAATTTCTTAAGAGAAAAGAATAAATATGAGAGCTGGCAGATTGAAGCAGCAGGAAAAAAAGTTGGGAACACTTTTCTCATTAGAAGTCGCCAACAGCTGCCTGACAGGTGAAAAAGGACTTAGCAATAGATAACTTATGGCCGCCATGTTATGAAATTATATTAAAATAAGCATTGACAGAGAAGCGCATAAGATATGCAGACAGGATTTTCAAGAATGGGTTTCTATTTTTAGGCACTTAAGTAGCCTAATTTTTAAAAGGTGCAGAGCACCCAGAAAGCTCCTAGTGAATTCCTGGGCCAACCTAGGCATTAAAATGCAGAAGCATTACTTAAACACACACATGGATTAACAAGTGATGTCTACGGATACATTTCATAGTAATCAGTTGTATGATGCTCCATGCCAATATGTATTAGTGGGCTTTAATATTTGTTTGACCAACAGGGTTGAGAGTCAGATTTAAATTTCTTCTATTTCTGGGTCAGGTTTCAGTCACATATAAAAAAGACCAACATTGTTACTCTGGAAACCAGGCTCTGAGAAGAAAAGAAACTGATTTAATATTGAGAGACCTCTAGAAAGATCTAGCAACCTTAGTATCCATTTTAATTGCAGAAGCACATTCTTCAAGGGTTTAAATATACTTACAAATTCATGCACTAGTTTCACAGTCAGTGTTCTGACCTTAAATCAGATTCAAAACAGATAAAGAAAACTGACATTAATACTGAATATCTTGCATAACCTGCTACTGTATAGGTAGGCCTAGTTTTCATGGTAACCGTAAGTAATTATTAGAATCTGACATTAGTTGGATAAATATTTGCCCTCTTTTTACAATAAAATTGAAGTGTGCAATGACTTTTAAACTTAGTAATTTTGGAGCAGGTAAAAGTATATGGCTATAAGCTCTCAAAGGTTTAAAAATCAACTTGTGTGGCTCTTGAGTTCTATAAGTTTGGCCACCCCTGTGTGACTGTACATTTCAGGCACCTCAATCTAAAAAACTTAGGGTTTTTTAAGTCCTTTTGAAGGTAGGATATTAGCCAGAACCACCAAGATAATTAATGTAAAACTGAAGAGGCTATGGCCCACATTGCATGTGTGTTATATAACCTACATTTAAATTGCATTTCAAATTCCTTAAGCTGGCAGGTTGCCATGAACAGGCCCATACCTGACACTTAAGACAGTAGCAATTTGGGGAATTTTTTTTTTTTTTTAACCACACCCTAAACAGTAATGAATTTAAAACTGGAGTCAGATGCTAATTATTAACAGTTACAGTCTGCTAACTTGCGTATATAGTTGAGAGACACAAGGCAAAACAATACTTCCACTGAAAGGGCCTTGTAGAATAAGAAACTTGTCTAGAGAACAATACACTGAACATTTGAGCAGGCAACCGTAGTAATTTAGTGTTATACAATATTGTTACCATGGATCTAGTCTTATATAAGCTTCCAGGGACAAAATGCGTATGTGGAAAGAGTAGCTCTCTTCAAGGAGCAAGCAAAAGGCAGTCAAACTGGTTTCTGAAGTTCCCCCCCGCCCCCCACCCTTGCAATGGAAAGGTTTAAACATCCTCAGCTACACTTGTCTTTTATGCATTATATTCAACACTTAAAATTACTGTAAATCTAAATATAAAAAGTTTTAATGCATTTCATAGCTTGTTTCTCAAGTCTCCTTTTCTTCTATTATCGCTGCAAGAGAGCCATATTTGCAAAGAGACTTAGACAAGAAACTTTGATGATAAAGACCACAAAACATGTTAAAGGATTCAGGTACAAACTGCACCCAAAACTGTTTTTCAGTCCTATTAAAAGGCTGGCTATTTCAACTTAATTGTCATCTTTTTGTTGAATGCTTTCAAGATTGCTCACTCACCTCTCCTACTTTAAAAACATCCAATACTTTAGAAATTGGATCTTAAAGTCACATACAGCACTGAACACAAAAGCTTTTTAAGTAATGCTTCAAAAACATCTCAACAGAAGCTTAGTTTTCTTTAGCTCTCTCGTTTTAAATCTAATATAAGCCACATTGGCTAACATTCTCTAGACAAAGTGCTGTTTCTTCTTCAATCAAAGAGGAACAGAAATCAGGCAGTCAATCTATACTACAAATGTGCTGAAGATGAAAATTGCTTTTACTAAGGAATTAGAGATTGAGATCTGTTCTCATTCCTATCTTAAATGAAACCTTAACATTTCTAAGTTTCCCGTGAAAGAAAATCCCCCCAAAAAACCCATTCAGACTGATTATAATGTTTCATGTCAACAAAGCCCTTATAATCAGTACATATAATACATTTCTAAAAAATTTCAAAATGAAGGGAAGTTGTTTCATTGCAAGGATGTTTCAAAATTTGCCTCCAGTTTTTCTACAAGACAAAACTGCCATAAAAAACATGATTTCACAAAGTTTTTCAATTTGGACAGAACTACCTGTTGACACCTACATTATATAAAAATAGGCAGTTGCAACAACCAACTATAACAGTGTAGTTAAGCAGTACAAAATATGATTACATAAGGCTTTCAGAACGCATTTGGCATTGTGAATAATGAAATGTGGATAATATACATCATTAAGAACATAAGAATGGCCAGATTAAGTCAAATCAACAATTCATCCAGACCAGTAACCTATATTCTGACAATGACCTATGCCAAATGTTTCAGAGGGAAGGAATAAAAACAGGTAACATGAGATATCCCCATTGAACATTCTTGCCCTCTGGCAAATAGCAATCCCCGACTATCCTGGCTAACAAGTTACTAATGAATCTATTCTCCATGAATTTACCAGTTCCTGTTTGAATTCCGCTATAGTTTTTGCCTTCACAACATCCCCTGGCAAGGACTCCCACAGGCTGACTGCACTGTGTCATGAAAATATTTCCTTCTGTTCATTTCACACTTTCTGATCCCTAGTTCTGGTGTTATTTACTCCTCATAACACTTCCCTATTTACATTCTCTACCCCAGTCTTGGTTTTATACGTCTCTATCATATCACACCTTAATTGTCTCTTCTCCAAGCTGACAAGTCCCAGTCTTATTAAGCTCCCATCATAAGGGGCTTCTCCATACAGCACCATTCCTGATATACATTTTTGAGATGGTATGGGCAGATCCACACACAGCATTCAAGATATGACTGCATCACGCATTCATGAAGAGGCAATGTATTTTCTGTCCCTTTCCTATTGATTCCCAACAGTTAGCCTTTTCTGATTGTCACTGCATACTGACTGGATGTTTTCAGAAAACTATCCATAATTGATTATGAGATCTTTCTTGCATAGTAACAGCTAATTTAGACTCTTCTATATGTCTAGTTAGGATTATGTTAGTTGGGATTATTGCTTGGCATTTATCAACAATGAATTTTATCTGCCATTTTGTTGCCAATCACCCAGTTTGGTGAGACCTCTTTGTAACACTTCACAATCTGTTTTGAATTTAGCTGTCTTTAGTAGCTTTGTACAATCTGCAGATTTTGCTACCTCACTACCTCTTCTTCCAGATCATTAATGAATATGTTGAACAGTACTGACTCCAGTACAGACTCCTGGACAGAACAACTCTTACCCCTCCGCATTCTGAAAATATGCTTTGTTTCCTACCTTTCAACCTATAACTGATCCAGCACCTTCACTTTTATTACATGTCTACCTAAGAACCTTCGGTGAGGGACCTCACCTAAGGCCTTCTGAAAAAAAAATTAAGTACATATATCCACAAGTTCTTGTTGCAAAGGGGGAGCCATGTTAATTTAGTTCAGAAAAAACAAACAAACAAGGCATCCTGTGGCACTTTGAAGAAAAAGACTTGCACTGAAGAAAAATAACTTAGGAGTATGGGAGGGAAAGATAAATTCTGTGATTATGTTTCACTGCGTCAGGTCAGATTACTTCAGCAAATTAAACAAGCTGTATAGATTCATACAGTGCATACCAGCGTATCGGAAAGCGGTGAGCTTGAGAGAGGTGAATCATTGTTTGTAACCAAAAAAAATTGTCCTGTGGCATTTTGAAAAGTGATAGTTTGTAGTAAGGAAGCCATTTCATGTCCCTATTCAAACCTGAGCTGATGGTATCAAATTTGCTTATGAATTCTAACTCTGCCATATCTGCCACATCGAGGGCCACTGGGACAGCAGTTCTGGAGACAAGATGATTGATGGATGCATTGAATGCTTGCCTTTTGTTCTCTGGATTATGTTCCATAAAATCTGCCAATTTTAAATGATTATTGTGGTTGTAATTTGCCAAGAGTGTAGAGTAATTTGCTACTCTGAGCAGGAGGGAGGTGGAAGTGTAAACTTTCTTGCCCAGCAGATCCATTCTTTTATCATCCTTGTCCTGCGGGAGTTGATTGATTAGACTGCTGTTTATGCCGGTGGTTGGTGGCCTCCACAACCAGGGAGTTGGGCAGTGAATGATTAAAAAGATATCTGCAATCCTTGCTTGGAACAAAATTTTTTGTCTGCTCCAAGAGGTTGGTGCTAGTGAGGCAGCGGTTTGCCAAATACCTGTGGCTGATTCCATAAGGGCCGAATTCATTACTAGGGTGATTTTACTGGTGTATTTAGTTTGGAGTATTTTTAGAAGCTGGTGTTGGGACTCTGGTACATCTTGTAATGGAACTTCCAAGACTTCTTAGACCCTGTGGAATAACTTGAAACTGATGGAAGTCATCTCTGGGTTGAAGTAGATAAAGGGATGATTGCCTCATCAGATGAGGAAGAAGAGTGATGAAGAGACAACCTCACCTCTGATGGTTCAGGATCAGCATCATCCTCAATGTGCTGATCTCCTGGTGAAGCTGAAGGGCGTGGTGGTGGTGGTCTATAATGTTATGAAGTTAAAGGTATTGAAGATGGAACAGTGACATGCGACCACGCATCCCATTCAGGCTGATGATGGTATGAAGTAGGAGGAGGGTACCACGGATATGGAGGAAAAGTGGGTTGCATCCTTTGAGGCTGAGAGCATGGTTGGGGGGAGACTATAGATCTGCATCCGTCTCCTTCCTCATCACTCAGCAACTGGGTTGGTGAAGCAGGTTGTTGGAAGGACAAAGCTGTGAGGGAGTCAGCTGTTCCAAACTGTAATGGTGGATTAATTGTAGAGGGATCATCATCTGGCACTGTGCCATGGTGCCCTCTCTTTTTGGTGCACTTTCTTGGTGTTGAACAGTCCGACAGCACCTATGATGTACTGTCACGCTCTGTTCTGGGTGGAGCCGGGTATGAAGCAGTTGGTTCCACTGATGGTGCCGAGGTCGTCAGCGCAGACTGTGATTGTGCGTGGGGCTCAGGCTGCACTGATGATTTAGTTGGTCCCGGGGTCTTTGTCAGAGCCAGCCTTTGAGACATCTGCACCAAGAGGGCAGAAGGTGCCAGTATGGTTGCTGTTTTATGTGGTTTTGGAGCCAGTATCACTGGTTGTTCAAGGTGCCTCTTTTTCTCCCTGTGGTCCGGAGTTGCAGACCTAAGGGACTTTTATGCCACCATACTCAATGAACCTGCAGCCTCTTTAGTACATGGCACAGAAGGTGAGGGGGATCTTTTCCTTTTAGCCTTCGAGTGAAGTGGAGTACGGTGATTTTCTGAAGTACATGGTTGAGAGGCTGATGTGCTGTGCTCTGAGTCTGAGGCAGGGCGTAGAGAGTACTCCATCAGTAGTAAATTTCATATGGGAGGTCTTAGTCCCGACATGTTCTCGCCCTTAAATTTTGGCAGTGAGGACGCTTCTGGGAAATGTGTCCCTCGCCGAGACATTTAGTGCAGGCTGAGGGGCCATGTGATGCTGGCATGGCATTGTGGCAGATACTGCAGTGTTTGAAACCGTGGGAACCTAATGTGGTAATCTGATGAAATACTTTCTCTCTTTAAAACAAGTAAGGTAAGGCAAAAGGAAGTTATTAAATGGAAAGGAAGGTAAGGAAAGGACAAAAGACAAGCTAAACACAAGCCAAAGGAGAAACTGAAGCTTCATCCATTGCCTGCGGCAGTTGAGAAGGAACTGAGTGGGGGTCAGGCCATGTAAGTGCCAAAATGGTGCCAAAGTGGCCTGAGGCAGAGTGCACCCCAGACGAGCACTGCTAAACAATCCTCTGAGCCATGTTGCGTGGCCGTTGCAACACCTAAGGTGGAGCACCCATGGGGATGCTACTCAATGGAGAACTTAATACTCTGAAGATGTGTAAGCTATATAATTAAGTGTGCAAAATATTTTTATGAACTAGGAGGATAACACTAAATGTAGGATAAAGGCAATACACAGTAGCAAAGCATGTTTTAATGATTCTGTCAGTGAAAATGACCCTCTTTTGGAAAACAAAAACTAAAACTAAAATCAGTTATTGAGAGCAAGGTATCCTGACTGCTGGTTTAAACCAGCTTTAACAATGCAGAAAACAAGGACCAACAGCAGCAGCACTGAGTAAAAGCCAAGGAGCTTCAGCGAGCATATAAGGCGGCCAGAGAAGTCAACTGATCTGGTGGAGAGCTGAAGGCCTTTACAAAGAGCTGCAAGTCATCTTCTGCAGAGACCTCACCACCAAGAGCACAGTGAATACTTCTGAGGAGCCCAAACCACAGGCTCCCACCATGAACAACGAGAAGGTGGATGAGGAAGAAGAGGATATGGGGTACAAGCAACCATGTGATCCAGCAGCACAGTGAGCTAGGACACATTTTTTTCCACCACAGTTCAGCCAGCCAGACAGTTGAGCACGAGTGAGCCTGATGCAGTGGGAAGGAACCTCTGGTCCATATGCAGCCTGTTAGAAGTTACAGAGAGAGCCCCCATGGCAGCAAGACATCTATTGATTTACATTTCCTCACTTGTGCTAGTGGTAGTGGAACAACCAAGAGAAGTAGGGTTGCCATCTGTTTTTCCTTCCCTTCTAGTTAAGCAGGGGGCCCATGTGGAGCAATTTGTACATGTTCACTGGGATCTCCCGTTTGTCCTCCATAGAGATCACAATGAAACTTTCAGAAAGCTACTTTGCAATCCTCTGCTGCAGGTTTCTGGGGAGGACTGCCTTATTTCTTCTGCCACTTCCTTACACCAAGTGATTCCTTCAGATTCCATTGCAGTACACGAACTATCACCATACATGCCCAAGCAGCATCAGGATGAAAGCAGCAGCTGTACCTTCTCTACCCGTTTCACTCTCAGGTGTCAAGTATCAGCTAAAAATCACCACTACCTGTATTCAGTTGCATCGCCCTATACAAGAGTCACATCTGTGAGCTATTCTCTCCATTTCCTGGAGGTCATGCTCACCATAGCTCATGCTGTGACTGGTGCCACACTATCAAGCCTAAAAACTAGTAAATATGCAGCGCTTAAAAACTTTTTGGACAGCAAGGGGTGGGACTTCAATATCTTGTGTTTCAACTTCTGTTGTGAACATACCAACAATGGTAGTTGTGTGTTCTAATGCATCTGCTGCCAATGTGACCATTAGGCTCTGCCCTTCTACACCCGTGGCACAACTGAGCTAGATGAGGAGAAAGTAGGTGGACTCTGGATGACATGTTTCAAGAGATTCTGCATGCCAGTGCTGCCGAGAAAGACCAGGGCCTGCAAAGAAAAATTCACCCTTGCTGACAGCATGGAAGAAGAGAAAGGAAAAAGAAAGAGGGACATGCAGCAAAAGATGCTGCAGAGTCCGGCAGACCTGCAGATTCAACAATCCGATGCTAGACTCTTCTGCAGCCTATAAAAGAACTCAATGTTGACTACTCTATAATCCCCTCCCTCAACATTCCACATAGCATCAAGGGATCAGTGTATTATCCTAACTATTCCAGCCAATGGAATACAAGTGCCACTGGACTCCTTGTTTGCTTTAAAGACTAACTGATCGACTGATAAATAAATTTGTTAGTGTTTAAGTGCCACAGGATTCCTTGTTTGTTTTGCTGAACTAGACTAACACGGCTGCCCCGCTGGGGCTTGGAATTTAAAAACAATTGCAGCTTCACATACAATGGCTTCTGAATGCCATGCTTGGTGTAGGTGCACCTGAAATGCAGTGTTCCTTCCCCCCTCATAAATTCTGTTCCCTTAATTTAAGTTTTAATTTTATAATTGTCTAGTTAACATTACAGAATAAAACTATTTTTCAGACCAAAACTCATCTCTATTAGTTCACAACTTTGCTGTCTTGTGATGAGCATGTCTAAAACCCGCTAACACCTTGCTACTTCACTGTACCATAAAACCCAGAACAGCATTTGTAGACAGTATTAACAGATGAATGACAATGTTATATTACTAAGCAGTCATTAAAGAGTGATAACAGGCTACAAAACAGCAAGATCCAGTAAAGCACACTACAGCAGCTCATGATTAAAACGATCTTTTAAAGTCCGCCTGAGACATAAAGCTGTGCACTCAGTCCTCCTAATAGCCCTTGTATCCGGTTGTTCCAATTCAGCAGTCTCTCCACCTGTCTTCATCCTGCCAGAACCTCTCTCCTCCTTTGTTTCACAGACGTTAGGCAGGACATAGCAGACAACTATTGGGATATTTGTTCCTCACTGAGGTCCAATCTTGTGAGTCAACGTTAGCAATCCTTTTAATAGCCAAAAGGCACATTTAACTGCCATTCTGCTCTTTCTAAGCCCATCATTCAAGCACCCCTTGGTGTTGAGGTAACAGATGAACCACTTCATGAACCACTGGAGCAAGGGATAGCTGGGCTTCCCAGAATCTTATTGGCATTTCAACATTCCCAATGGTAATCCATTGGTAGGGAAAGCAAGCCCCTCTTGCATCTTGAACACAGGTCTGTTCAGAAAGCTGCATCTTCCCTGACCTTCCCCTACTAATGTTCGTTAAACACCCTCTAATCCACGAGTGCTTGCACTGCCTCAGAAAATAGCACATCAACAGAATGGGCTATGGGATAAAATGGTCTGGTGATAAAATAGAAACGTGTTCCATCTGTCACCCCAATGCCAGTGAGGAAACCCACGGCTGCAAAATTATCCACTATGTTCTGCCCACGGCCATGAATCAGTCGTGTGAACCAGAAGCCAATTAATTGCTCTGAACAGTTGCAAGCCAATGACCACCATAGTGGATTTTTAAACTCCAGACTGATTCCAGACTTATTGGTAACCATTTCAGGCTGGAAGTTTTCACAGTGTGACTGCCATTCACTTCTCAACTGTCGGTTGTCATTTTAGTATTTCTGAGCTGGAGGGCTAGCACAAGTTTAGCATGCAAATCCAGAAATACAGCCTTGTGTATCCAAAAGCGTCAAGTTACTGATCATTATCACAAACCTGCATGAGAATACAATTCCACAAGTCAGTGCTGGTTTCTTGGGCCCAGAATCAGCGCTAAACCATTCTCCAGCCACTCCATAAATGCCACAATCACCTTGAAGTCTATGTCCAATAGCAATCTAACTTCCAAGGAATTCTGATCCCCCAGGCTCCTGCAGCTTTGCAAACACTGCAGAATCACATGCCCTGTGCTTGCAATGCTCACAACAACAGTGCAGAGCTTGGCAGGTTCCATGTTTCTGTTAGATATGGTGGACATTGAGGAAAGACAGATTTGTGCAGACTTTGAACAGGCGCAAAAAACATAGGCTATGTTCACGCATAAACTTATTTTGAAATGAGTTATTTCGAAATAAAGTCCTTATTTCAAAATAGGTTAATTCAAATTAAGAAAATGTTAATTCGAATTAAGGGAAAGCTTGCTATCGAAACAGCTGTTATTTCGAAATGGTTATTTCAAAATAAGGCCATTCGGACATGCTGTTTCAAAACAGTTGTTTCAAAACAATGGTGTTATTTCGATTTCAAGCGAGGTTTTACTATTTCGAAACAACGGGTCCTGTTGTTTCAAAACAAAAACTCATCTGAACAGAGACATAGAATGCAAATAAAACTGTGGGATAGAGAACACTGCGCTATCTGATTTAGAATCCATGCTTCTAGTCACCCCTGAACAACCCGTTTCAGTCTTACCGAGCATTGCAAAAATGTCCTGAACACCCTGAGCTGGATGGTGGCAAGCTGCAATCTGATACCTTACACACAGTGCATTGCACATCAATACCAGGTTTTCCTGATACAGATGAGCACCACTGACGTAAGCAAATTATGCATATGCACAAGCAGTGTGTTAACTGCAGTGACTACATGCTGACATAACTTTGATCCACATGAATTGTCAAAACAAGACACTGCCTCAGTGAAGACTATGCTGACAGGAAGGTTTCTTGCATCGCTGTAGGTAATCTACTGCCCAGAGGCAGTAGCCAGGTCAAAAGACAGAAGTCCTCATCATCACTGACAGCATTGTCTACCCTTGGAGTTAGGTCAGTATAACTACATCACTCAGAGGTGTGGATTGACACACACTTAAAATTTTATTTACTGTTTAATGGTTTTAAATCATTTCCATTTCTTTTAACCATTTTATCCTCTGCATGAGCTCTGCCCCCTGCACCGACCCATGTCTTTCAAAAATGTTACTGCCTCAGAGAAGCAGCCAAGCCCTGTGTGTGTGAAAACCTCTAGAACATTTTGAGTGCTACTACAATCAAAATACAATAAAAACTGTGCAGCAGAGATGGCAAGAACATTCGCTTTGTATAGTGGAGGCAAGTAACACCACAAAGCATCACTGCAAAAATGTGCCAAACTCAGCTGAAGTTTATTTAGGCAACTTAAAAGGTCATCTCATGTTACTAAAAGAGAATTTTAATAAATCCAAGTTCAGAACAGCACAACAAATCCCACTGAAAATAGACAGCAATACTAGCTGTGGACAATCTCAAGTAATGTTCATATACTCTACAGGCCTTAACAGCCCAAAGTCTAAGAACTTTGGTTTTAAGAGTAATGGAGTAAGCTTGTACCTGCAAGCAATCTTTAAAGGAAGTTCATCTAAGTTTTTCAGTATATATTTGAAAGATCTGGGTGGCCCAAGCACACTAATGAGGGGGTGAAAACCTTTTACTTGTAGTCACTTCAAACCCAGTCATAAAAAGAACAGCTACAAAAATTGGTCTGTATCTAGCTGATAGAATTTTATGCGAGTGTCACAATTCAGTCCCAAAGTAAACTCAAGTCTGGGAACAGAGTGACAAGACTGAACTGTATTTTCCCTTAAAATAAGCCTTTAAAGTCTGTGTTGCCACTTCAAGACAGGATGACTAGTATCTATTCTACATACAGCATCTTGCTCTGGAATTTTAAGTGCTAAGCAGTCATATAAGGGGGCAGGAGGAGGAGGAGACATTTCAACAGCACTCAAAATTAGCCTAATTATTCTTCATTAAAATGGAAGTTTTACCACCAATTTCAATGGACACATAGCTAGGCCAGTAGAGAGTGCTTTTGAAAATGCTATGCCGTATTTTTTTTTTTTTTAAATAAACTTTAACTACAAACAGGGACGTCACTGGTGCTGGGCACCTGGGGCATGTGCCCCGAATCCCAGGGCTGGTGCCCCAGCTCTTGTGTGGCAGGCCAGAGATCCAGGGCCCAGCCACCTGTGCCTGCTACCGGCCCCGGCCGGGGATGCGGGGCCCAGCTGCCCAGTGGCTTCTGGCCCTGTCCCCAGCCAGGGGACATGGCCCATGGGCCATGCTCCGGGTCCCTCCCTGGGGCAGAAATGCCCCTGACTACAACTCTGATCTGTCTACTTCTACATTCATTAAACTAGAGAAAATGGGTCTTATGCCCATGTTTAATGATGAAGAAATTGAGGCAGAGAAGTGAATCCTTCATTATCAACAGCTCAGAGGGGTAGATGCCCAGTTTTGCAAGCCTCTCTCTCACTACTGAACCAACACTGCTTTGCACAAACAATCCTACACATAGCATACCCAACACACAACTATGAAGTGCCATGTTCAGAGACGGGAAAGACCAGTATAGGTATGAACGCAGGAAGGTGTTAAACATATTACTGATCCTCCTTTCAATATGAAGCTTTAACTCAAAATGTATATCAACAGTTTGACAGAGAATGTTACTATAGGAAAACAAGAACCTACAGGAGGGACAAGTTTTTGTTTTAGAAAAAGATGATCAGTTTGACCATAAAATGATATCACTCAAATCGACTGATTGGGTAAAGCAAGTTAATTCAGTGTACTTCCAAGTTATAACTGTAACCCTCACACTACAACATATGTGCAGAACTTCAGTCATAAGTTTATAAAGCATTTGTGACTGTGTGCTACAAAAAGTACTGAAAACCACAGTCAAAAGATTATACTGTAACACGCAATGCTTAAGTTACTGCCCATACAAAAGAATTATCCAAGGTTTGCACAGGAGTTAAGATGTTTCCCCAAGCAAAAGCATTGGAAGAGTCCTGTCTGCTACGAAAACACTTTGAAAATGAAGTATGGAAGTTCAGCTCACAGCAGGCTTACTAATTCTAAGAACCCCTTAAATTTCCCAAACCATTTGAAGGAAGCTTTTTCACACAACGTCCATCCCAACTTTTTTCTTCACATTCCCTGTTTACCATTTTATTCCCAATCTGGGGCAAAATTTTACTTTTAGGCAAGTAGCTTTTAAGAGGCCAATCCCATTTTACTTTACATACCCGATGAAGCGTTTTAGACGTATCTGACAGAGTCAAAAAGGTGTACCAGTTAGATATTTTTCTACTGCCCATGCAGAAGGGAAAGCTAATGCTTTAGATTTGGCAGCCAAAGTAACCCTTTACTTTGAAGGAATACGTCTTACATGCAAAGAATGTATTAGTAAAAAAAGTGATGCAATGTTCTTAAATGCAATCTAATAAAAGTGGATTTTCAAAAGAAAATAGAAAATGGTCATTAATTTTTGTATTACTATAGTGAGACAGTTCTCACACATTAAAGGCTACCAGAGATGTGCAGTCACAGGTCTCAAGCACAGAAGTTAACTCAGATTCCCTGTGCACCTGCAACACAAGGATGTATATTCTGCGGAGAGGGTAGGAAGAACAGGATTTTGGTAAGTGATAATTAAGTGTAAGCAGCAAGTACAAGTTTATTCTGAAGTAACAGCAGTCTGCATACTAAATGTGGAATCTTAAGTCTTTTTCATGCAAGGCATCAAACACCTTCACACCCCTACATGTGGGGCTGGGAAGCAGAATTGCCCATCAGATCACAGAGATGGGACCAAATCAAAATGGCTATCCAGTCAACCTAAGGCACAGAAGTTACCATCCAGAATGGATCTTTAAGAACAACCACCACATTCATGACGCAACTTACAATTCAGCTTATGCCAAACTATCTAGGTGAAGAGACTGAAAAGCATCATGTATTTCATGGGGATGAGTTATAATAAAGTGAACACACATGCCACTAGAATGGGGAGTGATTGTCGCTACCATTTTCTGATGTAACAAAGCCATTTCAAAACCAAAAGTCCTGCAGCACCTTTAAGGCTGACAAAATTTCTTTGGGCATAAGCTTTTGTGAGCAGCAACCCACTTCGTCAGATGCATCTGACGAAGTGGGTTGCAGCCCATGAAAGCTTACACCTGAATAAATTTGTCTTTAAGATGCCACAGGACTTTTGTTATTATTGCTATATACAGACTAACACAGCTACCCCTCTGAAAGGTATTTTAAATAACTTCGTTTCATTGTTTAGTTGCCTTTTGCACAACAAGTGTTGTGTACAAGTGAGCCTCCGATGAGGAAACAACGTAGGATTGCTAGATTAAGTCTTGAGCTTCAGTGGCTAACATTTCTATTATAAATACTTGGCAAACCTTAAAGAGGTATACCTTTTTATCTCAACTTTAAACTTTGTCTTCTCTACCCTATTTAGTTATTTGACTCAATAAAATTGAGGGGGAGAAGTTTTATATTTTCTCACCACAGTGTTTAACCTTTGTTGTAGTCAGCAACAATCAAAGCAATTCTTAGGTTATTTGTTCTTGGTTTAAACTAAATCAGTTACCCAAAAGGATAGTGCAACAATTTTTCCCACCCATCTTCTGAACTTTAATTCTTAGATATTCATTAGAGCATCAGAGAGCATTCTATTGGAAGGATTAACTGATCATTTCAAACCATGCACTTTGAGGTCTTGCATAAAAATAACTTCTGAATGTTAAACTAGCCTAAATAATTCACTATAGCCAGATGTTCAAAGCTAGCTGCATGCACAAAACTGCACATTCATGACTTAGCCATTTCCATGCACATGTATGCGCCAGATACTGACAAAGGAGCATAAACATCTACTGCATAAATCAGACATACAGTAGCCTTGCAAGTAATTGCTTTTTGCTTAGCTTTGAAAATCTGAGCATGTTTTATTAATTACAAATAATTAGTATTTTTGCATCATTCCCCATTCCATTAAAGCAAGTAGGCACTTTCCTGCATTTTAATATTGGTTAGTAAGCGTGTAAACCAGTGGTACTCAAGTCTATGAAGCTGAAGACACCACATCAATGGCAGAGTTTTAGTTACTCACTTGAAAACTCAAGTTTGAAGATGCTAACATTATGAAATCACAATTATTCTTCCTTTTACATCTATGTCAGGACTTTAAAAAGTACTGCTAATTTAGATACTTCGGGTTTGGTCTTCATTTACTGATCAATGATTTTGTGGAAGTCTTTATCCACAGACAGCCATGTTGTCCCACATATGAAGAAAAAAGCCCATCATTCCATAATGATGTGTAATGCAGTGTTTTCAGATGTACTGTATGCTCTTGTTAGAGATCTTGCAGTCGCAAGTCAAAGATGAAATGAAATTTGATAATGCCGAGTATTACTTTTGGACGAGTTGAAATGTACACTTGGAGGGGAAGAAGCGACAGTCACCCAACCAACTGTCTGGGGATACACCCCATAAATAGATACTTCACATATAGGTTTGGAAAGGAAACTATAAGCCATGTTTTCAGTAACATTGAAAAAAAAAAAAAAAAAACGTCTGCCAAGAAAAGCCCCTCATCCTGAAGCTGGAAGGAAGCAGGGTGCTGAAAAGCAAAATACGGTTCCCCACTTGCCCAATCACACACAGACACAAGAAAGCTACAAATGCCATCCATGAAAGAATGCACCACAAACAGCATTTATTCATTTTGAATTTTTTTTTTTTTTTTAGCAATTGACAAAAGACCCAACTCGCCAGTTTTACTTGGTTGTTTTCCTAGGCTTAAAACATTACACATTTAAACATTCTCGAAACTTACTAAGTTGTCAGCATTCATGCACAACTAGAAAACAGCCTTAATTTATTTAAACCAGAAATGCATTACCGGTAATGTCTTAACATTTCACTACTAAATATTAAAATAAAGTTGAAATTATTGAAAAGTTCATCCTTGAAATGTTAACGTCACAGCAGACAAACTATTAGCTGGCTCACATTTCAAACAAAATGGGAAAAGCAAGATTCATGCTAGTTGTTAGTGTACATTTTGCCCTAGGACTACTGCAGGATCACAGCTCACCTTGGATCATGTTTTAATAAAAAGCAAAGTGCATACAGAAATTTACAACAATTTTAAGGACAAAAAATGGTCCTATGATGTGGTCCCAACAATTAACTCAAAAGTCTATGACAAATACCATGAGCTCTAATGAGCTGTTTATAAATACTTTAGATTAGGTACAGATACTGAAAGTAGAGTTCGTTTGAAATCTTCAAAAAAAATGTTCCTGTTACTCCTCAAATGATGCTTGGTATAGCTTAAAATTTCTGTTAAACACGTGCGTTGAATTACTTGTTATCCAAGCGTAGCAGCTGCTCCTTACCATTTATTGTTAATGACTTTAACTGGCCATCTTCCTCAACTTCCACTCTCTCTTGTCCATTCTCAACAATTCTGTAGGACAAAAATCCATTTAATCATAGTTCACAGCATTTTCAATGTGATCAAAGAACACTGCACGTGTAGTTATCAAGGTAACAAAAGACAGTGCCAAGTTTAAGGCTAATGCAACTGCAGTAAGTGATCACATTCAACAGTGGGGAAGCCACAAAAATTAGCATCTTCTCTACCCACTGCAGAGTCCTTTCTGGAAGTGACAAATTTTCTAGCTAAAAACTCACTTGCAACCGTCTGAACTGAAATATTGTGGATGGCATAGTCAACAGTCGCTTAAGCTGAAGTGACATTATATTCTCCACAACCTGTTTTCCTTCAAAATTTTTTCATCTCTCCCCATCCTCCCACCCAAAAAGTCATATCCACTCCAAGTTCTGAGTTGCAGTTAAAAGTAGCAGTCAGGAACTTTGGCAGGGAAGGTTCTGAAAGCTGTACTGAGCTTATTGCGTGTTTTATGGTGTACATTTCCTGACAATATTAAATCTATGCATTTAACTAGTTTAGCATGATTGAACACCATACAACTTGCAACAGCACCAAAATAATGGTGCACAGCATGTGCTTAACCTGGCTGAATTAACATTTACAAAAAGGATTAACTTTTGCATCTTGATCAGTTTTCACCAGGCAACCTGAAGTTGCATGTAGGGTTTACCCTGCTTAAACGTGTCATGTATAATTTGGGGTTTGCATGTTAGTCTACTTTATCCTCTTCTTGATCATTAAATTATAAATCACTTGTTCAAAGCACAAGTGTAGGCCAGCAATTCCCAACCTTTTCCTTTGTATGGACCACTACATCGTCATTGAAAGCTTTTGCAGACCACCATGCAAGCAAGCCGTTTTGAACATTTTTATATGGTCAGTGGCTGATGGGAATCAGACCTGCATATCAAGGGGTATTGGATATGCAGCCATTTCTAATAATCTATTATGTTCACTCACAAACATTGCACTTGTCATAGTACATTTACCCACAGTGTTTATCTCACCCTACCCAACCCCACAAACTGCCTGCAGTACCCTCATGGACCACAGGTTGGGAACCACTGGCGTAGGCCAAATTTAAAGCTGGTTTGTATTTAATACTACCTGTGAATAACCTGTGTTTAAAATACAGAAACATGTAGAAGTTTCTTTGCTGAGATGGTTCTATGTAATGATCAGCTAGAGGCAGGAGCCACCCAGTAAAGAATCACAAAGACAAAAGCTGTTGTCTACAGGAAGCCTGATTAGATGGCAGATGTTGTCTTTAAAGAGAAAGTAGTAGCTGTGGCCAGGAACTCTTCCCTTCAGAAAGATATCATCATGCAACACCATCTGTTTTCTTGGTGACAGTCATCTTGAGCACAGTACACCTATGTTCCAAATATTGCAATGGTTTCCTGTTTACTCTGGAGAGTAGTTTATGATGTTTTTATTAGACAAAAATCTAAACTACCTCACATCCTGTCCATCCCATACCTTAAAATTTGTAACAAGTTTGTGGTGTGGGTAGTAGTTCTAAGCAATTTTCCCTCTAAGCTGCACACAAGCAGCACTCCCCAGTGCACACCTCTCTGCCAGTGGCGCAGGGCCTGCAGCTTCAGCTCCTTGCCCACCCCAAAACACACACTCTTCTGGCTGGCAGGGAGCTGTTCCGAGGAGTTTAAAATCTCCCCTGAGCATATGCAGGGTGGGAGATTTTAAACTTCCCAGCACAGCTTCCTGCTGGTTGGAAGAATGGTGGCAGTGAAGGCCATGCCTGGCATGGGAGCAGCTCTGGTGGCCACATGAGTGGCCTGAGGGGGTTGGGGAGCTGAGGCAAGGGGTGCCCGGGGGACTTTGGAAAGCCGGCCAGCCAGTAGGTGCACGGTGAAGGTGTCCAGCTGTGGGATGTGGGGAAGCCCCCCCGGCCCTCTGGGGAAAGTGCTCAGGGGGAGCAAGCAGCTTCCCCAGGACTCAAAATTGAGGGGAATGGGGGTAGGAGGAGGTAGTGTAGGGTGGTGCTCATAAAACTATCATCAGTGGACAACTGTGCTGGGGGGGGGGGGGGGGTAGGGAAATCCCTGAGTGAGCTGCAAACCAGGAGCCTTAGGTGAGTTAGAGACTCACTGTCTTGCTGAGCGAGCTCTGGCAACGCTTCACCCTTTTCTTGTCGTCAGGGCTGCAGGGCAGGAAGACAGGATTAGGCCCTGGGTGTCCCCATTTCTAGAAACTTTCAGAGCACTTAAAAAAAACAAACAAACAAACAAACAAACAAGGAGCCCTGTGGCACTTAAAGACTAAAGAATACACTATTGCATGAGCTTCTGTGGAGAAATTCCCATTTCATCAGAAATCCCATTTCTTCAAACTAACTGATAAAGTGGAATTTTTCTCCCACAAAAGCTCATGCAATAAATATATTCTTTAGTCTTTAAGTGCCACAGGGCTCCTTGTTTGTTTCTAAGTGCCCTGAAAGTATTTTAGGAACAGGGACACCCAAAACCTGATCCTGTCTTCCTGCCCCACACCTCCATGCTACAATGGGAAGCTGGAGCAGCCCCAGGCCATAAGAGAAGGGTGAAGCAATGCCAGAGCTCACCCAGCAAGACAGTGAGACTCAAAAATAAAATCACAAGGCTTCTGGATTGCAGCTCACTCAGCGATTTAAGTGTCACAAGACTCCATTTTTTTGTTTGTTCTCCCCCATCAGCATGATGCTCTGAAAGGTTCTTGGACGCTCAAGTATAGTCATTGCAAAGATTTGCTCAACATTGTTGGGTAGCTCCCGAGCTGATAGTGGCTTAAACCAGGAACTAAGAAGTGAAATAAAAAAATTAAAAGTGCCACAGGACTGTTTGTTTTGCTGAACTAGACTAACAGGGCTGCCTCTTTAGAATTTCACAATATTCCATGCACTCATGATCCATCATCATCATCATCCAGGGAAAATAGCAGGATCTGAACTTGTACAAAAACTATGCATTTCATGATAAGCCAAAGAAATGACTTACACCTTTCCAAGCAAACAGAACAGTTCTATATGCAGCTCTACCAACCAACTTTAAAAAAAAAAAAAAAAAAAAAAAAAAAAAAAAAAAAAAAACCACTTTAAGCAACAATTTCTTGTCACTAAAAAGAAACAAACTAAAATCAGAGGCAGAAGTAAAATCTGTGGTATGTTTACAATGCTTGGGTTCCCAACCTTAGTAGGGGAAATACTTTAATTAAACTTAGCTAAGCCTCAGCCATTCATCCGTGGTTTACTTCAGCTGTACACCACATTTCCCTAAAGAGGCTGCTTTATTTACAATAGGAAGATCAGCTGGTTTCCATTTTGGGGCTCAAGGTGGGAAAGAATTTTCTTCTTTATGAACCATCTCTGCAGAACCAGGTTTATCATTTCATTAGGGATGGGGGCAATGTGCTTAGCATATATGTTAGTCTTTCCTCTCAATAAAAGATATGAATCACCTAAGCCTGGTCTTGGCAGAATAGTAGACAGCTGAAGAGCTGAACAGATCTGTTTAACAAGAGCTATGAATAACAGACCACACCTTTTTTCTCTGTCTACACATTTGTAAGCCAACTGGACCGGATTCCAGTATGGTCCTGAAGCACTCAAGCTCAAACCATCTCCTTTGAGATAAGGCCTGGTTCGTGCACTAGTTACTTTGAAAGATGACAGAGCTACATCTGTAAAACTGTTCTCTGCTTGGAAGGTATTAGAGTCATTTCTTTGGCTTATCATGAAGTCTATGCGCATATATATATATATATATATATATATATATATATATATATTTTTTTTTACAAGTTCAAATCCTGTGATGTCCCCTGCACAATGACAGATCATGAATACATCAAATATTGTGAAGTTCCACAGGGGTAGCCGTGTTAGTCTAGTGCACCAAAACAAACAGAGTCCCTTGGCACTTTTAAAGACTAACAAATTGATTTATTGCATGAGCTTTTGTGGAAGAAAAATCCAGCTCTGTCAGATGTTTTTAAGATGGGAGAACAATAAATGCAGGGAAGTGCAAGTCATAGCATCAGGTCCAATGTTCCCTCTAAGCTGATGATGAAGCTGAGCAAGTTATGCATGTGCTTGGGGGGCCAGCAGGCAGCAGGGAAGGGGCCCAGTAAGGGCCAGGGAACTTGCTCAGCTGCATCACCACCTTAGAGGGAACATTGGTTCCAAGCATGGATTGTTATATGTGGACAGTCAGCATTTGGTTAACCACCATGTCAAGCTAACAGCACTCTGCCTCCTACACTAAAATGACTGTCCTCCTATAAGCAATTAACACCATTTGCTCACTCACTGGATAAAATCTCTAACCACGTGGACAAAAAGTAATTAATTCAAGCTGTCCTCCTTCCAAACTGAAAATGCCACTTTTACTAATGCTGTTTGGAAACGCCTACTGGGTGGGTGGATTATGTCACAAAACAAAGGCTGTGGGACGCTGGAGAACAGTACAGCCCACCTGCTAGCCTTCTTCTGAGAGGGTCTTACTGAAGGGGGTAGGGTGGATCCCCCCATCCTTGACTTTAGCTCAGAGCCCCAGAATCCTTAAGATTGGAGTAGTTCTGGAAGGGCAGGGGCAAACTAGAAGGCTGGGTTTGGGACAGGACAGAGGCCATGCAATCAGTGGCTGCATAGGTGAAGGGGAAGCAAGAGTGCACATTTTCTCCTCCAACAGCTAATGAGAAAAGCTTTAATTTTCAGATACATTACTAACAAGAAGCCAACACTAAAAAAAATGCATCACCCCTGAGCAAGTTCCAATGATAGTCTTTTGGGAACACTATATCCACTCCCTGCCAAGCAGCTAACAGGTGCCTGAACTTCTTACCAAAATACACCCAAAAATAAAAGATATCACACATATACAAGATATCCAAGGGGAAATAAAGGAATGAGTGTTATAACATAGCCTACAGGCTTGAAGCCTGTAAAGTATTTAGCTTAGCCAAAGCCAAGACCCAAGACTAAAGAGACACTTAACATTAGCAACAAACCAGTAAGTGACAATTTGTCACAACTCAGCAATTGCACTACTTCACAAGATGTCATAAGACAGAGTAGTGGCCTCAACCTTTTTTGGGCTGCAATGTGCTTGGCAATGGGTTACAACCCTATAGGACACACCAGTCTACCCGCCCCAAGCCAAATCCAGCCACCTCCTGCTCCGCTCTCTGTAATACACTTAGCATTGTGTGATAACACAGTAACATGTCCTGTCACAGTGGTTGAGAACCACTGATACGCAGCACTGCATTGTTCCTAAACTGCTGATACTTGGAAAATTTTATTTCATATTGTATATATAAAAATATACAGAAAAAGTGAAAGCTTTTTTTTTTTCCGGATTTTGCAGACAGTTATCAGTGTACCAGCCACAAGTTATCGTGGCTCAGTAACAAATATTCAGTATCAGGGAAATTAAGGTTTCCACTCCTTTTCTTTACTTGAACTTCTACACTCCACTACCCTCAGAATGCACCATTTTTCACAGGCAAATCCCCTGGGCATCAGCATAAACACATTATAAAAGCTCTATCACAGCTTGCATGCCTTGGAAGTTGCCAGGATGACACCCACTGGTGATGCTGACAACGAAGATTAGAATAACGATTAACACTCTGGAGTTCCTCGGTAGGAGATGAGAGTGATGCCAGTCACAAGGCTAAATACTTCATACTCACTATCTTCTGTTGTGTTTCAGTGTTTGTGGTGTTCTGATTAGTGTATTTGCTAATAAAGGGATTTGAGACAAACTGCTGTCCTGTGTTCCTTGGGTGTCTCATTTCAACACTGGAAATTTTCCTGATGCTGTAATGTTCAAGTGACTGAACCCTTATCAGCCCCTGGGAAAGAAGTTAATCAATACACCAAATCATTAATTAGCTACACAGACTACTGCTGTCAAGGGTTTGCCCTACTTTTGGATAAACTCTTGACTACAGAGCAATGGGTGCATTTCATTCCTCCTCCCCAGAACTCCAGCACACTTGCACATACTGTAACAAGAAACAAGCCAAATGGGTCTATCATTACAATTCACATAGAATTGGGTAACTATGTTACAGAGTATGAGAAACACAAACGTTAAGGACAAGAAGTTTTTGAAAAAATATCAATTCCATCATAACAGTTATAAAACAAGATAAATGTTACCTTTTTGTAGTAATTTTTCTGCCATTTACTATTTTAGTAGACGTTGATACCGATTTGAAACTACCCATTCCACTGCCACCAAATGAGGTAGAGGAGAATGAAGTAAGACCCCCTTGTCCCAATGAACCAAATGAAGTAAAACCTGGAGGAAAAGATTGATATGGAAAATATTTCACTAAAGCACCGTAAAGGATTTTGAACCAGTTACATTACACACAAATATCCCCCCCCCACCCCCCCAGTAAGTTTCAGCAGTAGATCAGACAGAAGAACCATTTTATTTTAGGAATCATACTAGAGAGAACACTGCTAAGTTCATTTTTAACTCCCGAACTGGTCTATTGGACCCTTAAAATTTTATTCTATTAATTCTAGCTCCCCAACTTCAAATACCAGAGGTGCTGGTTAACTGCTACTCCCATTCACTTCAAGTGGAGTTACAAAGACCAAGGCTTTAGCTTTTAACCAGGCTTCAATAAATGAGAGCAATTAAGAGTACACAATCTTGTTTAAGTAGCACACATAGAGCTGTCAAAAATATTCACAAACACCCCTGGATAAAAACCAATGAACTAAGTAGTTAAGACTTGCCCAATTCATGACATCCATAAAAGAGTAACAAGCAGAACATATCCATTTTCTTCACTAAACAGGGCTAACTCCCTTTTCAGGAGCTTTCAGATACAACAAATACCACATTCAACACTGTAGCTCTATTTAAACTAGGAGACTCCTCAGTGAGATGCAACAGGTCTTGGTATTTCATTGTAAACAATTTTAAAAAGATGCATCAATTTACTGTTTCAGAAAAACATCTTCTGTAACAAGATTAAATGTGACCTGAAGTTTGCTTTAAATATTTACCTGTATCAAATGAAGAAAAGCCACTCCCAAATCCAGGAAATCCACTAAATGCCGAGAAAAATGACCCACCACCTCTGGATCTGCTTCCACGTGGACCTCGTCTGTTTCCAAACAAGTCCTCAAAAGGATCTTCTACGCGCGCGCACACACACAAAAAAAAATTAGATTTTAACATAGGTTGAAATGATCCATTTCATTCAGTGGTTGCTACAGTTAAGCATGAGAACATCTAGCAGAGAAGTACATTTCTTGCTCCTTCCTCTGAAGCATGTAGCACCGACCACGGACAGGATGTCTGACCACATAGTGCACTGGTCTAATTTATTATAGCAACTCTGTTCCCTTGAAAACTACAGGGGAGTATATGAGGGAGATGATCACAACTCCTTTTGAACACCAGACCTTTATGCTCCATTATTAAAGTAATGGCATGCTAAGAATAAAGTCCTGCTTCCTTACTGAGCCAGTTTGCAAGAGATCAATGGGAACATGCCAAAATTCACTTTTTCAGGAGAGGAATGTATGCCACACGCAAGCAAGCTTTATCACTTATAGAAATGCAAACAGCTATTATATATGTGCACACAAAAAAATCTCAAGTTTTAGATCACATTCATGTAGATTATATAGTTCCTGTCAGCTAGCATCTGGGTAACTAAGGACTCATCTTTCTTCACATGGCCATCAACTACCAAAATCTTTTTTGAAAACTTGATTAAAGCAAGTTTTGTTCAAAGGGGCAACAATCTGCTCTTCAACATCAGAATGTTAAGTTGCCAGCATTAGAATGAAAATTAATGCTAGAGAAGCCCTACTTCTTTCTGCAGAGTACCTTGTCTGTCCAAGCTGAATTTTGGAAATTAATATTGTGGATCTGACTAGTAAATTCAGATTCAAAGCCTAAATAGCCAAGACATTTTGTATAACTTCATTCAAGATTCAAAGACCACCACCAGGTCTCTGCTTGAGGTAAGTTCAACATATGTCAGTGCTCCATTAATCTGAAGACAGAGGTAAAAGAAACAGGGAATTAAAATAATTATAAGACAACCTTAAGTGATCTGCTAACATTTTAGTTTAGTTTAAATTACCTAGTTAGAGGTGTAGATGCTTAAGATATTTATAGAAATTCAGACAAGAGGAAGAAAAAAGACAGAAGGCCATTTTGAAGTTCAACTCAAAATCCTATAGCTAGATTTAAAAAATAAACCAGCAGACTACTAGCTATACTCTGGCACAAAATATTTTTACTTTTATGGTAAAAAACTCTGGTCAGAGATTAATAGGTAAATATGCAATAACTATATAGAAGTTACTACTTTCTACAAAATTATAGACAAGCTGTCCAAATAAAAAGGACAGTTCTAGTAGACTAACAAGGACACTGGAAATGCAAAGCACAAGAAAACTAACATTTGAGTTTTCCATCATATTAGCATAATGTCAACATCTGTATAGCACTATCATTTACACAACAAAAATCAACCATTAATGTCAAAATCATTTACTCTGAATGCAACTTAATTTTGGGTTTGAGCACCCACTGCAGCAGAACTTTCCAAGATCCTTATACTGCACAGCACAGGACACTGGAAACATTTAAAAGATGTGGGCCAGTTATAGAACAATAGTTTTCAGTATGTTAGCACAACCTACGATAAAACTTTGTTGAAAGATGCAATATTGCAAAAAGTAAAATGTAAGGAATTATTCTTCAATATACGAGGTCTGTAAAAGCATTTATATTTTTTCAACTACAGAATTTTCCAATTATACACCTCAGTGTGATGTTTCAGAGAATAGGTTAATTCCCAATACAGAAAGATACTCCTGTGCAGGACAACAGTTAACTATATAGTGAAGTCCAGTTGAAGGCAATACCTAAAGTCGACCATGTCCTCACTTTCCTGAATTCGGTCACTGTCATTTTCAACCAAATCACCACCACTGTACAACTAGAATTATAAGCTGATTTTAAAATAAAGATGAGACCCCCAAGAGCAGGCTTCTGCCTCATCCCCATCCTGGCTGAAGACCAATTACTGAGGGCTAGTGAAAAAGATGACATTTCAAGTAAAAAAGGTGAGAACTGAAAGGGAAATAGGAATTTTGGTCATATAGTTAAAGCCTCTGGTTTCCCAAGAAGTTGTAAATCTCAATTTAAAAAAAAAATCCTTTGTAGGTCACCCATAACACCAAATATGCATTAGCAGGCTTGAGGACCAACCCTTAACTATTTAATATCATCATTAGTGGAACTGAGTATTTCCAATTCACCACACACCTGGGGAAGCAATTTCAAAAACTAGCATACAAACATACAAAGTAGCAAGTAAAGCCATCACAGCTGAACAGTGGTATAGTCCAATTTATTCCTCCTAGTTAGAGAATGACTCAGTAGAGAGTTATGAAGGTCATTCACTCATGCATACAAGTGATCTATATTATATTACTGTCCTATTATGCTTTCTATTTATAGCTCAGTTTATCTTCAGTTACCTGGTATTAAAACAAACACACTCATGTCAAAGCTAAACTATATATTTATAATCCACAGCATTATTGGCCACTTACAGGTGATCTGTACCAGACCACAGCCCTCCTTATCCCCACCACAAGAGCAACAGAAGCTCGGAGGAGCCTGCAGGGGACGTATGCATCTACAAAAAAAAGTCTCCAACCCCATGGGAGCCCTCAGTGATACATGGAATTAGCCTACACCAGGGGTCTCAAGCACACAGCCCGTGGGCTGCATATGGACCCTAGAGCTATTTCCTGCGGACCTCCAATGATACAATTGTTACCAATATTTGCAATATCACTGTATGGAAACGTTTGAGTGGTGCGGCCCTCAGGCTACCATACTAATCCTCATGCGGCCCTTGTGGTGATTTGAGTTTGATACCCTTGGCCTAGACTTTGTTATAGCAGCCCATCTGTGGCTGTCGGGGGGGGGAGGGGAGGGGAGGGGAGGGGGGACGACAAAAAAAACGATATTGCTATGCCAGTAAATCCTTGTGTGGACACAGTTATGTCAGACCAATGCTTCAGATGACATAGCTAACACAGCTCTTACACAAACAGTACGAACTCCTGCCAACATAGGCTGCATTTTGGGGTAGGACTGAAACTGCATTTATTTTACCTCACAAATATAAAGGTTCCATAGTAGACACATAGCCTTAGATTCCAGATAATTTTGGGGGGTTTCGTTGCATCCATCCCAGCTTTATACCGTTGCAACCCTGAACCTGCCCAGATATCATTCCCCCCGTAATGCTTGGTCTTCCATTTTCTGCCCCCCTTCAATTACAATATACATACTTCACCACTCACTTACTCAAATTAAAATTAAGTGCTCTCTAAAAACACGACATTCTGTGATGCAGAACAGGCATGTATGTATAAAATGGAACTTGACACGCCTAGGGTAGCATACACACAGTACTGCCTTACCCTCCTCAATCCTGTTTGTCGTCTTAGAATTGCAAGCTCAGAGACTTGTTTTCTACATTTCAGTACTGCACCTATATGCATGCTCCCTAACAAATATTGATGAGTTGATGTATTTAGCATCAAGCTACTGAAAGTCACTTATTTTGAAACTTTAAAAAGCCCTTATTTAAGATATCCATATCTGGGGCTGTGGACATTTCTTTTTTTCTTTTCTTCAGACAGTAGTATACAAGGTAGAGCAACAAGTCAGGTACAAGACCCCCACCTCCCATACAATATAGCATTTTTACTTTTTCTAATAAATAAAACAACAGTTGTTGAGGGAGAGTCAACATGCTGTTGTAAGCAGAACCATGCCTCACTAATACACTAGAATTCAGGGAGCGAGTCAAGAAACTTTTGGATAGTGATGAACCAGTCGATACAGTGTACCTGGAATTTCAGAAAGCCTTTAATGAAGTCTCTCACCAAAGCTCGGAAGCAAAGTAAAGTCATGAGAGAAGTGGGAAGGCTCTCTCATGGATCTGTAACTGGCCATAAGACAGGAAATAAAAACAGGAATGAATCAGTTTTCACAATGGAGAGGGATAAACAAAATAGCAGGGTTCCCTAAGGATCTGTGCTATTAAACATTCATAAATGATCTGGAAAAGGAAGGGAACAGTGAGGCAGCCTAATTTGCAGATAATAAAGGCCAAAACTGACTGCAAAAAGTTGCCAGCAGATCTCACTAAACTGGATGATTGCACAACAAGACAGCACATAAAGTGCCAAATGTATATTGAAGAAGAATCAGCTATTCATATAAAAACAATGGGATCTAAATTAGTTGTTGCCACTCAAAGATCTGAGTTACTGTGAGTTCCCTGAAAAACATCTGCTCAATATGCAGCAGTGGCAAAAAGAAGTTAACATATAGTACAACAAAAAACAAAAAACAACACACACACACGCCACTACATAAATCCACAATGCACCCTGACTTTGAATAATGAATGCAGTTCTGGTCACCTCAACTCACAAAAAATAATTAGATTTGGAAAAGGTGCACAGAACAACAACAAAAATAATAAAGGTTATGGAACAGCTTCTGTGTGGGAAGAGACTAAAAAATGGGAGCATTCTTTTCAGAAGACAGGCATTACAGAGGTCTACAAAATTGTGAATGGTGTGGAGAAAAAAAAAAGCATTCACTCCTTCATAAAACACAGGAACTAAGGGTCACCCAATGAAATTAATAGGTGGTAGGTTTAAAAACAAAAACCAGAGCAAGTACTTTTTCAGAGAACACACAACCTGCAGACCTCTCTGCCACATGATGGAGTGAAAGCCAAGAGCACATGTAGGCTCTGAAAATGAGAGATCTTTGTGGGAATAGGTATATCAATGGCTATTAGCCAAGACGATCAAGGACGTAACCCTGTGCTTTGGATGTCCCTAACACTCTGACTGCTGGAAGCTAGGACTGGATGACAACAGCGGATCACTCAATTCTCCTGTTCTGGCCATTTCTGCTAAATTGCCTAGTACAGACAACTGTTGGAAGACAGAATACTCAGCTATAGGAACCATTGGTCTCATGCAGTATAGCCATTCTTAAGTCTTACAATTTGTTCTCGCGGTTATTTGGTTTTGTTCAACACTTCTGGAGTCCAGATTAGCCTCTCTCAAACTACTACAAAGCCACAATCTTGTCTTCAAAACCCACCTCTACAATCATGTATATAGGAAATTGCTCACTAACAAGCAGTGACTAATAATAATCACTTATAGCTTGGAAAAAATTTGGAGAGTTCTGTTTATAGCTAGTCTGCCACTTATCTTCAGTATCTCTCCCTCACATTAGTGTGCACAGCACTAGTATACCCTAGTAAGAAACTACTCATGCTTGGAGAAGTCCTCACTAGAGATGCTGGGACTAATGAAATAAGAACACACTCAAGTCCCAATACAATTTGTATACCTACAAACATACATAGCGTTACATCTAACTTTTTTTTTTGTATGTTCTACTCTTTCACCCAAAAAGTAAAAAAAACAGCAGAATGGATATATACCACGGGCCACATATGGAGGAGCTGGAAGATGACAGCATAATGGACTGTTTTATCAGAGCAGTGCTGTTACAAAGCAAAGGTCAGCACTGACTCAAAGCCTTTATTTGCCACCTCTACAGAAAGAGATAATCCAAGCACCTCAGTCTCACAGAATCATTCCAGTTCTATACAGCTAGTCCTCACTTAGTGACCTACTCGTTTAGTGACCCCTCAGAGTTATGACCGGCTCTCTGATGAGTTGGTATTATGGCGATGTACGAGAACTCGCATCAACTCTCTCAGATTACCTATATTTACAGTACACTATGCAAACTAAGTTCAGTACATTAGAGCTTAAAACATTTAAAAAATATATATGAAAAATGTTATAAATGATGCAAAGGTGACATTAAAACTATCTACCGATGGTTGAAAAACCCACTACCAGTAAAGTACATTATGCCTGAAATACCGGTAAGGGCTGCTCCTCGTTTAGTGACCAATTCGTTTATCAACCGGGTTTCAGGAACGGAACCCGGTCACTAAGTGAGGACTACCTGTATATCAATGAGAACAACTATTTGGTACCAGTCCACCTTACTAAGGCTCATTTAAACCAACAGAATTAATGCATGCATGTTCACGAATGAGATATACTGAATGGCTTGGCTAATTTTTAAATTAAGTAACAGACACCAAAACCTTGATTGCAATAACTATTAACTGTGCTTGATTATAACCCGATTTCCTTAAACATGCCCTTCTTTGGAGTTCAAGGACATTTAATAAGGGAAGTTTGAAGGGTTAGTGCAAGCTATTTGTGCAGTGCCCAAATATCTGACCTTAAATGGGTTCGGGGGGGGGGGGGGGGGGGGGGAAAAAAAACAATGCAACCCCAAGGATTCAGCTGGAAAAAAAAAAAAAAAAAAAAACAAAACACAACACATCAAAACCCATCTTCATACAGATGTGCTGCAAGTTTAAGAAAGAAACTAGTGTGTGAAGAGTAACCCTCAATCACTGCTAGAAGTGAAATATAATCCAATCTGAACTATGTAAACTAGTAAAACAAGCAAGAAGTCTGATGGCACTTTTAAAGACCAAAATTTATTTATTATGAGCTTTCATGCAAGAGTGATCCCACTTCAGATGCTAGGAGGAATAAATGCACTGAAGTAAGTGTAATAACAGGATCTGGTCAGATTACTTCAGCCAGTCAAACAGGTTATATTGATTCAAACTGGAGGAAACAACAGTCATATGCAAATTTGATAACATCAACTGGGGCTTGAATAGGATATTTCTTGACTTTCTCATTACAAACAATGATTGTCACCTCTCACCCTCCCCACCTGTTGTTCCCTCAGTTTGAATCAATACAATCTAATTGATTTGCTGAAGTAATCTGACCTGATCCTCCGATTACACTTCACTGCATTTCTCTCTCCTATCTGCCCCCTGCATTTTGAAACATCTGACAAAACAGGA
Organism: Podocnemis expansa; assembly: GCA_007922195.1. Classification (NCBI taxonomy): domain Eukaryota; kingdom Metazoa; phylum Chordata; order Testudines; family Podocnemididae; genus Podocnemis; species Podocnemis expansa. Next base: position 60,687,715 of record ML681964.1, read on the forward strand.
TCTCCCCCACAAAAGCTCATCCAATAAATTTGTTGGTCTTAAAAAATGTGACGACTCCTTTTTTCCAGTATGTGTGTATCTTGAGGTGTCCAGTGCTGAGACTGGTCTTTGGGCTAACTATTTCAAAAGGTCAAAATGGGTGACTGAACACACTGCAGTCTGTTCTACTATCTGAAGAGATGTTCAGCAGTAGTCTTAAATAATCTAACATGACAAATAGTTATATGGCCTGGATTGCAGCATTTTCTCTTCCTTAAATAGCTGTCCTTTCATAGCACCTTGATCAACCGCTCAGTTCCTACATAAAGCACAAATACCAAGCTGCTCAAACAAATTAAAAGTGCACTATTTTGGCATGTTTCATGTCCAGAGCTGTTTGAGACCCTTGGGGGGGGGGGGGGGGGAACCAATGTGCAACATTGACAGAGTATTCGTTTTAGTTTTCTACACCACCATCAACAAACTTCAGTCCCACCACATCAATTACAACCCCAAGGAGATTTAATCATGTGCAACTATTCCAAAATTCCCCCTTAGCATGTTAGAGGTGCCACAAGAAAGCAAGCCATTCTCTAAGCAGACCATGGCTCCAGTAATTCATAAGAGCCTTTGACAGTTTTTGTATGCATTATTTTAACAGCACAGTGGCCAGAAGCTTTGGAAACTGGTTACGTTGCACCAAGTCTTCATACTTTTTGTTTTTTCTGACTGACACACAGTACCAGATTTAGGAAGAGTATTTGGATAGCATACAAACGGAGCAACGCACATTTACTGAAACAATTGTTCTGCGTGATTTGTTAGTTTGTTCTTCTATAAAAACAATGTATCACGGTTGCTACAGTTTTCAAACAAATCAGACCTTAAGAAAGAGCATAAACTGGCAGCAAAATCCTCTATGCAACATCAAACAAATAAATGCAAGGCGCGGGAGAGAAAAGAAAAAAAATAACTAAGACATATGAAAGAAATTAAGAGCTAGCAAAAGATCAGTTATCAGACCATTTCTGGTGAAAATCAAATTACTCATTACATAAGGATGAATTCTGGCCACCATTTAAATGCATCACAAGGTGCCAGCATCACCCGAGAGCAGCTGACTTACCGAAGAAGTCAAATGAAGAGGGGTCCCTTCCACCAAAAAACTCCCTAAAGACATCTTCTGGGTTACGGAACGTAAATCCAAATTCAAATGGATTGTCAAAATGAATTCCACCTGCAGAAAAAAAGTCACATTTCACAACTCGACACTTCAGAAACAAGATATTTGAGTTACATATAAGGTGTATGCAAGTCTATATTTTCTAAAATGTAAAATTCCAGTTTTTGAGAAGTCCATTCCTGGCTCAGATGAATTCTGTCACTATATTCTTTGACCTGTATTTAATCCAAAAACTGCAGTTGATTGAAGTTTCAATTTCTCTTCCCTCTTCTCTGATATCCCTGAGTTAAAAGTCTACAAGTTCTTAGTTTCGTTTTAGGTTTTTGTTTTTTTTTTTTTAAATCATGTGCTTTTGCAGTTTTCTAGAAATCAATATTCATTTTTCATATACTTAAAAAGGTGCACATCTGACTAATAATAGATGTTTTGTACTGTGAGTCTAAAAACAGAGCTCTTGGTAGATACTGAAGTCTATGGCATCTTTACTCCCTGAATCAATGTCATCTTGTGATTGTTTTATAGTACCACATTCCAGCATTTGGTTTATATTGGTGGTTTTCAATCTTTCTTCCTTTATGGACCCCTAGAAAAATTCTTAATGGAGATGTTGAGCTTTTCAAAACTCTTAAACCGCAAACCCCTAGCAGCCTGCAGACCACAAGTTGAAAACCACTGGTTTATGTTACGCAAATAGACTCTGAATTACACTCTGATAAATACAAGCTAAAAAAATTAAACACTTAAGGTATTAGGACTATGCTTATGACTGTAGACTTTTCTACCACCATTTTGGAAGAATTTCTCCTCTGGTTATTTGATTACCTGATAGTTACTAAAAAAAAGTCTCTTTGAAAAACAAATTCAGTAGTTTCACTTTTTACTCTTAATTTCAGATTCTGCATTGCAAATTAATACTACATTTGTTTAAAAACAATTGTTAAATAGAATATGCTTTAGAAAAATCAGCACTCCTTTGGTTTTATACTTCATAAAACATTTTTCAAAATTTTGTTGGGCAAAGTCAGCATTTAACTTCCTGACTTAGTTCAACTATATACAGACTAAGTTTTGGACCAGACAGGACTTGAATCTGATATTAGGGTCCTATCAAGCTGGTACTCTACAGCATGTGCCAACACCACATTCCTAGGGGGTCTGTTTCTACATAAAATAACATTTAAATAAGAGAGTTTAGCTCTTCATGACTATAAATGCTTTTCAGAGCACAAATTTGAATGAGTCTACAGAATGGAACAGTTTGCTAAAAAGTTATACAGATTACATAGAAGGAAGCATGCCAAGTGCCTACGTACCTCCGCCTCCTCCATTTAAGCCTTCTTTTCCATATTTGTCATAGACGTCACGTTTTTTAGCTACAAAAAGAGTTAATGACATCAGTAAAGCTCCATTTGGAAGCAACAGAAATGCAGTATGTATTACTGATGTACAAGTTCAATTTTATTAAAGCTAGTTTAAGACATCTACCACAGAAAATGCAGAGTAAAATGTTTTGCTGAGGATCAAAGCACTGTGAGTGCAAACAAAACTGCAAGTGTCAATAGCAGAGCTCCAGTAACAGCTAAGATGATGTCAAAGCCATCATACTGTACCACAATTTCCGTTGACAAATGCTTCACTATGTTAAAAGACTGTTTTCTCAGAAGGACGCCCATGGTCTTCATGTGTGTATGCTTATAAAAATAACTAGTACTGTGCCAAAACTGGTAAGAAACTTAGCCACTGTGATATCAGATTGTGGGAAGGATTTTTTTCAAAAAGGATTACAATGGTTGCTAGGTACAGATAAGAGTTGGAAAAAACAAAAAAAAAAAAAACAAACCACACCAAACCACAAATGAAGGACAGAGGCCGTTTAGAAAGAAAGAGCTGAGAAGTTACTTGTTTGCCATGTCAGGGAGACCAGGGGTATGTAACTTCACTATCTGCAGTGTTTTCCTAGTGCAACTGGGGGGGGGGGGGGGGGAATTGAAGCCTGCAACATTGTAAAGTTCACTCTGAAGTTTTAATACTACGTATCAGCTGGAAAAATATGGGGGTTATTACTCCAGTGGCTTTAGAGAAACATTATTCTGGAAGTGCAAGCAAGAGACTGGCCAGAAAGATGTGATAAAAATCAGGCAAGTCTTATTTAATTCCCACTGTAGTCTCCTCATTGACTTTAGTGGGAGCTGATAAGACACGCCATCTTAGTGGAAAAAGAATGATCCCTTTTAAAAATTAGCATTTTGGGATCTAGGAAGAACTTAGTAAGAAACAGGCTAATTATGAAAATAATCCAGTTTTACAGATGATACACTACACTGAAATAAACCATTTTGTTGTAACATGGGACTAGTTGTACCAGATTAGACCAGAAGTCCAGCTAGTCCTAAATTCTACCCCTAACAATGTTCAGCGGCAAACGTTTCACAGAAAGTTGCAAGAAAGCTAGAGGATGAGAGTTACGAAGTAAGCTACCCACAGAGAAAAAAGTTTCTACCTAACCTTTATAAATTAAGCACCAGAAACCAAACACAAAAACAGGGTGACCATTATCTGTAGCCTGTGCTATAGTTTGAGGCAAACTAGACAAAAGGACCATTTCTGCAAGAGCAGCACTCTCCCATAGTCACTTGTTGCAAGTAAAGTTCATAATGATTCCTAGTACCCTTATAAGTAGTTTAGGACAATTTTAAACAACCTGTAAGACTTGTCAGCACTCTTATTATGGGACCCAGAACATTACTCTGAAATTTCAGAAGCTATATTTATAAAATTAGCTACAGTTACTGTAGTTAAAAGACAAGTTAGACAAATACACCATCCACACATTCTTTCAAGTTTCTCATGGCTACATAAGCCTCTCCACGGATTCTTTAACATACATTAACCACCTTGCCAGGTGCAAAGACTGCATAATCCATTTATGAGATTCCCTCATGAAACACCACTTCTGCAAAACTTTGAAAGCTACAAAATCCTTAAAAGGGTGCTGACCTTCTGACAGCGTATTCAAAATTAAGTGATGCTATATTTAGAGTTATTCTATTGCTGCTCTTGACTAGCGAAAGGGGAGTAAGGAAGGCTTTTGGTATTCAGCTCTATACAATAACCTGCTGCATACAGCTACCTAGTCAGTCAAGAAAAAAAAAAAAAGTGTACTCATTATCCTAATTAACATGACATGAAAAATACCAACAACTGGAAAGAAGAGGCTTTTAGAGGTTTACAACGAAATATAACCATCATGGCTTCAGCTAATGGGTTCAAAGAGTCATATTACTTAAAAATTCCATGAGTTTCAAAGCCACTGAATGATTCATTGTTAATCCCAGGTCTCTGCATACTCAAGACTTAACACGTAGCATTAGAGAGCTACATCAATTTGTTCAAGGCATTTGTGTCTGAATTTCTGCTGCCCCCACCCCATCACCACACCGTACCAACCACCTCCACTTCTTTACAGGACCACCAAATTTAACACCTAATCAAAAAAGTGCCATTTGTGGACAAATTTCAGAAGAACTCCTTAAAAGCATTACGATTCTTTGGCAACCCAAAACCATAGATTACCTGTCAGCAAAAATACATACCATCTGACAAAACCTCATATGCTTCAGCTACTTGTTTGAACTGTCTCTCAGCTTCTTCTTTGTTATCTGGATTTTTATCAGGGTGCCACTTCAGTGCTAGTCTGCGGTATCTGAAAGGAAAAGGGAAAATAGTGCCGTTTACTGAAATGGAGCTTAATTAAGTAGTCATATACACACAAAAAACAAAAAGGCATCAAAACAGAAAATCATGAATTAGGACATGTGTTCACACAAAGCTCCTTTGCAGACCTATGCAAGAAATTCTGCGGATACTCAAATAAGTAACTTTACTAAAGAGGGTACCCCGACAGCTTTCAAAACATTTTTACCAGAAGTCAGTTACTCATGGATGCTGCTGAACGCTGGGAGGTCTGTTTCCAGCTACACTCCTTTGGCTGTTTCCATGGTTCCCTCTATTCTCTCAATAACCTCCCTATATCCCAATAGGTTATCTCAGAGTGAAAGGGCAGGTAACAGTTTGGCTTTCAGAGGCAACAACTGAGAGTGGAGAACCGGACTGATATGTAGGTTGATAGAGTAAAAAGAAGCCTTGCTGACCAGCCTGTAAGTTAGGAAGCTACAGATTTTCTGCTACATGCTCTCCTCAGAGCTCCAAACAAACATCCAAGCAGGATTTAATGCTATACCAAAACAGAAACCCTTTCTATGTTGAAAAGTCATTAGCATGGACAGACAACTGCTAGAGGAAACACACTGAAGTTTGGAGGCTACATATGCACAAACCCTATTCTGAGTCAAGTATTCTTCCTGAGATACTCTAGTATGCAAGAATTTTACAGTCATGTCCTCCATCATTATTTAAGTGTGCCCGTTATACTTCAGAGAGTATTATGATGAAACAGGAGTACAACCCTAAATGTGCAAGTTAATTTATTAGCCATAAAGGTATGCCTACTAATATAGTGCTTTGATTCACTAACAGGGTTTGATGAGCCTAAGACTGGTATATTAGGGTGGGGGAAGAAACTGACACAGCATTGACAAGTTTCTGAAAACTAGAAATATTGCAAGACATTTGGCAGGCCATGAAAGCAAGATGTTCCACAAGGAGCACTTCCTCCGAGTTGTTTCTGAACAAAAGCAATTGGAAACTAAGATTATTTGTCACACATTCTCTTTAATTATGTTACTGTCAAACAGCTATTTTATATCTGCAAGTAACATGCAGAGCTCAATTAAAAGCTGTATCTTATTTCTCTAAAAAAACTTTCCTAATTTAACTCTATTAGCAGATATTCAGTGCATTAAGTCAAAGCATGGAAAACAGATCTCATCTGATAAAATGGAAGTTAGTATCCAAGGATGTTGTTCTATATACTTCTTCATTTAAGGAGACCTCATGCTGGAAAAGGTTTGATATTACATTGCACAGCACTCAATGTGGAAGTGAAAGAAGCCTTGCAAAAGGGATCAGGCTTATAACTGCAGCTGGTTCACAAAATAGATGATACCACTGCCTGTGCCATCTCAAAACCTGAGGTGTGCTTAAGAGCAGTGTCAGTAGTGACTAGAAGGTAGCTAGGAACCATGCAGTTAATGCTTTACAGTTTCAGCCTAACAGCTCAGTGTTACTCTCGCCCTAGTCAAATATCTGCAGAGATCACCTTGAATAATACTTGAAGTCATTACTCAACATTTTGAAGAACTATTTACAAACTCATCTACAATATTTATCAAAAGCCAGTCTCAAATGGTTGCCAATGGCATCGTTCCAGGAAGTCCTCCTCCTGGAAAAAGTGCCTGAAAAACTCTGACTTCCAAAACCTTCAGCACTTCTATAAGCTTTTTGACCAAGTCACCTAAAAAAATCAAGCGCCTCTCCATATGCACGAAACACCACTCCTAGTCTTTTATAAGTATTTTTCCATTCTGATCAAGTCTGCAAGTGGCACCAGCAGCACATATATAGTATACACACATGGGAGGACAGCATCAAACTGCAAAATGACTTGAAGAAGTGGCGGTCTGCAGGAAGCAAACTTTCTACACCAAAGAGGAAAAAAAAAACTTGAGAGGCTCCAGACAGGGAAGTGTGAGTGATCCAAGAGAGGTTCTAACCTGAAATGGTCTACAATAAGAGGATTAGAAACAGAGTTCCATAATCTACTGTAAAGAAACAATAAAACCAAACACTGATAAGTATACTAGAATGAACAGCTGATAATCTAATCCAGACAATTTTATGTAGACAGCCTTCTTCACTTATGAAATCCTTTATCTGAAAATGATCAAACGATACATTTTAATAAAAAGCTCAGGATCAGCTTTTTTAAGTGGTTCCATTTACTTCATTAGGATATCGAAATACGTACCTTGTGTAACATTTCTCCTGGTGTGTGCACATTAAATGGAGTATTTTCTAGAGCACTGCTGATATCACTAAAAAAAAGTTTTTTGAATTGCTAGTATTCATACCAATATTTTAGGTATGACACTTGGAATCAAGTGAAGTGGTTCTCAACCTTTTGTAGGCCACAACCTACTTGGTGCCATACCAAGATCTTACAGGACATACCAGGCCACCCTCCTCCCACCCACCCTCCACCCAAATTCAGCCATTTCCCCAGCTCTCCACAGACCCGCCTATCACTGTGTGGCGACAGTGTTGTGCCCCAGTACAGAGACTAAGAATCACTGATCTAGGGGGTCGAGAAAATGGTACTTACGCTTTTTTAATGTCATCCGGTGAGGCATGCCTGTGCACTCCTAGAACTTCATAATAATCCACCATGTTTTAACAGTTGTCTTGTTAACGACAGCAAGTCCTGCAATTACAAAACCCTTTTACTAAATGGGTACAACACTACTGTCAGGTTACAGAACATCTGTCCCTTTAAATGATTTAGCTTTTTTTTTTTTTTTAATCTAAATATTTCCTACAAACTATAGTATATGGAGAAATAGTCCGTTCCTATGGCCAAAGAAAATAAGAAAAACGTACACTTGTGCAATCTAGTTTTATGTTCTCCACAGCTGTCATTTAGGTAGATACTGGACTAGACAGGGAGTTAAGTCGTTTCTCATTAGCAGATATGAAACAGCAACAGTATGTCAGTGAACAAAGTAAGATTTTCTCAAACAGGAAAATGTATCAAGATTGTTATTGTGGTCACTTTCCTTAACTATACAGTACAAAGTTTGGCTACCCTATATTGCCCGGCACCTTTGTCATACCAGAGAACTGCTTCCACGGCAAAGCCCCTTTAATGGGAGCATGCAGAATGTGTGGTTACCTCAATGCTGCCAAGCTTCCTACAGCTAAAAAGAACCTGATCAGTGTAATTTCTAGTAGTTTTTCAAGAATGTAGGATGGGATTCTTTTAATTAAAAAAAAAGCCAGTCATAAATCACTTGAGAACCAATTCAGAAAGTAGAATTATCTTGAGAACTCAAATTAAAACCCAGTCAAAGACATGACAAAATTTTAGTCCACAAAGCAATATTAAATTCAGTTTTCTAGTCATTCATCTCTTTTATTATGAAAATTATAGCCAGGTAAACAGTACCCACTAACACTGGCTCAAATCCAGAAGATAAATCAGCCACCTTGAAAACCAGACTAAAATTGTTTAAGAGTAAAATAAAACAGTTTATTTTAAAATTTATATTAGATGTTTTATAACAAATGAAGTGTTTTATGAGAAATTTCCATTCATTTAGCACAATAATCTTGTTTTTAAAGCTGACTGAATTGGACCCCACTACCACAGAACACAGGGCAGAAAAGGAAGATTCACAGAAGTCCCTGAAATTCATAAAAACTGAATTCCATGACTACGATGACAAAATCTTATTCTTATGCCATTCCAGAATAGAGTTCAGCAAAACTAAAATATCTGAAAACTAGGAAATAGAAGGTAAACTCCACAACCTTAACTCTTCCTCTTTGAGCGACACCCCAACATGCACCCCTGCCCCCCCCCTTTGCTTCATTCACTGTACCAGCCAGGTAGCCCGAGTTTACCTTCCACTCAAACATTTAACCTGCTCTCCTGACAGAATACTGCACTTGTAAAATGTAACCCCCACTTCATACTCTCTTAAAAACCCCATTCACACAATGTTTTCCTGTGTTGAAGCACTACTTCTCCACTCATCATTAAATCCACTGCTCTTGTGTCCCACTTCACTACTGACAGTGTTCATGGCAAGGAGACCCAAGAGCTTTGCTCCTGACAACTTACACAATTCTGTAGCGAAATGATGCAGATTGGAACCTCAAGGTACACATGCACCCACTTCTTTTGCTGAACACACACAGGTTTGTGGGGGACTCAAGCTAGATCCCAGTGTAGGAGCTAGCTGTGATTCTAGGACAGAACATTGTGCCAACAGGGCAACCGGGGAGTAGGAAAAGACAGTTCCAGCAATGTGCTGAACCAGGGCTAGTATAATCCTGATAGCACTCACGTGGTCATATCAACACTGTCCCATTTGATTTTTAAGAGGCTTGGTTATCAGTGGTATAAGTGGGAAGGTTTATGTGAGAGCTCCCACCAATGAGAGAACAAAGCCATCAAACAGTGACTCCTCATCAAGCTCATACATTTAGAAGAACTGGTGACAACAGGCACAAAGCTAGGTAAACTAGCCATACAAGAGAAACTGTAGCACTTGTTCTTGCTTGCTACTGCAAGTTCCAGCTACTATCAGTGGCAAAAAGAAGGAACTGGGGGGGGGGGGGGTACAGGGCCAGAAGTACCTCTTATAATACGGTCTGTGTGTGGCACTCCAGAGGGTGCCAGCACTGGCCCTATGGATACTACTAAAGGGAAAAAAAAAAAAAATTCTGGTGACCAGGCATAGAGAGGTGTGCACACCTAGAACGAAATCAACACAAGCAAGCACTCAAACAAACTTACCTCTACTTTTCCACCATAACAAGTACTGGCAAACCCTCCCTTCCAGCAGTCCCTCCTCTCCCCATCTGATTCAGCCATTACTAAACATTACAGATGCTATTAACAGCTAAGAAGGTGCTCCTTGCCAAAGGATTCCTGACCCATCCTTAAGGTTGGAAGGATTATGTTTTGACTGGTAAACGTCAAAGAACACTGGATTTCTCACTGACACGCAAAAATGTTTCTAGTGACAAATTCAGATAGGAAGAGAAAAGATACCTGAGAAATAACTTTATTTATGGATATTTACTCAAAGACTGCTCAACTCCTGAGAGCACATCTTTTCCCCAGTGCAGGAGAGATTCTGGTACATTTCAAATAGTGTAGTGGCTAGCACCTCTGCTTAACATGCAGAAGGTCCTGGGTTCAATTCCCAGGGGGTTGGACTTGATGATCTCATGAGGTCCCTTTCAGCCCTATGATTTGATTTGATTATGCAACCCACTTTTTCCACTGCTGCCAGTCCAGAGCAAGGCACCTGACACACATGCAGGCATGTAAAATTTACCTCATAACTAGTCCCAGTTAAGAACTGGCTTCTGAATTCTCATGTGCTTACATATTTCCAGCACAAGCAGCCAAAACCATATTTATTAAAAATTTAATGGCACAGGGTGTCACTCCACATTATTTTGGTTTTAAGGACTTAGACACTGAGTATGTTAAAGAAGTTTTATATAGTTTCATATACTTGCAAATATTTTCAGACAGATGGCTAACATTGACTCCTAAATTCATATTTTGTACAGATGAGCTAACTGATAGCCAAAACTTGAGCTAATTTGGCTTACCAAAACTTATTTCCCCCTCCCCCCCACTTTCCTGCAAAAAACAAGTTCCAAAGGGATAGCCATGTTAGTCCAGTTCAGCAAAACAAAAACAAGGAGTCTAGTAGCACTTCTAAAAACTAACAGATTTATTAATCACATGAGCTCTTATGGGACAAAATCCCACTTTGTCAGACACTTGAAAATGACGTAGTACAGATGAATGGGAGAACAATAAATGCAGGGAAGTTTAAGTCATAGGATCAGGTCAGTCTGTTACAGCAAATCAATGCAGTTATTTAGATTCAAACAGTGGAGAACACTTATAGGAGGGAGATAAGGGTACAAGGAAAGCAAAATTACCTGCTGGTTTTTTCTCATTACAACAATCTCTATTTAACCCTAAGCAGACGGGCCACAAAAGAGTAATGAGTATCTGATGTTCCTCTGAGTACTTACACAACCCCATCCCCACAGAGTATATTACTGCTGTCCACAACACACTTTTAAACCCAAGACAGTTTCTCCCCATTTTGCAGATGAAAATGAAAGCATAAAGATTAAGCGACTTGCCTGAAGTGTCACAAAGTCAACAACAGAGCAGGCAACTTGTGCCAGATGTCCAGAGAACTAGTCTAGTGCTCCAAATACAAAGCAGTACAAACCATGTGCATGTACAGGAGGAAACAGCAAGATACATTAATCCTGTCAATTTACTGTCAAAACCAGGGGTGGCCAAACTTATGGAACTCAAGAGCCACACAGAGGCATATAGCCGTATACTTTTACCTACTCCAAAACTACTCAGTTTAAAATTCATTGCACACTAATTTTTATTGTAAAACAAGGACAAATATTGACCCTACTAATGTCAGATTCTAATATTACTTACGGTTACCATGAAAATTAGGCCTATACAGTAAAAATTCAGCTGCTGCTTGATGTAGAAGACTGCAGGCTAGTCGTGAGTTTTTTAAAATCCCACCCATGCCGCACTTCTCCCCACTGTCCCAACCCCTTCCTGAACTTCCAGGCGGGGGCTGCTTTCCTAAATTGATTGGCTGACTTTCTTCTGGGAGCCACAATTTTTCATTCAAGAGCCACACGTAGCTCCTGAGCCACAGTCCGGCCACACCTGGTCAAAAGAAATGAAGAAGGGAAAAAGAAAACATGGGAAGAGAAAAGGAGGGAGAATCCCAGAACAATAGGAATCTATACTAGCTACTGCACATGTATTTGGCAGGGTGCAAAAGACAGGTTTCCACCTGAAGTTCTTGGTGCACAGATCCTGACAGTGCACAAGGGCTGGTCCTACCCCTCTGCACAAGGTGTAGGCAAACAGGCTCAACCCGGCAGGATCCAAATGTGAAGGGGAATCCAGCTATGCAAGAGGGCTCTGAGTGGGGCTAAATAACAAGCTCCTCAGGGGACTGAGTACAGGGACAGTGGGACTCTACTGGTAAGTCCTGATGAAGGTGAACAGGGCAGCTCAGTTTGGCTGTGGGATACAAACACAAAGGGGTTAGCTGGGTGGAGAAGCAGCAACCTGACCCCTTTCGCCACAGCTGTAAAGAGTGATAGGGGGAGGAAGGGACAAGGTACACAGCTTCCTGAAGCTAGCACCCTTTTCTGGGGTGGAAGAGAGTCCCCAGCTCATGTCTCTAACCCAGATGGGACCAGCAGCTAAGCTCAGTGCAAGGTAGGAGCCACCAGCTGAAGAGAATCCAAACCTCCCCCTCTGCCATTTATTTACCTCTCTGCCAGCTGCTCTACTCATCCAAAATGATCTGCCCACACTGCTGGGGTGGGGCACATCACCACTCATGTAGCTTCCCTTTGCCTCCTTGCCAAAAAACTAACAGGAAATCAAAGAAATCTGCTGAAGACATTAATTCTGCAAGTGCACATACAATGGCACAGGATTCCCCCAAGAACACACTATACTGTGCATATTAAATCTGCAGAATTTACCACTCAGTCAAAATATACCATGTTAATTTGACATGTTACAACAGCACCCAGATGCTTTAAGATCAGGAATCTTTTTGTTAGCTGCTGTGCTGAGTGTAGATGACTGCCTTCACCCTGTGCACCCTCTCCCATCCAAACTGCCATAAAATAAAGGTGGTGTGGCAGTACACCCACTCTCTTCATTTTCCTATCAGCTATGAAAATGTTAATCCAAGACTGTCTACACAGGGCATTAGCATCTAACATTGGACTCTCAGCACCCTCTTCAACCTCACCTCACCTCCACGCCAGAACTAAAGTAACATCAGCAACAAATAACCAAACTCCAGTATGCAGATGATTGTGTGTGGAACTACAGCACAAGGAGGATCAACGGACAGCCCTTAACTGCTCCTCTGAAGTTTACAGAAGTATTAAGGCTCACCCCAAAGCTCTGCAAAGCAAAATTTCTCCACCAGCTTTCTTCTAGTCAAACATCAGATCCATCAGGGAAGATGTCAATGACAAAGAGGAATTGGAAAATGCCTGTCCTGCAGCCCTTCTCTAACAGAGGGCAAACACACAATGAGATTCAGCACAGAATATGCTGTGCCAGGCCTGCCTCTTGCAGACTGTCATCAGAACACACTATAAGCCAACAATCTAATAAGTGATGGTAACATCAACTCCCCTGCAAGGCTTAATGACCCACAGAAAACATCAAAGAACCTTGGAATGCCAGTAACCAGCACTTTCTCTGGAACAGCCTCAAAATAAAGAGGTAGGATTGCTGCACTGTCAGCATCCTCATGGAGGCCAACATCTTCAGTGTTAAGGGCCTGATCCTCCAACACCAGCTGAAGTGGAGCAGGCACTGATGCACGCCTATCAAAACTGCTGTACGCCCAATTCACTGAATGAGAAAGGAAACAGGGAGGCCAAAATAAATGCTCTAAAGCAGTGGTTCCCAACCCGTGGGCCATGGACCCCTGGAGGGCTGCAGCGTGGCTCCAGGGGGTCTGCAGAGAGGCAGGGAGCTGAGGTGGGATGCTGCCAGAGACAATGGAGACCCCAGCTTCTGGCCAGCAGGAAGCTTCCCCCAGGCAGGGAGTTTTTAAAACTCCTGCCTCCTGAGCATGCTTAGACCATGCTCAGGAGAGCAGCCTGGGGGGAGGCCAGGTAAAGGGAGCACGGGAAGAGGCCCCGGGGAGGGGATCGGAGAACTGTGGGCAGGGAGATATTCAGGGGAAGGGGCAAGGACAGGGAGGCTCCCCTGGAGCAGCTGGGGCCGCATTTGGCTAGCAGGCTGGATCCACCCCCCCGAAGAGGTTCCCCCGGAGTGGATGGGGCCCTGTTCAGCCAGCAGGGGCTGGATCTGCCCCCTGCCCCCGCGGAGGCTCCCCCAGAGCAGTGCAGCCGCAGCCGGGGGGTGGACTTAAAAAAAAAAAAAAAAAAAAAAAAAAAAGACAAGGGGGTCCCCAGCCTGGAAAAGGTTGGGAACCACTGCTCTAAAGAGATACAGCATTATCATCACACACTAGCAGAGGTAACTCACAAAGACTTGTCAGAGAGGGAACCACTACTCTGTAGAAAAAAAATCACCTTGCCTTGGTTGCAGAAAAAAGCCGGGGGGGGGGGGGGGGGAAGGACAGACAACTGTCATGTAGCAGTCATGGCCCAACCACGCCTTTCACTATCACCTGCAATGTCCGCCAACAGGTTTTATCCTTAAAGACTGGACTCCTCAGTCACCAAAAGATTTATAAAAAAAAACAAACTTGTAAAAGGTCATCCTTGATCACCAAGGGATCACTACCAAGTACAGAAGATAGTCCCTGATCTGAAAAGCTTTCAGTCTTTCCTTGCATTATGACATTCTGTTTCCCCAAGACACAACACTGCAAGAAGCTCTACATCAAAGCTGAGACCATCACTGTAGCCTCAGATCCATGGCTAGGTTGACGAACCCCTCAGGGTAAACACAGCTTGCATCAATCTAGCTAGAGACTGAGAGCTTGTCTACAGTTAAAATGCTCGAGAAGCAAAGCTGCACCACTGTAATGTGTCAGGGGTTCACCCATCAGAGTAGGTAATTCATTCCCCCAACAAGCAATAGGTAGGACAATTCTCCCCTCAACCTAATGAGGCCTACACAGGATTTAGGTCAATTTAACACTGCTTAGGGTGTGGATTTTTCTTACTCAGACCAATATAGTTCAATCATTCTAATTTTCTAGTGCAGACCAAGCCTCAGAGAGCTGGATTAACTACTATACCTCAATGGAAAAAGCCCTTCCATGAGTTCACAGATTTACACTAGTGGTGTAACTGCAGCAGGGCTTCTAGTGCAGATGTGAGGAAGTGGGATTTTCTCCCACAAAAGCTCATGTGAAAAATAAATCTGTTAGTCTCAAAGTGCCACACGACTCCTTGTTTTTTTTTGCAATCACATCATCCCTCAAACTTTCTTTGGGACAGGCTAAACAAGCCTAGCTCCTTGAGTCTCCTCTCATAAGACAGGTTTTTCACTCCAGGGACCATCCTTATAGCTCTTCTCTATACCTGTTTCAATTTTTCAATCCTTTTCAAACATGGGGGACCAGAACTGCACATAGTAGTCCAGATGCAGCCTCACCAGTGCCTTGTACAGCAGCAAACACCTCTCTGTCTCAACTTGAAATACCACTTCTGATACATCCTAGAACCGCATTTGCTTTCTTCATGGCCACACAGCGTTAGCAGCTCACAGTCATCCTGTGATCAACCAGTACTCCCAGATCCTTCTCCTATTCAGTCTGTTACAACTGATCTGTCCCCAACTTACAAGAAAAATTCTTGTTGTTTGTCCCTAAATGCATAACCTTGCATCTCCCATTATTAAATTTCATCCTATTCCTGATACTCCAGTTTACATGGTATTCCAATATGTCTCTGTACTGGCAATATCTCCCAACTTGGTGTCATTCGCAATCTTTATTAGCACATTCCCACTTCCCCCCCCCCCCCCCACTAAGGTCAGTAACAAAAAGGTTAAATAAGATAGGGATCAATCTGGGAGCCAGAGGGACTCCACTGCTAACCTTCCTCCAACTTGACAGTTCACCCTCCAGTATGACCCACTTAGCCTCCCCTTTGACCAGTTCATTATCCACCTTACCATATTTGTATTAATCCCCATCTTCTGTAATTTAACTAATAATTCCCTATGTGGAACTGTATTAATTTACTTACATTTCAGCAAGGCATTTAAGTTTCCTTTACCCCCAAAAAAATGTTACCCTCTCAAAAAAAGAGAGATCAGGTTGGTCTCGCACAATCTACCTTTTGTAAAGCCATGTTGTATTTTATCTCAGTTTGTAATCAATATCCTTAAATACTTTCTCCTTCAAAAACTTTTTCCAAGATCTTGCACACTACAGGAGTCAAACTAAAGGCCTATAATTACTCAGATAATTTGTAATCACTTTCTTGAAAACAGGAACTGTATTAGCAATTCTCCAGTCACATGGTACAATCCTGAGTTTACAGATTCACGAAAAATTGTTGCTAATGGGCTGAATTTCATGAGCCAGTTCCTTTAATATTGTCAGGTGGAGATTATCCAGGACCCCTGATTTAGTCCCATCCAAAAGCTCGAGTTGGGCTTCTACCACAGGTATGGTAATTTCCACTTGTATGACCTCGTTCCCATTAGCTACCCTATCTCTAACCCCTAGGCTCATCTTCACTCATTAAAAACAGATGCAAAGTACTTCAGACTTTCAGCCATACCTAGATTATCCTTGACCTCCACCCATCCTCAGTTTTAACAGTCCCACTTCTCCTTTCTATTTACATCTAAATTTCATTAACAGATTGAAGAAGAAAGCAAATGCTCCTGCTCTCCCATCTCCTTATCAGTTTCTCAACCCTGAATGAACTACTAGTCATTGAACTGAATAAGCTTTAAAAGAAGAGTTTTTACACACCTGCAGAACAAACTGTGCTGCAAAAATCCAGGTTAGCACCCAGATGCTTAGTCAGTGAATTCCATCAGTTCCCTGGTTTCGTTTACCTCAAAAGCAACGATGTGCCACTTGATTCAAGTGACTTAATACATTATATTAAATTTCAGCAGAAATACAGGTTGCCATAATTACCAACATTTAGAACATTTTTTTAAATTGGATTTTGGTATGGATCTTAAGTTTAAGATTTGTTTATTCCATTCCAAGAATGCTTTAGACTAGTCAACATGAAGAAACAAGAGTATATTTGGGCATTTCTCAGAGATAGTTCACATACTTTACTAGATATGCCAGCAAGTTTAAATAAATAGAGTTCTGAAGTCCTTGTAAGCATGTCCAAGCAGGAAGAATACACAGCTTATGTAACAAATGACAGCTGGGTCCTGCAGTTGTCTTAACCAGTTTAAGACAATAACCCAGAGAAAACAAGAAAAGCAGAGCAACTGTGAAACAAGTACGGTCAAGTAATTTTATACTAACTTGTCATACCAGTGGGAACCTGCCCTTCAGAACTTAGCTGAATTTTATAAAAAGGAACTAAATCTCATTTTAAAAAGAAAGAAAAAAGTTATCATTGGATGGTAATATCAGACTATTAAAATAAAGTGTGCTGAAAGAGCAACTATGGTTTATCACTAACGAACAAAATTCCAGAAGTCTTAATGACACTCAAGAAAAAGCCCCTTTTATTTCCTTTATACTATTTTCAGACATGTGATCTCAACTGAGATACCATACCATGGAAGAAAGATACTGCTTAAAGTGCAGGCTAACAAATTTGAAGTTGAGCTGGTTGTTTCCACACTTGGCTGCATTTTAGCCTATAAAGTTACAGAGTTCCTCAAGTGAAAAGCAGAGCCTTTCTACTTGCCAAGAAAGGCCATACGACAGCATTACTGAAAGACTGTCTAAAATTCTGGGACCAATGTATCACTACTATTGCCCCAGATTTTGCTGACTTCAAAACATGGGTATTTTGTTCGGGGCTGTGTTTTGTTTGCAAACTGTTTAAGGGATTTAGCAATACCCCCAAGACATCAGGGGTATTTGGGTTTAACTACTTAATGTTGGGTTGGAAAACCCCTGAAAACTTCTGTGAGTTCCCCATCTTCAAGCATCTGACAAAGTGGGATTTTTCTCCCATGAAAGCTCATACATTTGTTAGTCTTTAAAAGTGCCACCAGACTTCTTGCTCATTTCACTCAAGACTTCATCTAATTGACATCTTGCTTGTGGAACATGTCCCTCAAAACAAAGGCCCTGCGCCAAGCATAGCTGGTCTACCATTTCCTTGAGAACAGAAAGCTATCGATCTGTCCCTTACTGAAACATGATGAATATCTACACTTACGGCAGCATATAGAATACAGATCTGGCTCACCCAGTCGAAGTAAATGTAACCTGCAGTGAAGAAAGTGAAACACAGATAAGGCATATAGTGGTCTGTGTGCTTAAAGCCCCTACGAAGTATAACCTCCACAGCTCTCTCCACACCAAAGTGGTGCCTCCCACATGCACAGGATTCTTCTTTAGCAAGGCATCCTACTGCCTTCCCTTTCCAGAGTCTTGCCTTACTGCATATAGCTATACTCTGGCAACAAGTGTGGACAAAGCCTGCCTTTTACCGCAGCACCTAGCTACATGTGGAATGCCTGTGCACATGGCTATGAATTCGGACAAAGCTGCAAGAAAGTAGTGAGGAAACACTGTGAGGCCTAGCCTTCAACTCAATCTACTTTGTGACAACTACAAGACAGTTTTATCTTCACTAGGCTCTTTACTCAAATGAGGTCACTTGAGGTAAGAATACATATTTTTTTCTTGCAAAAACAGCTATGATGCTGAAGGGGAGAAGGTATGTTTGAAGTCTCGTTTAGAAGAGTGGACGTTATTAAAAAAAATTTTAAGTTGTTGGAAGTCAACATAGGCTAAGTTCCTAAGATGTCCGGTGTTCAACACAGTCACAGATTTAATTAGAATGCCTCTAAATCCAGATTAATTGTGGGGTTTTTTTAAACGTCCCAAAGGGGAATAACTGTTAGGCAGTATCTGACCTTTGGAACCAAGAACTACCCACAGAAGTATTCATGAGGGCCAGTATTCACTATTTTAATGTCTTACATACAATTTTTACAAAATATAATTTAAGTCTATTACCCCCATCTCAGCAAATTTACTCAGCCCAATACTAGCAGGAGCCTGGTCTAAAGCCTCAAAGTTAGTTATTTAAACATTATAGGTGAAACTTCATTCACTTACTTTTTGTGGGCTGCACATTTCTTAATTCGTGATACTGACATGTTCAATAATTGTCATAACGGCTGGAGAGTGAGCCCAGATTCCAATCAATGCATCAAGAGGCAAACACGCTTGCCAAGAGATCCTTTCCAATTAACCTTCCCAAAGGAGGGTTATAAAGATCAACCAGCTAGCACTTAAACAAACCTAAAAGCCATGTGTCAGGGTAGCGAAGGCAGCCAAATACTGCTGCATCACTGAAAACTGGCTGAAGGAGTTAACTGCCCTCTATAGAACAAGCCTGGATCATACTAGGTATGTAAAGAAGGCAGAGTAATCACAGTATAGCTGCAATCAATTCAAACGAAATCAATGCCAATGCATTTTCAGCTGGCATGCATCCACAATATGGATGAGGCTATTCCCATAGTAAGGGTAAGACAGAACAGCCTGAAATCAAATATACACAATTCCTCCTGATACTCCCTGCTCAGAAGTGCTATTGAAAAGTTAATCACCCTAGCGTGAGCCATCCATACCTAGGACAGCCACCTGAAAATGCCAAGATCAGGGAAGTATGCAAAAAGAGAGCAAATTCTCACAGCACTGGTCGGCAACACTGAAATCAGACCTCCCCACCACCACCCAAAACAATGCTGCAGATTTCCCATGCTGACAAGAAACCAAAACAAAAAATAAACAGCCCCCTTTACAGCACTGCAGCCTCTGATCCCCAATCAGAGACTGATCTAGAAGAGACAAGTTACTTAAAAACTCCATGCTACAACTGAGGCTGTGAAACAAAGTATCAAGACCCAGCAGGCACTGAATGTACACCAGAGAACTACGCAAGGTTGCAAACCCCAATGTCTACTGAGAATCTAATATATACAGACTTTTAAATCATTTGCATGCATGTATGTGACTGCTTCAACTCTTTAGCAGTGCCCTGATGCTGCTTCCCTCACCATCCCCAACATTCCCCCAACCCCGGGGCCCTGTCACCATCTCCTGCCATCCCAGACATCCACCCAAACACCCAGGCCCAGTCGCTGCTTCCCTCTCCACCCCCAGCCCACTCCCTAACCCCTGGGCCAACACCCCCCCCCTTCCCAGGGCCCTCTTACCTGACCACTCCAGACACCAGGGTCCCACTCCTTACTCTAACCCTGGCTGGGGCTGACTCCCCAACATGGCCACTCCAGCCCAAAGCATGTTTGGTGCATATTCCAGGACGAAGACTTAAAACTCCTGGGCCAGAGCTGCTGTATGACCCATGTATAAGCTGCCTGCCTGTTTTAAAGCCAGTTTTCCAGCACAAAATTCTCAGCTTATACACAAGTATATATGGTAAACTTTTTTTTTTTTTAAATTTGTTAATGGAGTGGCTGGGAGCATGGTAATTTGGGTAAGATCTGCACATAAGTTGATCCAGTAACGGTGCTTATCCCTGGAGGTCAGGAGAACCTCTTTGGTAAAAAGTATCAATGAATTCTGAAGACAAAAATGAGCTGTCAGAGCAACAGAAAATTTATGTTTACATACTTTGAAAACTTACACTTAAGAGCTTCAACAAAAACAGGCACATCTTGTACACTCTGTAAGCCTGCATCAGAGTTGGCAGCTTCCTGAGAAAGTCTAATTTAGGACAGGCACTGATAAATACTGGCTTAGACCAAGTTACCACTGGGGAAATAATTGCAGTACACAGCACAGAAGGAATCTTTTCAAACTGAGTCTATTCCTTAGATTTTTACCAATCCATCCACTATATCAAAGCTGATCTTCCGCTACAGAACGCTGCATGGTCAAATGGTTGTGGACTGATACTGTGCAATGCTAACACTTAAAGACTAATTCTGTACTTCTTTTGTTGTATAACCAAATGTTTCTGATTTCAGTTTATGTAATATTGAAAACTGAAATGAATCATAATGAATGTAACAACTTGTAAAACAATGACTCAAAATAAAGACATTCTGATGTTCAATATTACAATCACAATATATTAATATTGCACCTACTGCAGTTTTATTTTATTTGTAAAATTCTACTGTGCTTGTAACCACAATGTGAATATATAAATAAAAGTGTAATGTGGTATGCATTAAACATTTTTAAAAATAGAAAATCCCTCTGAATTGACTCACCAGCCTTTCCCAGAATGGTAAAAACACGATTTTACCTCGTAAAAGCCACCTCTGATAAATCCCATTCCATCCCTGGACTGGAGACTACAAGGACTTGTGTGAAGATTTATGCACCACTAGGCTCTTTTGCAATAAGCTTTTCTATTTCATTAAAGCAGTAGCAAAAGCCAGGCCCTCTAAAACTCCATAAATCATCTGAAACAACGATCAACAGGGTAGATAAAAACTGACCTAAAACCCGCAAATATTTAACTGGACTTCTCTCACTGTGTTATTTAAAAACAAACACATTTAAAGTGTTGTCATTTCAGACATAATTCTATTAAAACCTATGGCACAGATTTCTAAAGGTATTCAGCATTACATGGCTCAGTGTTGCAACAGTTAACTGATGTAGGAACCTCTATTTTACTTTAAAAGGAATTTGAAAGGACAAATGGCAAGATAAGGCTAGCAGCAAGTTTTGCTGCTTAGTTCTTTTCAGGACTAGAGAAAGACTGTGAGGAAGTTCAGATGCACCTAAATAAGCAAGGTGGAATAGAAAATATAAAGGCAAATGAAATTCAATATTAACACAAAATACAACAATGCAGGGAAATATCTGAACTACACATCCAGCTAACAAATTTCTAAATTAACAGTATAAACAAAGGAAAGGAACCTGTGCATCACTGCAGGCAGCTCAATGAAGACCGTCACACAACATGCAACTGTTGTAAAGAAGTAAAGAATGTAAGGATGCACAAGGAGCAGGACAGAGCATAGGAAAGTTAATATATAATTGATAGTGTAATTTTATTTGGAGCAGCACATGCAGAACTGCTCATCCCATCTAAAAAAAATCGCCCAGTTAGCAGGGAACAGAAAAGTGCTATAGGAATGATTAAGGTCATAGGAACACCCATATGAAGACTGGAAATAGTTACCTTGAAGACAACAAAGAAGGGACATCTTGGTAGCCACCCAAGACGTATGAAGCAACTCACGGACCTGTACAACTACTAGCTGACTCATAACCTATCACTTAAAATAGCTTCTGCGCCAGATGACTGGAGAGTGACAAATGCCATGTGTAATTTTTTTTTTTTTTTTTTTAAAGATCTCCAGAGAGGATGCTGGCAATAACAAGCCAGTACGTCCAACTTCTTTATTACAGTTTCAACCAACCAGTCTGCCTGATCCTGAATAGAATTATCAGACAGATAAGCCTGATGAATTGGGGAAGTCATTATGGATTTGTAAATGGAAATCATGCCTCAATTTATAATAATTTCATTGAGGAAGTCAACATGGAAGTTCACAAGGATGATCCAGTCAATACAGCGTACATGCACTTTCAGAAACCCTTTGAAAAGGTCTCTCCTCAAAAGCTCCAAAACAAACTAAGCAGCCACAAAATAAGATGGAAGATCCTCTCATAGGTCAGTAAGTAGTTAAAAGATGAGAAAATAAAAATAAGCAGCCAGTTTTTACAACGAAGTGTTGCATGCTAGGATCTCTCTCCCATAATTTGTTAAACTGTGTTGTACAACATATCAATCAATGATTGCAAAAGGGGATGAATGGCGACATGGCAAAATCTGCAAATGATTCAAAGTTAACTGAGATAGTGAAGTCTAAAGCTGGCTGCAGAAAGTTACAAAGGGATCTCACAAAACTGCATGAATGAATTTCATTTTCCACTTTGTCACGCAATGTTGATAAAAACAAAGTATTGAACAGTGGGAAAAATCCCAACTGCACATACAAAATTAAGGTACTAAATTAGCTGGTACCACTCGAGAAAGATCTTGGTATCATGATGAATAATTCCCCCAAAACCATCCACTTAATAAGCAGGGGCAGTCAAAAAAAGACTAACAATGTTAGGAACCATTAGAAAAGGGATAGCTAGCAAAACAGAAAATATAATTATAAAATCCATAATACACACCCACTCCTTGATAACTCAGTGAAGTTTTGATTACCTCATCTCAAGAGATATTAGAAATGGAAAAGGTGCAGAGCAAGGCAAAAAAAGTCAGAGGTATGGAACAACTTCCACGTGAGGTGAGATTAAAAATACTGGGAAAGTTCTATTTAGAAAAGAAACTAAGTGGGAGGGCAGTGGGGAAATCAGATAGAGATCTATAAAATCATGAATGGTATAAAGAAAATGAAGGAAATGTTTTTTACCCCTTCAGGTAAAAAGCAGTGGTTTAAAGTTAATAAAAATGAATTTGTGGAACTCACTGCCAGGTGAGAAGGCCAAATTATTAAAAAGGTTCAAAAAACCCACTAGATAAACTCAAAGAATCAGGTCAATGACTATAAGACACAAGAGTCAAGGACACAGACTTTCTAAAATATATGTCTCTTTATCCCAGAATTAAGCATATGAATTTCCAGGCAGAAACGAACCTTTTGTAAGAATTAAAAAGGAAGCTGAAAAAGGCAGCACAGTGATGCCAGAAGTAAGTTCTTAGAATTTCTGTCTCCAACAGATTGAGAAACCAAAGCCATGTCAAGGTATCATGGCCTGCTACTTTAGATATTTGTGCAGACATTGTAAAGCAATTTCCCTTCTAAGAGCTATCAGCTGGCAGAGAGTCCCTAAGCAAAGTTCAAATGTACAAGAATTTGCAAAGAGCCAGAATCCTCCCACTAAAGGTAGGTCTACTTATGACAGCATACAAAGTACATATATTCAATGTTCCCTCTAATGTTTTATAGGCTGCGTGCGCAAAAAATTTCTTTTGTGCAAATTTTTGGAACCAGCGTCCAAATTTGTGCACACTCCAGTAAGTGTGGTCAAACTTGTCAGTGCAACAAAGTGTGTATGGTGCAAATACTGTAAATTTTACTTTGATATGGTGATGGAAGTGATTTTATAAATTACAAAGCCTTATTTGAAACATGCTACTTGAAATCGCCTTCTTAAAAGTAGCATAAAAATATTAGCACTGTTTTGTGCACGCTCTATTTTGTTGTGTGCGCAGGTTTCACAACCTGTGTGCGCACACAGCATAGAGCGAACATAGCATACACTGCCTGCACTACAGACATAAAAAGACGCATAGCCTGTGAGGCACTGCTCCAGTCAGCAGAGCACAAGCATGCACCCTTCATTACTCTTCACTCAGCTAAGGAATGCCCGCCATGTCTACACTGCAGACTCACATCCTGGTGCTTCCCTTGCCAAAGCCTTTCACAGCTACACATCATAGGGTAGAAGTGGCCTGTTTTTCACAGCTGCTTGTAGCCACCACAAGTGAAAACAAGCCCTGTGTGTCAAGCCACAAACTTTGGAATTGGCAGCATATGACCCCCCCAAAGGATGTAAACAAACACTCTATAACCCCCACACTGATAGAGATAAACAACCGCTTTCAGGCTCTCTACAGGTCCTGCTGCTAAGAATGCCTCGGAAGAGTCGTCTGAGCGAAGGGAACAAAAGGAGACATTGGTGGCTGAAAGGCACAAGATGTACTGTCACCACCACTACCCGTCTTTTCCTCTTGGGTGTGGATTATTTCCCGGGGGCGGGGGGGGGGGCACAGGGTCATCCATCTGCCATCCAGACTGGGAAACCTGAGAAGCATGCTGCTTGCCTGGAGCTAGAATTCGGGATGTGATGAAGAATCTGCTGAGACTCATCAAGCCCTCAGACCACTACCCCTTTCTGCTAATCCACGAGCATCAATGATACAGCCAAGATGGATCTTGAGCATAATCACTGTAGACTATCTGGCCCTGGGAAGAAGGATAAAGAAGTTTGTGGATTTCTCGTCCATCCTTCTTATTGATAGAAAAGGCCCAGGCAGAGAACTGCAGATTATGGGAACAAATGCATGGCTACGCAGGTGCTGTCAAAGAGAGGGCTTTAGATTCTTTGACCATGGGTTGTTGTTCCAAGGAGGACTGCTAGGAAGGGATGGGATTCATCTGATAAAGAAAGGGAAAAGCATTTTCACAGGCTGACTGGCAAGACTAGTCAGGAGGCCTTTATAGTACTTTGCTGGGGGGATAGAGTCCTAATCCCTGAGACTAATGAGGAAAGACGACACTGGAAGAAAAACACAAGGAGGAAGGTGCAATGGGGGGGGGGGGGGGAGTCAATCATCCCAATACCTTAGGTGCCTCTGCACAAATGCAAGGAGCCTGGGAAACCAGCATGAAGAACTGAAAGGCCTGGCCCACTCAACTATGATGTATCTGGAATAACAGATGTGATGGGATAGCTTACATGACAAACAGCACCAGCACAGACGGATATAAACTCTTCAGGAACAGCAGGCAGAGGGAAAGAAGTGGAGGAGCAGCACTATATGTAAAAGGACCATTTGACTGCTTAGAGCTCCACTATGAAAGTGGAGGCAAGCTGGTTGAAAGTCTCTGGGTTAGGTTTAAAGGAGAGTGCAACAAAGGGGATGCCGTGGTGGGTGTCTGCTACAGACCATCAGACCAGAAGGAGGAAGTGGATCAGGTTGTCCATGGACGACTAGCAGAAATTTCCAGATCACAGGTCTTGGTTCTCATGGGGGACTTCAATTACCCTATCATCTGCTGGTAGGGCAATACAGCAGTACACAGACTATCTAGGAAGTTTTTGGAAAGCACTGAGGACAGCTTCCTGGTACAAATGCTGAAAGAACCAACTAGGGCCTTGCTCTTTTTGACCTGCTGCTCAAACAAAGAAGAACTGGTATGGGAAACAGAAGTGAATGGCAACGTGAGCAGCCGTGACCAAGAGATGGTAGAGTTCAGGATCCCGATCAAAGGAAGGAAAAAAAGCAGAACAGACTCTGGACTTCAGAGAAGCAGACTTTGGCCCCCTCAGAGAATTGATGGGCAGGATCCCCTGGGAGACTAATCTGAAGGGGAAAGGAGTCCAAGAGAGCTGGCTGTATTTTAAAGAAACTTGCCGAATGGCACAGGACAATACCATTCCGATGTGCAGAATGAAAAGCAAACATGGAAGGCGCCCAGTGTGGATTAGCAAAGAACTCTACAGTGAGCTGAAACACAAAAGGGAAACTTCCAAGAAGTGAAAGCTTAGGCCTGCAGGGATAAAATCAGGAAAGTCAAAGGTCAATTGAAGTTGCAGCGAGCAAGAGATGTGAAGGGTAACAGGAAAGGGTTCTACAAGTATGTCAGTAACAAGAAGGGGATCAGGAATGGTGTAGCTCCCTTACTGAACAGGGCAGACCACCTAGTGGTGGATGATGCAAAAAGGCCGAATTACTCAATGCTTTTTTTGTTTGTTTGTTTTTTGTTTTTTAAACCTCAGCCTTCATAGACAGGATCAGCTCTCATGCTACTGCACTGTGCAACACAGAATGAGGAGAAGGAGTGCAGCACTCAGTAATGGAAGGTCAGCCTAGGGACTACTTAGAGAAGTTGGACATACACAAGTCTATGGGGCCAGATGAACTGCATCTGTGGGTGCTGAGGGAGCTGGCCGATGTTACTGCAGAGCCACTGGCCATGGTCTTTAAAAGCTCGAGGCAATCGGGGAAGTCCCAGATGATTGGAAAAAGGCAGAGTCTGCACATGCTCAGTGAGAGCTTACTCTGAGTGGGAGTTTTAAAAACTCCCAGCTCAGGAGGAGCTCTCAGCCGGACAGAAGACTTTGTCTTCTGGCTGGGCAAGGACCGCAGCTGCTGGCCATGTGTGACCGGCAGCATTCCCTGCGCCGTGTAACTTAGAGGGAACAGCTGTCAGTGTGATATACCTTGACTTTAGTGAAGCTTTTAACAGAGTTTCCCCACAGCATTCTTGTCAGCAAATTAAGGACATATGATTTGGATGAATGGACCATAAGGTGGATAGACAACTGACTAAATCATTGGTCTGGGCAGGTAATGATCAAAGGCTCAATGTCTAATTGGTAACCAGTGACAAGAGGCGCACCCCAGACGTCAGTTCTGGGGCTGATTTTGTTCAACATCTTCATTAATGATCTGCATGATGGGATAGATTGCACACTCACTAAGTTTGCAGATGACAGCAAGCTAAGGGAAATGGTAGATATGCTGGAGGGCAGGGACAGGAGTCAGGGATACCTAGACAAATTGGAGCATTTGGCCACACAAAATCTTATGTTCAACAAGGACAAGAGCAAAGCCCTTTACCCTGGATGGAAAAATCCCAATTACTTCTAGAGGCTGGGTACTGACTGGACAAATAGCAGCTGTGTAGAAAGGGCTTCGGGGTTATGGTGGATGCGAGTCAACTGTCTGCCATTGTTGCCAAAAAGGCCAATGGCATATCAGACTGTATCTGTAGGAGTGTTGCCAACAGATCAAGGAATATGATTATTCCTCTCTATTCAGCACTGGTGAGGCCACATCTGGAATATTGTGTCCAGTTTCAGGCTCCCCACTACAGAAAGTACGTAGACAAAGAGTCCAGCAGAGGGCAACGAAAATGATTAGGGGGCTGGGGCCCATGACTTACAAAGAGAGATTGAAGGAACTTAGCTTATCTAGTCTGCAGAAGAGAAGATTGAGGGGGGATTTGATAACTACCTTCAACTACTTGAAGGGCTGCTCCAAAGACAAGGAGCTAGGCTATTTTCAGTGGTGACAGAGGACAGAACAAGGAGCAATGGTTCCAAGCCACATCTGGGAAGTCCTGGTTATATATTAGGAAAAATTTCCTCACTAGGAGGACCGTGAAACACTGGAATACTTTGCCTAGTGAGATGATGGAATCTCCATCTTTGGAAACTTTTAAGACACAGCTGGATAAAACCCTGGCTGGGATGATTTAGAAGGAGTAGGTCTGCTTTTAACAAGGAGTTAGACTAGATGACAACTGCATGAGGTCCCTTCCAGTTCTAACAGTCTATGATTCAATGAATTACTTGTTGTGAAGAGGGATTAATCCAGAATTAGTCATGCCAGCAAAGACTATGGTTTACAGCAACCAGCTGAGGAAAGTTTAAGATTTAGTTTTTCTTAACACTTTTAGTTGATACCACAACATTAGCATTCCCATGTAAGTCAATGGTTGAAGCGTTTCAAGTTCCACAATGCTGCAATCAGCCTTCTCGAACAGTTTTAATAAAAAATGCAATAGAAGTACATAAAGCCAGCACCCACTATGGTCAGCTTTATAGAGTTTCAAGTTTAATTTATATGAAGCAAAACCAATAAATCTAAATGCACAAATACAAAGGAAAAAAGCTAGACTGAAAAATATTTTTCTTCCTGTCACTGAAACAATATTTAACTTATTGTTAATGTTCCACAGCTTTTTTAAATCAATGCAATCATTAATTTTAATGTACTGTCTACACACACGCAAAGAAAATCATGTAAGCCAAACATCCAGATCAGCCACAACTCAAATCTAAGGGTGTAGTTTCTCTAGCAAACTGTAGGAAATTCACTCAACAGAAGGATAAACAAGGAGTTTTGTGGCACTTTTAAACACTAAAATTTATCTATCAGATGAGCATAGTCTTTAGAAGTGCCAGAAAACTTGTTTTGCTCAACTAGAGACACAGGTACCCCCTTGGAACTTGTCACTAAGCAGAAAAGGATCCTGTACTGGAAAGGCTACTATTACCACTTATCAGACACCTTCACTTAGAGTTAAGCTCCATCAGGCAGGGAGACCCTATTTGCTAAACCTGTACAAAACTCAGCACACTGGGGTGCTGATCCCTAACTGAAGCTCATGAGCACTGTGATAATACATAGTTATTATCACACGTCACTTCCATTCTCATTGCATTGCCCTGCTGTAAGGAACAGTTACTTCTTGTGAATTGGGATGGGAGGAAGATTCAGACTTGATGTCTCCTCTCCAGGCACATTCCAGCCACATCCCTGTTGCCGGTAGGAGTTAGATCATGACAACTGAAGAAAGTGAGAAGTGTATGCATTATAGAGAATTACATCATCTATTTTAAATTAAATTAAGATGTAGAAATACAGTTTCTTCACCTGGAGAACTGGGAGGCCTCAGCATGGTATTAAACAACTCAGTCACACCGTCTTAGCAAGCATCAGAGATGCTGCTGCTAAACTGTGCATCAGTTCCATGACACATCAGCATATCTCAGTTCCAAAGTTCACCAAGACACCTCCACATGGGTTCTATCTAGTCCCTCTTGTTGGACACAAACTAGGTTCTTGGCTTCCTAGGAGACAGAACACACTTCTACCTGTTAGGTTACAGAAAGCTTACACTTCACTTCAATGCAAATCACTAAGACAATTTTGTAATAATCAAGAATAGATTCAACAAAAAGAAAAAAATTTAAAAGCAATGCTAACCAAAAGAAAAAGCCAGTTATTGCTACAAACACAACAAATCAGTTATACTTAATTTTAGCAAATTACAATTTCTGCTGAAACACTTGTCTTACATCTTGCTTATAAGAAGTTACCAACCCATCAGTCTATCCAACAGATTCACAGGCTGCTGTCCCCTTTGTGCTTCAAGAGATGGATCACTAGAATGTCTTTTGATATGTTTATATTCCCCTAAATCCACTGTCCTTTGCCTTAAGAGCCAGGAAAATTATCTGGGAGTACAAACTTCAGTGTGTCCTCTAGTGTACTGGATACTTAAGAAAAAGTTTAACATGCTTTACATTTAAAACTGATTTATTAAACAAAGGAAGTATTATCTCTAGGGAGCGGATTGTAGATTTGGACTATAGTAACCAGAAATTAAGGTCTTTAGGCTCTTAATTTCTGCTCATTTCAAAGAAAAATAAGGAAATTAAATATTTTTGTGGCCCTAATGTCCTTCAAATTTTGAACACTAGTAGACCCCATTCTTTCACACCAAGTTTTATTATTTCTAAGTGAAAAGAGGAAGTCAAGCATTCCAGTTTTTTTTTCTAACTTCCAACAGATTTCTTAACTATGCACCAGTCACTGCAGTGACCTAGCTTAATGAAGAGAAAATATTCTTTATGCACCCTAAGACCACAAAGCTACTGCTGTAAAAAGCTGGTTTTAGACATGAAAAAACAAACTCTGGTCTAGATGCTTAACAATGACATCCACAACTTGTGGACTGACTTTTTTTTTTAAATTTAGCTTAAACTATTTCAACACACTAAGTCTGGGCCTTACATTAAAAATAAGTTTGAAATTGACAAAAATTTCTAAAAACCCCTGAATTTATTTTAAATTAAAAGAATCTTCACGTATTCTCTATCCAGGAAAGCATTAGAAAACAATTAACTGGTGTAAACAGACTGTTACTGTGAGGCAGAGAAATAGGTTATGTTGAATAAAAGTAAATACTTCTGTGTAATGCTGGTTGAAATTAATTTCAATTAAAATATTTAAAATTATGTAAAGAACTATCTTGAATTTCAGGGATTTTCCTTCTCTGCTCTCCCCTGCACTTCGTTGTATTTTACTTCCCCTCCTTCCACCGCTCCCCACCAGCAGGAGCTTCTTCATTATGACAAAACAAACCTTCCAAAGGTGTAGATTTTTTCCCAACTTTTTTTTTTTAAACAAGATATTGTTTGATTAAATCTTTTAAGATTGAAAAAAGTTCAAGAAAACTGTTCATTTTTAACTTATTGAAAAGCCTAGCATTGACCTTGTGCTGATCTGTGAGCAGTTTTGACTGTGGTGACTGATTCCATAACTACATATAGTCAAAAACTCCCCTCATACTAACTTCTAGACTTCAAAAGGAAAATTGTTTCCATGTTTTCAGTGGACATTATTGATACTTCATTGCAATTCAATATACCTAATTTACTGTACTCCAATTCAGGCACAGAAGTTGGAAAGAATATGAACAACAACAAAAAATACGGAACTTCTGCTAAGAAGGGCTCTGTGGTTTCAAACAAAGGTAACAAGAGCTATCTGTAAGTTAATGTACTCATTCCTTTTTTGATCTACTTATTTAAAAAAATTAGAAGTGTCCACAGGATCAGATTTGTACACTGACTTAACAGACTTCACCTGAGAACTTAGTCAGCGCAGTCTTGGCTCCCTCACCTGGAGACAAACTCCTTTGCTAAGTGGAGTTACATGACATCTGTGGGGGGAGTGGGGAATAATGCAAGAATCCAGACAAGTAAGTTCTAGTGGGGTAACCATGGGCCAGTCTACTTCAGCAAAAAAAAAAAAACAAACAAAGAGTCCTGTGGCACTTTTAAATACTAACAAATTTGTCACGAGATTTTGTGGGAGGAAATCGCAGACAAATAAAAACCAGGGCCCCATAGCATCTTAAAGACAGACAAATTTTTACAGGGATAAGCTTTCATGGGCAACCCACGTGCATCTGACGAATTGGGCTGCAGTTCACGAAAGCTTATCTCCAAAAAAAGCCTGTTAGTCTTTATGGTGCCACAGGACACTCATTGTTTTTGCTATACACAGACTAAGTAACACAAGGGTTTCAAACATGTGGCCCAGGGGCTGCATGCACCCCTAAAGCTATTTCCTGTGACCCACAATGACACACTTGCCACTGATATCTGCAATATCATTGTACAAAAAAGTTTGGGGGGGGGGGGCAGCCCTCAAGCTAATGCACTAGTCCTTACATGGCGCTTGCAGTGATTTGAGTTTGAGACCCCTGGACTAACACCACTGGTCTGCTTGCAGAAGGTAATGTGATTATTCACCCTTCAGAAGCGCTCAACAACAGCTGCCAAGGACCAGATAATCAGTGCGTGGGTTGCTAAAAGAGCTGAAGGCCACGCCAGCCTAGGGTTACCAGACACCAAAGCCTGGAAAGGAGGACAGTGAAGTACAAAAACAAGAGGACGATGCAGGACATGTGGAGAAAATGTCACATTCTTCGCTTTTTAGGCGGCCCTGGAATGCCTCCTCCTAAAAATAAGGAGTTCTGTGGCATTCCAGCATCCTTTAACCCCGTAAGTGAAAACCCAGACAAAACCACATATTTTTAAAACGCCTGTCAGATGAAGAACATGAAGGTAAAAAGGACGACACATCCTCCTTTTGCCAGACATCTGGTAACCCTAGCCCAAACGCAAACGACTCCAAAACAGCTGCCTTTGCCAAGTCCACACGCCGGTTCAGCGACTGACAACTAAATCGCTTTGCGAGATGACAGGCTTCGCCATTTTCCAAAGGGATAGCCATGTTAGTCTAGTCCAGTAAAAAAACAACAAGCAGTTGTGTGGCACTTTAAGCCTAACAGATTTATTTTTTGCATGAGCTTTCGTGGGAGAAGATCCCACTTCTTCAGATGCTTCGCCATGCCTATTTTAAAGCTTGCCGTAACAATTCGGTTTCCATAACATCCCCCGGGCAGAACACCCTTCTAGGCCAGGGGTCTCAAACGCGTGGCCCCTAAAGGCATTTCCTGCGGCGCTCAAGGACCATTGTAACCCATATTTACAATATCGTTGTATGAAAAGGTATCTGCGGTGCGGCCCTCGGGCTAACGTCCTAGTCCTCATGCGGCCTTCATGGTGATTTCAGCTGGAGGCCGCTGGGCTAGGCCAAGGCACCGATGTCTGCCCGCTCCGGAGTTACAGCCCAGCGCCCAGGAGCTTGACTCACCGGGCCCCAGCTCTCGCCTGACAAAGAGGAAGCCGCTCCACACACCCAACCGACTTCAACCGCCGGGGCTGCGGCCCGCCTGAGGCGCCCGTGCCGGAAGCGCGGGCCGCGGCGCCATTTGCCCCGTGGGGCACCCAGCAATCCGGCACGGGGCGCCGACACGCGGCTCCTCCCGCGGCCCCGGCCCCGCCGCCAGCAAACCGCGCGCGCGGCGGCGTCCGCAGGCGGCTCAACGGCCGCCGCTCCTGAGGGAGCCGCCCCCACAGCAGCGCGCGCGCCCGCTCGGCCCGGCCGCCCCACAGCGACAGAGCCGGGGGGGGTGGGGGGGTGAGCACCACCACTGTTGCTAAGGGCCTCGCATTCTAACCCCTTCCCCGCGTTCAGCCCCCCCTCCGCCGGGAATGGTACAGCCCTCCCCGCGAGCCCCCGCGCTCACCCTAGCCAAGGGACCGCGCGCCCTTCGCTCCGACCAACAGCGAGCGCAACCGTTCCAACGGGCGGCCGCACAAACAGAAATTGCGTCGCACGCCGGCACGTCACTTCCGCCAACACCCCCTATTTCCGGAAGCTTCTGGAACAGCTTCGGGCTGCCCTCCACCCCCGCCCCGCAGGCGGAAAGAGCGAGCGGCGGCGCCACCTGCCGGCTGTGGGTGGAGCTGAGCGCTGGGATCCCAGGGGGCTCCAGCCACGCCCCCTCGCTGGCCCCAGCCAATCACAGGCGCCGGCCAGCCCTGGCTGCTTTAGAGGGGTTAGTGTAGGTGTGTGGCTGCAGCTGGGCAGGCTTGGTGCCACGTGTCAGGCCAGAGGAGGACGTGGCCTCCCTTTGACCTTCACAGCCGCCATCCGGCAGGCGTTTTAAAATGCATGACTGTGCCTGGCTTTTTTCTTCCCGGGGTTGCAGCATGCTGGAACGCCTGGGAACACCCTGTTTTTAGGGGGGAAGCTTTCCAGGGCCCCTGAAAAACACGAATATTACACTAAGCAAATGTTTGAAACCAGTACAAGCGATCACATATAAAACAAGAGTGGTCAGGTGTCCAGGTTGAGAGTACAGATCATTTGCTAGGGAAGAGGTATTTGCGTGAACAGAAATCACAAGAACATGATCTACAATACCCTGGAAGAACGAAATAGATTGTACACTTGGGTATAAGATGTTCGCAATTTCAGGAGAACATCTGTTATGAGATTTGTATGAGACCACAAACTTGTGAGCATAAGTGACTCCATCTTAGCACTGTTCCCTTAATATTATTTTAACCTCTAGCCTGACTAACAAAAGTATAGAGCCCCTCTCATCCTTGAACAGTCTGTAAGCAGGAGATAGGGGAAACTGCACCAGTCTTGAGGTCACTTATTAATCAACAATTTCTCCTGTTTATTACATTCCCAGGCTCTGAGGAGCCTGCTTGACCTTCTTTACTAATTCTCCTATCTTATATGAATATGTATGAAACTATCCCTATATGGTACTAATAAATGTATTAATCTTGTTTACCTTGAATATATTAACCATTTTTAGATTTCCTTGAATTAAGTTGTTGTACCTGGGTATAAAACCCTTTTAGCACCGGTCCTTCAGGGCCGGCCACACTCAGTAGCTCCGAGTGTCAATAAACTGGTGAGTCTTCCTCCTGTTGTCCGGCTCCATCATTGACGAGAGCAGAGAACGAGCTTTTCTCTCAACACATCTTAACATAGGGGGACTACAAGTAACAGTGGTAAACAAGGCACATATGATCTTAAGAGTAGGTGATCCCGAAATACATAGGAGGTAGTATGAGTTATATGTGCTGTAGAGATTATTCAGTGTCATAAGAGAGGAGTCCGTGGAGCTCTCTGTTGGTAGACGTGGAGGAGGATTGGTTTACGCTTCTTGGTACTGTCTGTGGCCGGTGATATGTTCTATGGAAATGTCCCGGGACCATCTGATGGTGTCGGACACCATAAGGCGACGCATCAGCCAGGAGTAGCGCCGTCCAACACCGCAGGCCCACAGCACGTCCTCGTTGGCAGGATCCCAGGAGCCTAGGGCGCCGATGATCAGGGCGTGGGTCTGGACCTGGTAGCCCTTTCATACTTCCCTGTCTTCCTTTGGTATCTGGTAATACTAGTAAGTGCCAGAGGGGCAGCTGTCTTAGTGTAACCCATGTGCCTAAAAAGGTGCAATCTCTTCTAGGGATCCCTTATGGCTGGGTTACATTGCTAGGCAGCCTTTGCAGCCCAGAAACCAGAACCTTCTGGTAAGAGGGTGTGGGAGCACACTGAGCATGCGCCACAAGTTTTATTGTGATGCTGGAGTTGCATGCCCAGGGAGAAGCCTGAGGGGAGCAGCCTGGAGAGGAGCAAACAGAGCTGCAGCATCCATGCGCTCAGGGACTGAGTGAAAGGAGGTGCATGAGAGTGGATTGCAGGATGGTTTCTCCCTGCTTTGGGCAGTTTTGCAGGGGAGTTGCCTGCAGCAGAACTGAGTTGGCTGGCCAGTGACTTGATTCTCTGGTGCTGGCTACACAGGAGGAATAAAGGACTGCATGGCATTCGCCTGAAGATTCCTGCAGCTAAAGATGATGAGGATGGCTTCTGTTTTGCATTTAAGCCTCAAGGACTTAAAAGACTACAATTGAGATAAGGGTGATTCCACCTGAACTTTGGGACTCCTGGGTTTCTTACTGTTTTGTTTAAATTTATCATTTTTTTTTAGAATAAGGTTTGTTTAGTTAGTTAGTTAGTTAAAGTTAATTGTTATGCTTATGCTGAGTGGTAGTTTAATGTGGGATGGGAACTCTGAGCAGTCTTCCCTATGAGTCCTGAACAGACTGGATCCTGGCTCTCCAGCTGCTTTCTGTAGGGGTTTTCTCTGTGAGGCACTGGAGAGGGGCAAGTAAATGAATCTGAGCCCACCCTAGCAGGTTACATTAGCTCATGCAAAAAATAAATCTGTTAGTCTTTAAGTACCACAGGACTCCTTGGGGTTTTTTTGGTAACCCTACACCTGTGTGACCTTTGCTGGCTGGCCTGCTGGGGCCCACTGTTCAACAGGGACATAGCTCATTTGGGAGGGTTTCAGAGAGGAGCCGTGAGAATGGTGAAAGGATTAGAGAACTGTGTCTTACAGTGATAGGTCCCACACCATTGAGCTTGGCAAAGAGACGGTGAAGGGGTGACTTGTGCACACTCTGCAAGAACCAATCTCAGAAATGGAGAGTTACAACATCCTTCTTCAAGATGGGCTGCTCACATACAGTCTTATTCAGGTGTCTACATGCCACGGTGCATGGTCATTCAGAAGCTTTGTGCCCAAGCCTGTCTGCATGGTGTCAGTCAACAGCGCCCCTTCAGACCTGCACTTTGGTACAGTGTATCAGTATTTCCCAACCAGTGTGCCATCAGGTGTGAGTAAGTGTGCCACAAAATTTTTTGAAAACCTACTCAAAGAGCTCTGGATTGGCTCATAAATATTCATGAGTTCATTTGGAAACTATATGGTGGTGTGCCTCAAATTAATTAAAGGTAGCAAGGTGTGCAACAGCAGAGAAAATGCTGGGAACCACTGCAGTAAATATTTGGTGCTCCCCCTGTCCCCCTCTTTAGTTCCTTCTTTCCACTAACTCTGAAAAGCAAGGATGGACGGAGGGTAGGGAATGTTTGTGAGCAGCCCATCTTGAAGAAGGATATTTGCAGGTAAGCAGCGGTTCTTCTTTGAGCACTGCTCACATCCATTCTTATTCAGGTGACTTACAAGCCATGTTTAGGATGCTGGGTGGAGTTGAGGTTTCCCGCCTGGAGAACGGCTCTGCCAAAGGCCACCTCAGCTCTTGCTTGTTGAGCAATCACATAATAGGATGTGACGGTATGCACTGAGAACAAGGTGGCTGCTCTGAATATTTCCTGCGTAGGGACCTGCGCAACAAAGTCTGTGGAAGATGCTTGCGCTCTAGTTGAGTGTGCCTTGATCTTCCTGGGAAAGGGAGTTTTTGCTTGGCAGTGACAGTCTTTGATGCAGCTCATTATCCATGATGAAATGCTCTGAGGTGTTACCACCCATCCCTTCATGTGTTCAGTAATTGCAACGAAGAGCTGGGTTGATTTGCGGAAAGGCCTAGTCTACTCAATGTACATGATGTCTGCTCTTCTCACGTCAAGGGTGTGCCATCTTCTCTGGTTCTCCATCATGTGTGGGCCCAGAAAGAACACTGACAGAAAATTTTCCTGATTCATATGGAAAGGTGAAACCCCCTTAGGTAGGAAGGCTGGGTGAGGGTGGAGTTGTACCTTGTCTCTGTGGAACACCGTGTACGGTGGTTCCGACGATAGGGCCTGGAGTTCCAATACTCTTCTAGCTGACATCATGGCTACTAGGAATGCTACCTTCCAAGATAGGACTGGGAATATGCATGAGTCTAGGAGTTCAAAGAGGGGGGCGAGGTTGTAAATCATTTGAGGACCAAATTTAGGTTCCATTCTGGGACCAGGTCTCATACTTGTGGGTAGAGTCTCTCCACCCCCTTGAAAAATCTAGAAGCCATGGGATGTGGGAAGGGGGTAGCTCCTTTGAGGGAACTGTAAAGGGCCAAAATAGCTGCTAGGTGCATCCTGAGGCAGGACAACATCAAACCTCTCTCCTTTAACTCCAGGAGGTAGTCAAGTATGACCTGGATAGGGGCAGACTTTGGGGCCACCCTCCTGGTTGCTGCCCATAGGGTGAATTGTTCCCACGTAGCCTTGTAAGTTGCCCTCGTGGAAGGTTTCCTGCTCTCTATCAGCACCAGTTGTATCTCCCTAGAGCAAGCCCGCTTATCTGGGCTCAGCCACACAGTTTCCATGCTGTTAGGTGCAGAGGTTTCAGGTCTGGGTGTTGGATGTAGCCCAAATCCTGGGTTAGCAGGTGTGCCCAGGGTGGGAGTGTCATGGCCAGAGTCGCTGAGACATCGAGCAGTGTGCTGAACCGAGGCTGGCGAGGCCATGCTGGGGCTATCATGATTACTTTTGCCCTGTCCTTCTTGATCTTTAACAGGACCTTGTATATCAGAGGGATGGAGGGAAAGGCATTAAGAAGAGGGCTCTCCCAGCTGATCAGGAAGATGTCAAAACAGGAATCCCCCGTCCCTGCCCCTGAGGGAACAGAATAGGTTGCATTTGCAGTTCATGCACATCGCGAACAGGTCTATACAGGGTGTTCCCCACTTCTTGAAGAGATGGCTTACCACCTCTGCATGTACACACCACTTACGTTGAGGAAGGAATTGTCTACTGAGTTTGTCTACCTGACAATTGTTCACCCTGGTAGGCGTGCTGCCACCATGTGGAAATTGTTCTCCAGCGCCAGTTCCTGCAGACGGACTGCCTCTTTGCACAGGGCAGATAAATGATCTTCCCCATGGTGAGTGAGGTAAAACATGGCTGCTGTGTTGTCTGTTAGGACCTGCATGATTTTCCCTCTGATCTTGTCCAAGAGCACCCCTCAGGCCAGGTGGATCCCCCTCACTTCTTTCACATATACATGAAGAGGGGCATCCACACGTGACCATCTGCCATGGGTGGACAGGTCGCTGCTGATGTGAGCCCCCCCAGCCCCGGTCTGATGCATTCGTGATAACAGTCACTGATGGGTTCTGAATTTCGAACAGGACATCCTGGCATGCAAGGTCTGTGTCCTGCCAGATCATGAGGGTATTTAAGATCTCCCCTGGTATGGTGACCACCTGATCCAAGGGGTGACACTGAGGGAGGTACGCCCCACTAGCTAGGCCTGCAGTGGCCTTATGTGAAGGCATGCCATCCTTATCACATAACTGGAGGCCACCATGTGGCCCAAAAATTGGAGGCACAGCCTCACTGTTGTAGTGGGGAAGCGGTGTAGCTCTGAAATGATGGTAGACATCAACTGAAACCTGCATAGTGGGAGGGAAGCCCTCCCCCATCTCAAGTC
Source organism: Podocnemis expansa (assembly GCA_007922195.1). NCBI lineage: Eukaryota > Metazoa > Chordata > Testudines > Podocnemididae > Podocnemis > Podocnemis expansa. The sequence continues at coordinate 60,725,943 of ML681964.1, forward strand.
CAGGTAGGCCACGGTAAACTCTATCTCCCTTGTTGGGGGGTCAGGTTTGATTTTTTCCAGATTTAGGAGGTGGTCTAACCTGTCACACAACCTTCAGGTGGAGCTGATGCTGCAATGGAACTGGTTCTTGGACCTGCCCCTGATGACCCAATCACCCAGATAAGGGAAAATCTGGATCTCCCCATTTCCTGACGCGGGCTGCTACTGCTACCATACACTTTGTGAAAACCCTTGGGGCTAGTGAGAGTCCAAAGAGAAGGGCTGTGAACTGGAACTGTTCACTTCCTATCATGAACCAGAGGAACTTCCCGTGCTTGGGCCTGATGGTGACATGGAAGTACATGGCTTTCAGGTCAAGAGCTGCAAACCTGTCTCCCAGGTCTAAAGAGGGAATGATATGGGTTAAGGAAACCATGTGAAATTTTATTTTTTTGAAGAAACTTGTTTAGGTACCTTAAATCTAGAAGGGATCTCAGGCCCCCGTTAGCTTTTGGAGCCAAGAAGTATCTCAAATAAAAACCCCTCCACTTTTCCTCGGTGGGCACTCATTCTATTGCCCCCAGGTTTAGGAGTTTGCAGCTTTCCTGCTCCAGAAGTGCCTCATGGGGGGGGGGTCCTTGACTGGGTAATAAGGGGGCAGTTTTCTTTCGGCAGGGCCTGGATCTGAATTGCAGGGCATAGCCATGAGATGCCGTATCTAAGATCCAGCAGTCTGATGTGATTTTGAACCAGTGGTGGCAGAACGGAGCCAGCCAGTTTCTGAATGATAGGCGACAAGGGGAGATTAGGGAGTGCTTGTGGCCCTCAGAAGACCAGTAAGAACCTCTGCCTCTGGGTCGGTGGGCATCCATTGTTATCCCGGCAAGAGGACTGACTGGGTCTCTACTCCACCCCTACTCCTATACCTGTCTCTGCTCCCATAGTGGTGCTAGGTCGATTGAAAAGGCCAATGGCGCAAGCCCTGCAGCTGCTGCTGCTGATGTTGCTGCTGATGTTGATGGTGGGGCTGCGGCTGTTGTGGATGAAAGGACTGCCTGGTCGCTTGAGGAGTGTACATCCCCAGCACACAAAGCATTGCCCAGGAGTCCTTCATGCTGTGGAGCTTGGTGTCAAATGTGGACTCTGCAGACAAGGATGGCCATTTGAAGGCAAAGTTCTGGATAGTCTGTTGCATCTGCAATGATAGACAAGATCCCTGTAGCCATGCCACTCGACACATAGTGATGGTTGAGGCCACCTCCGCCGCTGGCGTGTCAGTTGCATCCCATGAAGAAAGGAGCGTCACACGAGCTACCATCAGGACCATCTCCATGAGGGTGTCATAGCTTGTACTGGGATTGGAGGGGATAAGGTCCCGGAACTTCTGCATGGACCTCCAGAGATTAAAACTGTACCAGCCCATCAGGGCTTGCTGGTTTGTGATGCAAAATTGAAAGGCTGTAATAGAATAAATCTTATGCCTAAATAGGTCCAGTCTCTTGGCATCTTTGTTTTTTGGGGTTGCGGTGGGCTGGCCTTGCCTTTCTTGCTGGTTCACTGCATCCATCACTAGGGATCTGGGCATGGGATGGGTGAACAAGTACCCAAATTTGTCCCCAGGAAAATGGTATTTCCTCTCAGTCCCCTTGGATACTGGTGGGACTGAGGATGGGGTTTGCCAACAGGCAAGGGCAATTTTTAGGACCCCGTCATGCATAGAGACAGCTACCCTTGCTGGAGGGGTGGACTCACCCATGTCGAAAAGTGGGTAAAAATCTTCTGTCCCCACCTCGATGCAGAGGTCAAAGTTGGCAGCCATATACTTCACGAGCTCCTGATGTGCCCTGGGGTCCTCCCAGAGTAAGAAGGACTTTCACTGGGGAAGATGAGGACAGGACCCTGGAGTTGTTTCTCTACATCCCCAAGGTGCCCTCTCCCAGGTCAGAGTCTACCTCTGACCCTTCTAAGTCCTGTCCCCCTTGGAACATAGCTGGCCTTGAGGAGTCTGGAGATGTAGGCTCTCTTTCTGGGTCATCCCAGGATCCCCACTTGGCCCTCTGTACAGTTCAATTTTTAATGCTCTGTGGTGCCCGTGCCTGTGCTGGAGACGATTTCCTGCCCCACCCAGTGGAGACTTCCACTCTCCTGGGCTGGTCTCCGTGCAGGGATCTGCCTCTCCTGAGCTCTGGCACCAGGGTATCGCTGGTCAGTGAGCACCGTGCCAATGGAGGGGGAGCCGATGTCTGTGATCAGAGTTCCCAGTGCCAGGATGTCAATGTGGACTGCTTCCTTTGGCACTTTCCCGCTAGGCACGTTGTTGCCAGTGCCAGGGAAGAGGAAGGCAACGATCTTTGGCGCCAGTGCAGGGGGTCAGATCCCTCTGATGATTGAGACCGGGAGTTGGCACAACAGGGCTGTGGAGATGGCACCAGTGACCAGTCCTGAGAGGAGTCGCCAGGGGAGAAATGGTGTGCCAGAGATGGGGAGTGGCTGCATCAGGCACCCCGAGAGCAGTCCAGCGGAGAAAGAGGCATCAATGCCTGATCTCAGGATGAGCTCCCACACTGCTGATTCATGTCCCATACAGGAGCACTGCTACACTCCCCTGCCCTATGCTCCACCCTGGAGCCCTTTCCTGCCCGAGGGCCCGATCTGGCCCCAGCTGCTGCTGGCAAGTGTCAAGCGGCCTGGGTGGGCCTGATCTGGCCCCCAGAGCTGACTCAGGCCCCTGCCACCAATGGCTAGTGGCAGATGGCCACAGCCTGGCTCCTGCTGCTGCCAGCAAGTGGCTCAGAGCTGGATCTAGCCCCTGCCACTGCTGGCCAGCAACAGGTGACCTGGAGCCAGCTCCAGATCCTGCTGCTGCTGGCTAGTGGCCTGGGCGGGACCAATCTGGTCCCAGCCCAGCTCCTGCCTCCTGCTGCTGCCAGCAAGCGATAGGTGGCCCCAGCCCAGCTTCGGCTCCTGCTGTTAAATCTTCAAGAGCTGCACTTAGGCATATAGCCATATACTTTTACTTGCTAAATTGATTTGTTGCCTTTCTTCTGCGAGCCACACTTTTTCATTCAAGAGCCACATGCAGCTCCCAAGCCGCAGTTTTGCCATGTCTGGACTAGATTATCACAGTGGTCACTTCTGAGCTTGGGCACTATGAAATCTCTGTAATTTTGACAGTCAGAGCCTAGTATCTAATTCAAGGTTGGCACTTCACATGATTTTATTGCAAGTCTTATGTTTGTTGGTGTTTTTCTTAAAGCTTCAACTCCTGGAGTCAGGGGATTATGGCAGAATCTCAGCTTTCATTTAAAAATAAATGTAAGGTTCTAACTCAGAGTTGTGAAGCTTGAAAAGGTGAACCTGAAATCTCAGAAACTGGAAGGCAAAAGAAAAAGATACTCAGTTTATTTTTTTAAATCCTTCAATTTTTTAGATCAATCACAATTTATTGGAGGGCTGACTCGTATTTTTGAACTACTCTGTCCCCATTCTAATAGAGCCCCATCATCTTTATAATTGAGCATATAACTTGTGTCATCAGAGCAGTGACAATATCATTTTGAGACCTGTTTCTTGTTTCCTAAAACTAATTCTTTCTAGCTTTTGTACTTACTGGTTCACTGTAAATTCTCTATGCAAACCCCAGATCTGTATGGCTTGATCTGAGAACAAGATCAGTTATTTCACTTTCCAGAGGTTTTTATAGTCAGGCAGGGGCTTTCAGAAGGTGCTAAATTGAGGTAGGTGTCCAATGCATGATGAATTTCTATGGGACCTAGCCTCAGATTTCCTCTAATGTCTTAGCAAATCCCAGTTTCAGTAGGGAAAATACATTAATTCATTTCTTTTAATTGTTATGCCAGGTTTTACGAGGCCTGTGCTCTGACAGCTGTGGAACATAAAGTCCTCTGTTTATTCATCACATAAGAACAGCACAAACAAACAAAGAAAAATTTCATCTCAGCCTGATCTGAGATGCAATTGCTAGACTCAAAACCACGGCTCATTCTATAGCTTTTCAGTCCTTGATGTTTGTATTGAGGCTACCAATAATACCAACTGTGATGGAGAAACAAAATGGATGACATAATATCTTTTATTGGACCAACTTTTATTGGTGAGAGAGAGATGTTTTTGAGTTTACACAGAGCTCTTCATGTCTGGGAAACATTCTCAGGGTCGGTTTACACTTATGAGGCTGCAGTTGAAGCAAAGATGCTCTATGCCAATAGGAGAGCTTCTTCCATCAGCATAGTTAATCCACCTCCTGGGTGCAGTAGGTGGGGGATTTGTCCACTGTAACTACATTGTTCAGGACTTGTTTCTTCACACCACTAACCAAAGTAGTTATATCAATACAGGTCTATACTGGAGATCTGGCTGAAGCATCAAGGCTAAATAACAAGGTGGAACAGATTGTTTATCATAAATAATAAACATATATTTCAAGGGATCATTCAAAGTGACGTGGCTTGTTAATACCCATCCAGTTACAGGTATGAAAGGGGGGATCGAGGAGAAGGATGAGGAAAGAAGGAAAACAGCTTGCAGTTGTCCACCTTGCCTGGTCCTCCACTTTGCTCCCAGGTTCCCTACTCCTGGTGTTCAAGCCTCTACAAAAGACTCACTGCACTGTTGTATTTGCTATCACCACTGCTTGTTTATCTACAGTGCTCACAGTCAAGTTCCCACACTAGCCCCAGATGTCTGATGGACTCCACAGCTCAGGGCTCTGCCCTATTTCGAGGGCAGCAGGCAGTCTGATAAACAGCTTCCTCTTGCCCAGTTTGACTACACCTCCTTCTCTCTAGTATCCTGCCCTGGGCTATATAGCCCTCCGGCCAAGTCACCAGCTGTTCCCGTCAGAGAGGTCACTGATGCCAGACCCATGATGCTCATGCGCCATGCATCCCCAGCCCTGCCCAGAGTCGGAGGGGTGCCTCTGGCTGGCAGCGGCAGTGCCTGGATTGGCCCTGGGGCTGCCGACTGTTGGTTGACAGCAGCAGGGGGCCGGATCAGGCCCTGGGCCACCTACCGCTAGCCAGCAGGGGCAGGGGCTGGCTCAGGCCCAGGAGCATGGACAGATCAGGGCCAGCGCAGTGCGGGAGGCTGCGGGGGAAGAGGGCAGGCTCCAGTCCCACATTTTTCTGGGGCAGCAACGCCCCTGCTTCCAGTTCCCCTCGTTAAGCCAGGCTCTGATTCACTCTAATCACCCACGCAGTTGGTTCAGCCCCTTATGCCAGGACTGCCAGAAACAACTGAAGAGGCTTATCTTGTCTGCTCCGTCACACACCTGTTCCTGCCTTGTGTTTTGCTGAAACATTCATACATTTCCCAGACTTGAAGAGCACTTTGTAAGCTCAAAAACTTATCTCACCAATAGATGTTGGTCCAGTAAAAGATATTACCTCCCTCACCTTGTCTCGCCAACATCCTGGAACTGACACAGCTAAAACACCAGGGTCAAAGTGGGCTGAAACAGCCTGGAACGCTGTTCTGGGGCCCACTATTTTTAGGGGCTCAGTGTTCTGGGCCCCCGAGAATAGAAAATGGTGCCAGAATGCTGCGTTCCAGCGCCTGCCATTTAAAAATAGTGGGTCCCAGAACACAGTGTTCTGGTTCCATTTTTTATTTTTAGGGGCCCAAATGCTGGGCCCCTAAAACTAACAGGCTCCAGAACAGCATTCTGCCACTTTCCAGCAGGCAGGGGGAGAGCAGTGTGTGCACGCGTGCGCATGCGCGTGCGTGCATGCACACGTGCCTGGCCAGCCTGCACACACACAGGTTGCAGAGTTTCCCAGCCCAACGCACTGCTGGTGAGTACAGGGGTGGCCTGGCTCATGCTGGGGGGATGGTATTGGGGGCACCTGTGCGGGGGATGGGTTTTGGGGGACAGGCAGTGGATTTTGGGGACAGGGGAATGGATAATAGAGGGAGGAGCTGGGGTGGGAGGCTGGCGTGTGGGGTAGATAGATCGGGGGCTGGCGTGTAGGGGGCAGGAGCTGGGGTGTGGGATGGAGGTCCACATGTGCTGGAGGGTTCTGGATCCAACAAATTATACTTTAACCCCAGTAAAACATCACTGAATACAAGTAGCATAATGATTCTTTCATTTGTCCACTGGATTTCCAGTGCTTTTGTAATGATTTAATATTATCTAGTTCCTATGCAAGCACTTTTTATCTGTAGAGCTCTAAGCATTTTACAAAGGTACTAAGTATTGCTATTTCTGTTTTACATGTGTAAATCTTCTGCCAGGCAAAGATGGCATCAGCAAAGGGCTGGATTCTATGTCTAGGGATTCCCAACACTGTTACAACACCAACTGGCTTGAGTCCCCACCTAGTCTTCTGGGAAATCATGCACTATTCCCTGGGCACCCTAGAAGGCAATATTTTCCCTCTTGGAAACACAAGTCTGAGTGTAGCACATAAACCTTGTAATAATAATACCCCCACCCCCCCAAAAAAACCCTAGTAGGAAATATCAAAGTCAGCCCTGGTTTGGGGGAGACTATGCTGTGCAGGCTTCACAAAACTGATGAGCAGAACCCATCTCACCCCAGTGTATGGAGGGAGAGTCCTTCACCTCTCCCTGACCCTGTACTGACCCTCATAGTTTTAGCATCCTC
>ML681964.1:60732559-60917606 GCA_007922195.1 Podocnemis expansa
AGGGGCCACCCCCTCACTGGCTGCTCCTGCCCGCTGGCTGGCTGCTCTCGTTGATCACTGGCGCACACTGCTGCTCCTGCCAGCCACAGGCACCATCTCCTGCTGGTCCTCACTGAGTTCTCCCAATTCCTTTACAGGTTTCAGCTCTCTAGTGATTTCAACCCTTAGTGCTTTCAGCTCTTAGGACACAAGAAGCATGTTCCTGGTCAAAATGATAAAAGAGTCCACAAGGAAACATTAAATCTATTTTTTAACAATGGGAGAAGGGATTAGGCATTGCTTGAGACACAGCTCTTTATCAGAGCCCATGTTGTTACAGAACCAAGCCCCTCCCTCTTGACTTACAATAGTGAAAACAGAGTCTGTCACTCTTTTGAGTTCTGTTTTGGTAACAGTGACTTTTCTATCAGCACAGACTAAACACAGTTCTTACAGACAGATACACACAATTGAACAACTTTTCATTGTCCCTTCAGTCAAAACAAAAGGGATTTGTAACCCAAACCAGCCATGCCAATCAACTCCCATTGTGCTCATCACCTGAGTGGTTCATATATATAGAGTGAAATTATGCTAAGCACTTAATTGCACTTGTGCAAACACAAAACCCTGTAAACAAGGTGCCCCCTTTCAGCTGGCTGAGCAGGGGAAATGCCTAGTCCAGTGGTTTTCAACCAGTGTGTCAGGCAGGAGCACTGCTGCCCCAGAAAAGGACCGGGGGCACCGGCCCAGACCCCGCCCCCTACCCAGAAGCCATGCCCCTTGGCCACAGGCCACATCCCTGGCAGGCGCCGGGGCCGGGAGCAGCCGCTGCGGCCACAGGCGACTGGGCCCTGGATCTCCAGCCCACTGGGAGACGCGGGGCACCGCCTGACCCGGGGCACTCCGCCAGGATTCGAGGCATGGGCCCCTTGTGCCCGGCACCAGCAACGCCCCTGGTGCCAGGGCACGCTGGTGTGCTGTGAGAACTATCCAACTGTGCCGTGAAATTTTGTACAAAGGCCATGAAAATCAATGTCAAACAAACATTGTTTCATATTAAACAATAGTTTCTCCAACCAAAATTGCTACTCATAAAACCTAGGAAAACTAATCATCAAATTAAAAGCGAGGTATCGGTCTGTTGATTCTAAAACGTGCACTTTCTAAACACAGGTGGCTAAAAGGCAAAATTGAGATGATGTGTATTTTTTCCAGTGGATTGGAAACATCAGTCCATTTGATCCTTTAGCTTTTTGTATGCACTATGTTGCAAACCTGTCTAGTAAGACTGTCACCATAGTAAATGTAGGTAAATGTGACATTTATGAGCAATCAATTCAACTGAAAAAAATGGGCATGCTGTGGAATTGTTTGTCTCATTGAAGTGTGCTGTGTTGCTGAAAAGATTGAGAACCCTTGGCCTAGTCACTCAGACCTTGTTTACACAGATGGGGAAACAGAGGCACAGAGCAGTTAATATGGCTTTCCGAAGGTCACCGAGGAAACCAGTGGTAGAGTAAGTGACTGAATCCAGCTGTCCTAGATCACCATCCATTTCTCCATCCCCTAGGCCACAAAAGTCAGAAAAATTAAGTGTGCAAAATTACAGTCACAAACTGATGAAATAGTAGATTGCTAAAATGTAACTTGATAAGATGGGGCTTGTCATATCATGCTAGCATAGTAATTTTTTTTAAGATGCTTGATTTAAAAAAATATCACCTCTCTCTGAACATTTTTGACTATCACTGTTACACATAGTACTTCAGATTACTATGATTGAAAGATATTGAAGAAAAGTTGTTTTTCTCTGTTTTTTCAAAGTGAATTTACTTTGTGAACTGGATGATACTTTGGATACAGTATCCCTGTTAATTGTGTTTCTCTTTCATGCCGTAACAGGAGAGCAAGAGGGGGAGGTAAAAAAGGGGAAAATGTGATTGCCACCTGAACCCCCCAGTTGCCAAGTGTGAGGCCTGTTTGCTCCATCATAACCACACAGAGTGGATTAGTGATACATCATGCTTTTAGAAGGAATTTGATGCAGAAGAACCATGATTTTTTTTTTCACAAGCACAAAGATGATGTTATATGCTGTGTCAAATCTGGGAATTTCCAGCCTGTGGAAGTGAGCTCTCTCTTTCTTATGAAAGGCTTTCAAAAGGCATGTGGATGAAGAATCAAATTCTCAATTCCGTTCTACAGAAGCATGGACACAGCTGGGCCACAGCCTTTCCTACAGTGTGAGATGGGCAAGGTGCCTTACTCCGAGGGTCCCCAGCTGAAGGGATTTGGGGCAATGTATATACCCCCACACCCTTCAGTTCACCCACAATCCCACCTTCATGGAATGGATTCCAGGGTGTATATGGTATCGATGGCACCCAGTGATGCAGTATCATCTGCTATCCATTTCTTAGTCCAATGGAACTGTGGCATTTCTAACATACTTGTCTCCTTATTCTGGATTTGCGTAAATGAAAATAAGATGAAATATAGAGGTTCTGAGTTATTTACTTTTTGCTTCAATGTGGAAAGCACTGAAATATGCATTGGCTTTATGTGTTGTAACACAATTCATGGCATGGGGGCCATGGTTATGAGATAATCACACACCAGGTACACAGCAAGTAAGGAAAATGACTGCCACATGACACAAGCTGGGCCACAGCCGGTACATTGCCTGAGGGGTATTTTTTTCTCCTTTATAATTTGGGATCTCCATTTTAAACCTTTAGCACTCAGCATGCCTGACATTCCAAAGACAGCCACTGTGGAAACTCTTATTCTAAGCAAGACATGCTGAGCAATATGTGTGAGGTGATTCAAGTGTTCTGGGAAATGTGTAAGATGGACTGTGTGATGGTGCAAATCTGGATCCTTCGGAAACAAATGTTCTGTGGGGGTGGCCTGAATTGCCACCAGGAGAGTCAGGGCAACCAGTAACTTCAGGTATTGTACCTGCAACAGCTCCATTATTTGCATAGGTACAACCGAGAAGAGGCCACCCACATTATGAGATTCAACAAGTATTAATTTTCAGCTTCTACATGCAACCACTGGATGAACTGGTCAGATGACATGTGCTAGCAATGACAAGATGACAAGAGAAGTTCCAGCAATGCACAGAGAGTACACAGGTCTAATTCTTCTTCTTCAATTACAACCACAATACTACCACCAAGATACTCAGTGCTTGGATTAGATCGGCTCATGGAGGCAGAACAGATGGCTGAACCTTAACCCAAGCCAAAAGAGGTCAAACGCGGAGGGGAGGGGAGTATTTTGAAGAGTTTGCAGCCATGATGCAGTCTCCTTTGATTGATGGTTCATACCCACAATTGTTCAGCTCAGTTTGTAATCTAGGACTCTTCTCGGATTCCTCCCTGATGCTGAAACAAACGAGGAGTCTTGTGGCACTTAAAGACTAACAAATTGATTTATTGCATGACCTTTCATGGAAGAAAATCCCACTTCATCAGATGCTTTGAAGATGGGGGAACTTACAAAATGGGAGGAAATAAATGCAGGGAAGTGTAAGTCACAGGATCAGGTCACACTGTAACAGCAAATCAAACAGTTTTTAAGATTTAAACCAGGCACGGCCAAACTGCGGCTTGGGAGCCGCATGTGGCTCTTGAATAAAAAAGTGCGGCTCGTGGAAGAACATCAGGAAATCAATTTAGTAGGCAAAAGTACATGGCTACATGCCTCCATGTGGCTCTTGAAGGTTTAACAATCAACCTGTATGGCTCTTGAGTTCTGTAAGTTTGGCCACCCCTGATTTAAACACTGGGGAACAGCATATAGAGGAAGATGATGTCAAATCACCTGTTGTAATGAGGGGAAAAAACCCAAGTCCTTATTAAGCCCTGGAGAAATGAAGTCAAATTTGCAAATGAATCTGAGCTCTGCAGCTTCTCTTTGAAGCCTTGATCTGGTATTTGTCTGTCTGAGCACTGCAATTAGTAAATCGTCAATGAAATGATCAGGAAGATTGAAATGCTCTCCCACCAGTTTTAGAATGTTGTGATTTCTGACGCTGAGCTCTCCCATTCCAACAGCTACAAGTAATGCTTTCTACAATCCTTACCTGGCTAGAGGACTATGCCCCATCCTACCAGCTTCAGTATTCAAGGCTCCATCATCTCTCGGCTGGACTACAGCAATGCAGTAAACCAGAGCATGGAATCTTAAGCACGTCAGAAAGCCCAACTAGTAAAAATCACTTTAGTCCACCCCTCACCTGCACCGGCTACCCCACGCACATGTTCCCTCCATTCTCTACAGGGACTTCTTATAGAATCTGGAATCAAAGGCATGGTATCGGTCCTTATCCTCACAAGTCTCAGTGGCCTGGACCTAAGATACCTGATACTTCAGAATAAAGACCTCTGTGGACAAGTTTGTTTCTCTGGCACAACAGAACTCTCAACAATAAGAGTAAAGCAGGTCTATGCAGGAGGCAGGCCTTTCTTGACAGTCGGTCTGAAATCATGGAATGAACTCCCATGGAAAATTAGGGCCATTACAAATCTCACCACTTTCTGCTGCAAGAGCAAAGTGCCTTTGTTTGATCTGTCTCTTTTAACATAAACGTGTAGCAACAGCACAGGCAAGAAACACATTCTGCACTAGCTAGAGTTTCCTAAGGGCTTAAGCCAGGGGTCTCAAACTCAAGTCACCATGAGGGCTGCATGAGGACTAGTAGAGGGCCGCATGAGGATTAGTACGGTAGCCTGAGGGCCACACCACTGAAACTTTTCAATGCAATGATATTGCAAATATTGGCGATGATTGTGTCATTGTGGGACGCAAGAAATAGCTTTAGGGGTTACATGCAGCCCATAGATCCCTGGCTTAAGCTTTCATGCTCTGGTATGTTACATTGCTATGGTCTGGCTCTGGGCAGAGACCCAGCAGTCACCATGTTTCCTCCTAGTCATGACTGAGACAACACCCTGAAGCAGTTTCCATGGGCAGGGTTCCACTGCCTAGGAGATAATGGGGCAATCTCTTCAAGAGTCTCAGTGCGATAGGCTGGTGGAGAAGTCCCCATCATCTTCCTAAGTTTCTGACCCTGGGGCATGTACCAGTAGGTTTGGGGCTGCAGCCCTGATGCTGGGAATTTCCATGGAGAGTGGGAGTGACTGAGGGCCCATTGGGCTACATGATACCTTTCCTTGCACTTTCCACAGGGCACTCTGTCCTGGTACTGAGCGCTCAGGTGCAGTACTTCTCCATGACTATAGACCTTCCTATGGCTCACTCTACCCTCAGAATCATACAGGAAGCTAAACTGTCCCCCCAGTCCCTCTTCATCCTGGGCCGGTCACCTGGGAAAGGGGTCCTTTTACTGGACCCCCTCTTTAGGCAACCTCCTCTTGTATTCTGAACAATGGATCTATATAACAATAAAAATCAAACCTTACCCTAACAAGAGACTCCACTCCACCTGCTGCTCCCTTTCAGGAAAGGATGTGACAACAAACACCACATAACAAATGCAAGTCATGGTGCTTAAACCTCTACTGCAGAGGTTCTCAAACTGGGGAGTATGAAATTAGAGTGCCTTTAAAAGGTTAAAACAAGTCAATGTAGACACGAGTGAGTTCCAGTCTTAGGTTTCAATATAGGTTTTTATAATTACCAAGCTCTAGTTTGCCTTCCGGGCAAACCCAGGTTAAGTAGCTGGGGATTTCCTTATGCCTATAAACACTTTTCCCAGGAGAGTCAAAGCTGCAAAGAAACACCTGGTTTCTCTTGTTTGGGGGTTTTAATGCCACTTCATGACATATGTTCTGAGGTGCAAACTCAGCTGATTCACTTGCATGAATCATCTTCATGGGGAGGAGAATGAAACTGCAGTAAGAGTAGCTAGTCCTTTTTGTTGATTGTTTCTCAATCCAGATGTAGGGAGATTCTAGTTGTAAGAGCCAAAGCTAGTCCACTGGGTATCAGTGGGTCTCATCTTTCAGGTGAGGCATAAACGATTTCTGTAGAACAACAACGCTTCACTCTAAGACCTTGACTTACTAGCCCTTATGCTGAAAAAAATTTTTTTGCCTAGGGGTGTGAAAAAACACCACTGCGTAATGTAAGCTTTTCAAGCATAAGTCTGTGTGTAGATGCATTATGTTGACGGGAGATGCAGACGGGCCCCAAGGACTCCAATGAGAAGGGTAAGTTACAGCTCTCAGGAGGGAGTGCCAGACAGGTGCCTTGTGCCTCCAGACTACAGTAGCAGTTGGACTTCATTCAGGTTCTGGGGGCTTTAAACAGTTGAGGACCTAGTAGCTGGGTCCTTCACAGTACGCTAGTGAGGGGCTGGGGTCAGAGCACTCGAGGGGTACCTATCACAGACAACTATTTGAGTGAAGAAACTACTCCTTTTTGCATTAGGTGAAAATATCCTTTAGTCATAAGAAATAAACCTGTTCCTGTAGGATCAATGTTTTTGGTACCAGGGTCTTCAACTCCTTCACCTCATGCCAGCACTTAAAATGATGGGTGTTACTCTCTTATGAAAATAATGTGGCATCATTCCATGCGGTGCAAGCCACTCACTTAGTTCCCAGCTTTCTGGATTAATTTTTTATGATCTATGAAGGTCAGAGATGGAGAAACTCAACAGAATTGAAGAAATGTTGGAAAAAAGGCTACATTAGCAAGATATTAATATAGTAGTCCTGACATAGTAATGATTATGGCCTTTCTTGCATGCTGTGCCTGCTACTTAATGCATCCAGTTTTTCTATTTACAAAGGGCAGTTATTTTTGGAAATAGCAAGAGGATAGGACATGGAAAAACTGCTCTTAAAGTTAAATATAGTCCTACCAGCAAAGCAGTTCTGGAAAGTACCATTTAATTAAACATAACCATTAGCTTTTTGTTGATAGCTTATCAGAAACAATTAGATCTGAAATATTAGCAGTACATTGAACATTTCAAAATCCAACCACTCTTCACAGAAATATTTAAAGCACAAAAGGGAGAGAGAAATAACCTGCTTTCACGATAGTTTCCCAAGAATCTCTACAATTTTTCATACTTTCTGTCCAGCTGCTTCTCTTGAATCCAATGCTTTTACATATAGCCAGACTCCTCTGTAATTAAAGCCAAGATTCTCAAAAGTATTAGGCCCCTAATTCCCATTGCTAGAACAATACTGGAATCTAGGAGCCTTTAAGAACCTGGGCCTAGACTGAATGGATGTTTGTTGACTGACTTCAATCAAATAAGAACAGCCAACACAATGTGTCCTGGCAGTTTTTCATGGGGCAAGGACTCCACTGATCACACATGGTCTGTGGACCAGCTTGAGAACTGGCGCTGCAGAGTATTGAAAGATTTTACAATTTATGGCAGTGGTTTCTTATTAGTTGCATGTAGAGCTTCATCAGCAATTATGTTGAACATTCCACTTTCATTAATTTGATCTATGATTTGCTTTCTTAGCTGTGTGCCCACACCAGATATTAGTTAATTCTGTATAGTTTTGATTGATAGGTAATATTACATAGATCATTTACAAACTGTTTCTGCGGCACTTTGCCTCTTGCATCAACCCTGAGCCTAGCAAGGCTTGAAAATGATTTAAATGAGTCTCTTGTGGCAAGAGGTTAGTCAAATCCACATGGTTATCTGTTAATCTGACATTAATTCTCAATTAAACAGAGGATCAGATCCTCAGCTTGTATAAATGGTCATAGCTCCACTAATGACATCCAGTTGCACCGGTTGAGGAACTAGCCCTGAAGTTTTAGAACTGGGTTGTCCAACTGATGGCCTGGAGGCAAAAATGCAGCTCATTAAAGGCTATCTGGCCTGCTAGATGGGGCAGCAGCCTACCCAAGGAACAGTCCCTCCCCTCCAGCCCCTATGCCAGCAGGGAGTAGCCCCTCACCTCCACCCCAGCCCCATATGCTGCCCTGCACTAGCCAGGACTCAGGAGCAGAGGTGGGTGTGGGAGATCAGCCACTGCTGGCTGGGAGGGGAGGCTGCTGTAGCTGCACACTGTGCAACTTCTCTCCTCTTGGGAAGCTAACCCTTCCCCTTCTGCCTGACCTTCCTTGCCCCTCACATACCACTACACCTGAAGGAAAAGTTGCCCACAGCCTCTAGCAGCTCCAGTTAGCCAGGCTGCTGCAGGCTGGCAGCTGCCTGCAAAAGTCTTGCTGGGGTAAGCAGACTCCCTCCCCTCTCCATCCACATTGGCTGCCAGGGCCAGGGACCCTGTGAACCAGCACTCCCAATTCCCCTCACCCCACCATTTCCAGACCAGCTTCTTTGGGTGCCTGTCCGGCAGCCAGCCCAGGGCAGGGTGAGGAAGCCTCTTCCCCTAGTCAAGCCCCCACATGCAAGAGGGACCTGGGCTACAAGTGGATCTCCTTCCTCTTGCCCAGCTGCCAGGGAGAGCAGCCAAATGGGCAGTGGGACACAGCAAGAGCACAGAGCCACCTCTCTTCACCCCCATGAGTGGGGAGAGCACAGTGGCCCCAGACAAGGGGAAGACACATGAGGCACATGACCAGTTACATCTTCCCCAGCCCCTTGTCCAAAACTCCTTCTCTCACTAGTGCCCTCCAACAAAAGTTGGCTCCAGCATGCTCCCTCCCTAGCAGTCCCATGCCAGGCAAGCTAGCACATCAGCAGAAACCTTCACCCATTGGAAACCTGCTCACTAGTCCCTGAGTAAGAGAAAAATTGTGACAGGGCCCCTCATGCTAAAAGGCAGGACCCCCGTTGTTGAACATTTTTGGCTTCAGTTATTTGTCTTTGGTCTCCTTAGTAGAACTGGTGTTTAACTGGCCTGTGACGGTTCAGAAAGAAAGAAAGAAAGAGCTGGTCCAGTTAGAGTGGAGTTCCAGTTGCATGGGACTGGGCTCCCATTGCTTCCTGTCCCACTCATCACTCTTCCTTAACTTGGGCAGGCACTTGTTTGTGTTTCACTGCACATTAACTGAGAACACTAGAAGTACCAGATCTCCACCCCATGTATATATTACAAATAATGCTACCATGGACACCCGTGATTGTCCTTTAGACATTTGTCCATATGGTACCCAAGTAAACAGCACAGAAAGGCACCTCTCACTGAAATACCAGCACCACTCACAAGCACTAAGACAACAGCGAAAGGTGGAGGTACTGTAATTCTGAAGAGTGTTCTGAAAGTTTCTGAGAGATGGTTTTTGTTTAGAACATAGTTGCACAGAAACAAAGCATTAAAGGCAACCCATGTAGTAATTCTTAAAGGTGCAAGGGAGATTTCCTTCCCCAAAGATGAACCTCTGCCATAATAAAACATAGGAAAAATGGTCTGAGGCTAGCTAGAGCCTCAGCTGGTATCCGAACCTGTGCTGTGCAGGGTATTTTATTTTCCATCATGGCCCTATAATTCATGATGCCGGTTTATTTTTTATGACAATACTTAGGAGCCCTAATCAAAGACTGGGGCCCCACTATTCTAGGTATGTTGCTTCTGGTGCAGCAGTTTCCACACAAAATCTTCATAAGAGCCAAGATCCCATACAATACACACTCAGATTAGTAAAACACATTTGTGCAGAACATTGTAGAAGCCCAGTTTGTTTCAATGAATTCTTTAACTGTGTCATACTAAACCAACAGAAGGCTTCATTCAGATGGACTGAATGGATACAAGCCAGTGAAATGCCTCATTTTCTTATTGAAATTATTTTCTTTTTCCCTCTGTTCCAGAGAGACAGCAGTCTTGTCTGAATGGCTTTCCACGCATTTTCCAGAAGTAATGTGGAAGTTACTGGGAAGTTGCCAGTGTCACAAGAAGCATTTCACTGAGACAGCAAGAGGCTAGAGCCGCGTTCTATCTGAAGCAGCTGGGAAAAGTGGCAGCAAGGGGTACTGATGAGTTTTGATGGCAATAAAAACTCTACTGAATCACAGCAAAAGAAAAAAAAATCAAAAACACATTTTACAGCAACCAGACAGCCCAGAGGGCAAGAAGTTTTGAAACTGCAAAAATAACATTTTAAAAATTTGTTAGGAAACATTTAAGCCTCTGAGTAACTTCAGCAACCCTTTTGGTCCCCTGCACAGCATGGCCAAAGATGAAATCCCCACGTGACCCTGTTAATGCTGTTACGTTTGTTCAGTGCCTCACCTAAAGTCTCTAAAAGAGCTTTTACTTTTTACTCCACAGAATTCACACCAGACTGAACCTGGCTTAATAGCAGATCTGAAGCTTCCAAACCCTAAGCTAGTATAGAAACAATACTCCCCATTCCTGCCCCAGTGGTCCATGCAATAGTCTAGAAAGCAGAGGTGGGATCAAAAGCCAGAGAGGTCTCAGCTTACCATTCAAGCCAGAGTAGTCTCACTTACTTCAACAGGGCTACTTAGCTATGTAGTGTTAAGTATGTATATGAGTTAGAAGGTCACAGCTCTATGCCCTCATACTATAATTTTAGCTAGGTTCTGAAATGGCTCAGGATCAATTCTAGAAGTGTTTTGAGAAGCTACATTCTGCTGGCAGGTTTAATAAAGGGATCTCTGATGTTTAGGTTGGTTTTGGAAGGTACACTGAAACCAAACTAAGCCTTCAAGCCCCAGTTTGGCAGATGATGGGCTTTGGACATTTAGGCTATGTCTGCACTGCCAAATTAGTCTAGCCTAAGGAAGTTTAGTCCAGTCTAATTTGGCCCATGGTCACACCAGGCTTTGCCTAGTCTGAACCAAGAAATTTCTTAGTTTGGCCCAGCCAAAGCTTAGCTTAGTTCAAACTTTAGCTTGAGCTAAGCACCGACAAGACCCAAAATAATGGCTAGTTCGAACTAAAGAAGTTCAAACTAAGCCATTAGTTCGAACTAGCTGCATGTTCTAGTTCAAACTAAAAAGTTAGTTCAAAACGAGGATGCGCAGCTAGTTTGAACTAAAAAGCTGTGGTTAGTCCAAACTAGCCTGAGGTTAGTTCAGACTAGTCTCATACTTTTTTAGTTTGGACTACCAGTTTGACCTAAAACCGTAGATGCAGACACAGCCTTAAAGCAGGGGTCTCAAATACAAGTCATCATAAGGGCTACACAAGGACTAGTACGTTAGCCTGAAGGCTGCACCACTGAAACCTTTTCATAAAATGATATTGCAAAAATTGATAGCAATAATGTCATTGTGGGTTCAGGAAATAACTTCAGGGGGCTGCAAGTTTGAGACCCCTGCCTTAGAGCTTGAGAATCAGGTTACAGAGGTAGAGGTGAGCAATTTTGTCAGTGGCTCAGAGAATCTTGGAGATGTAGCAACCTCCACCTCCTCTACCTCATTACAGGTTACAACTAGCTGTCAAAAGATAAAGCCCAGTGCTAATCTCATATACCTTTTGCTTGGAAAATTTCATTTGTTCTGAAGCGACCAGATTTACTCCAGAAACAGAAGAGAATGTTTCAGCAAACTTTCAAGAAAACCAAAAATTGCTTTATTCTCAAAATCTAAGTTAAATAAAAATATAGATATCCTGGTTTGTATCCATGTCATTTCTTCCTCTCCTTCAGGTACTGGCATATTGTCATTGAAAATAGAAAACAGAAAAATATTAACCAAAGTTTTTACATCATAGCTATTAACAACATAAATGTAGGTATATATCTAAATGTGTTTTGTATAATTATAAATAAGTACAGAACAAATATTTCACTTATCACAAAAACAATCCAAGAAAAACAGGTTTCCTGTTTTGTCTGGAAGTGGTGTCATTTTTCACTCTGTAGGAAAAGATCACAGCTGCCCACCATTTTACAAATAGTTTTTGATTTAAACAGACTGAAATTCAGCATTAGCTCATTGTATTTCCTAAAATGCTCATTGTGAATTCCAAACCCTCCTGTGGTTCAGATTAGGAAGCTAGTATTAGATTTGCTTGAAAAGACGCCAAAAAATTGTCCAGATCTCTGCTAAAAGCACCAGTAAATTAATTTTATTTGAATCATGTTACACCCTTAACAAGACTGACACAATGCAATCTGATGTGTAAATCAGACTTCTGTCAGGGCAGATCTCACTCGAAGTCAGCCTGCTTGCCTTATTTATGTAAATCTCAATACATTTTTTGAAGGAATTATGTGATCAGGATCTGACCCCAGCACTTCCAGTGAAAGGTGATTTAGATTAATTGCCAGTGGAGGCTATTCTCACTTTTTACAGACAGCCCTTGGGTCAAATTTTGATCTAACTGAAATCAGCGGTGAAATTTTCATTGGGATAAATGCGAGCAAAGGTCAAATTTTGCTCCCATTTAAGCAAATTTTAATTCTAAGGAAAATATGAAGCAGGCTCATGATTTCACCCTTCATGCACAAAAAAGTTTAAAAACCAAAATGACTAAGGATTAAATACCAAACTGACTGAAGAAACTGAATATGAGGACAAGATCTTAATGGACTGCAAAGCTTCTAGTTACATTCCCCTGGAATAGTACTAGTTCTGGATGCATATTAATGTCCTCACGTCTACAAAATATGTTAATCTCATGCCTTACCCAGGCTCCATTTTGATGTCTAGGAATGGGTGTGTTAGGTCTCTTTATACAATAACAAAAGGTACACATTACTAATCATTGTTCTGAGGCATGACTCCAACACAATCTTAAAATGTGATTATTTAATAGAAAATTTTAATCTGCATTTTACAACTTACAAGCATGACACTATCGATATGGCAAATAAATTCAACTGAAAAATAATTTCAAACTATTTAAAGTATTGGGTTAGAAAATAAATAATGTTAGCTACAGGAAAAGTTCAGGCTTTGCTTTTATGTGGAAGCAGTAAAATTATCACTGGTTCCTTTCAGTCTTCTGTTCCAGAATTTATGTAAAAAACAGACAGGAAACCGATTTTTAGACAAAGAATATGTTGGATTTGTAACATTTAATATAAATAAAACAGCCTAAAGCAAAACCAAAAAGAAAACAAATTATTTTATTTCTGTACATCAAGACTACAAATAGTATTTTAACACTTCATTTATTACCCAAATTAGGAAATTATACATTTTATACTGACACTAGTAAACACCGTAAAATCACTCAGATTCCCCACATTTAAAAGGATATTGCTGGTTACCACTTATTAAATATGAAATCCAACAGAGCTTCCAGTGACAGCAAAATGGTTTCAGCATAAGAGATGAACAGGAGTCAGATCCTTAAATTCTGATTTTTATTAATTATTAAAAACCAGGAAGGATGCATGTGTTTACACATCTTATAGTTTGAGCTATAATCACTTTTTAAAATTGAATGCAAATCAAATGTGGGCACAAATCTTGACTCACTGATGTACCGATTAGTAGAGAACCAATTCCTTTCATATGAAGCCAATTTTTCTCCTGGCAATCTAATTATGTTAAGCAATATGTTCCCACCTACTTGTTCAAGCAGAACCACTAGAAGCAGATGGATACAAAAGCTGCTTAGTCACAAAAATAATGAATTAAGACAAGTTTCTACAGCACATACTTGGTATTTAAGATGAAGAGGAATGATAGGGAGGAGGAACGTGAACACTGCAGGCTTCAGATACAAAAGATAAAGCCTGATACTTTGGTTCAAATACTTTTAATGGTTGTTACAAGTATATTTTTTTCCAAAGTCATGACTAATATCTGTACTGAGTATGCCATAGGAGTTTGATACATTAAAAAAACTTTACAGGTCACAAAAAGAGAGACAGAAACAGAAGAAAGAAAAGCATGTATAGTCACATCTGTTATGACAATGCCAGCTGATCATGACACAGCCAAAGGTGGAACTTAAAAATATTCAGGCAAATCCATTTTCGTGAAGATATTTCAGAAAGCACAAATAAAATATAAACTTTCTATCTCAGTGCCTACCATCTCAAGAGATAGTAGTATAAAACAAATCCATTCTGTTTTAATTGCAACAACTAAGGGTTTGTAAACAATTGTATCACATGAAAAAAGATGTGGGGTTAGCAGGGACAAACTTTTCAATCTCTCAGTTCTGGGCTATCTGCAAACATCTACTTCCCTCTGAAGATTCAGAACAGGATGTTAAGCCCTGTCTCATCCCAACTCGTTGCTATACACACAACTTTATTGCCAGCTCGTGGGATTATTTATATTTCAACAGCACAAAGCCAAAGCTGCATCTTTGGTTAATTTCACTGAGATGTCACTGTTCCTTAAATGTGCTCTTGCTCGGCATAAACACAAACTCCAATCACACTGCACACAGCATCCATTATTTTGAGTCATAATAAAGCAGTGTCAATGTAAGTTTAATGACTGACACCTAACTAACAAGTCATGTGTTTACAAATGAAACCTATTTGAGGGGCAGCTGATAAGAAAGGAGAGCTGCAGAACCTAGACTGACTTCCCTTCATCTGCTTGGGTAGGGGTGCTGCTTGTGGAGTAGGCACTGGTTAGTTCCTCTGCAGAGCTTCTGTTTACATCTCAGTTCATTTCAGCTCAGCTCAAATCCAGCAGCACATTCAATGGCATAAAGAAGTTTGCTCCGCATAAGGTTTTCATCATAAAATTCAGGAAGCTTCAGCAAGTTCATGCAGGTACTGGCAGTGGGTAGCCTGTCTAGATCAGATCCTCCATTGTGAATGCAAAATGCAGGATATAACTCCTGGAAAACACAAAAATAGGGGGGAAAAATTAAGGTATATAAACTAAGGCTAACAGTATTCCATGACAATCCACACAAAATTCTAGGCAAAAAGGAATTAGAATTTAAGTCTGTTTCAATGGTATTTTTCAAAACTTTTTAAGATGTCATAAGGGATTTTTTAAATTAAGGGCTGATGGAAAGCCAACCCATGCAGAGGAATACATGATTCAAGCAGTGATATCCATTAGGGATGAATTTATTAAAGTAGGATATTATATTCTAGTAAGGAGAATAGGAATGAAGCTGGTAAAGGACAGGTAGACACTATGGCTATGGCCACACTTCCCAAACTTAGCTCAAATTTGTCAATTGGAACTAATGAAGTTCAAATGTAGTTTAAACTACATTTGAACTACTTAGTTCAAATTAAGAACGTGGACTAAGTCAAATTACAGTTAATTCAACTTAACCCACTTTGTTAATTTGAACTAACTGCCCTTAGTTTGAACTAACACAGTGGACTTAAATGTCAACACCATGCCATGTCTGAACTAAGGACAGAACTAAGGGCTTAGTTTAACCTAAAGGGCAGGTCTTACTAGTTAGGACTAAGCTTTCATTAGTTCAAATTAAGAAATTCCTTAATTCAAACTAATGAAAGCCTGGTGTAGACAAGGATTAAGTTAGTTCGAATTAAGCATCCTTAATTCAAACTAACTTGCAAATGCAGACACAGCCTATGAGTTCGGTCAAATACAAAAAGCCCCATTTAAATGCAACATGCAGAGGTAAGCAACTGAACACTAACATATCTAAGTGCTTGTATACAAATACTAGTAGTCAAACTAACATGGGTGAACTAAAGTGTCTGACATTAAAGAAGGATATTGATAATAGACATTATTGGAGATTGGTAGAACAAGGAAAAATCAACAGAATACAGTAATACAAGAATACAAATATTTAGAAATGACAGAAAACGTTACACTGGTGGGAGGGTGGCCCTGTATGTGAAAGAAACCACAATGAAACAAAGATATAATCATAACTCAAACTGTGCCACAGAATCGGCATAGAAAGAAAATCCATGCTTGAACAATAAAAGTACAGCAGTGGGGTTATACTACTGACCATCTAACCAGAATGGTGATAGAAACTGTGAAAGACTTAAGAAAATTAGAGAGGTTATAAAAGCTGAAAATGCAATAATAATGAGGGATTTCAATTATCCTCACACTGACTAGGTTTATATCATTTCAGGAAAAAATGCCAAAATAGAATTTCCATGTACATTAAATGACTACTTGAAGCAGTTCATCCAGGAACCTAAAAGGAGAGATGCAATTCTTGATTTAGTCCTAAGTGGAGCACAGGATCTGCTCCAAGAGGTGAATATAGCTGAACTGCTCAATAATAATGGCCATAATATAATTAAATTTAAAATCCCTATGGGGGAAATGCCAAAGAAACCTACCACAGTACCATTTAATGTCAAAAGAGGAACTACACAAATATGAGGACATTAGTTAAACAGAAATAAAAAGAAAGAGTTGCAAGGGTGAAATACATACAAGTTGCATGAAAACATTAAAAAAAAAACATAATAGAGGCTCAAATTAAATGCAAACCCCAAATAACAGTTTATAAAAAACAGAGTCAGAGGACCAAAAAATTGCCATCATGGCTAAACAGTAGAATCAAAGATTAGGTTAGAAACAAAAAGACATCCTTTAATTGAAGATGAAAACAGAAAGAAGCATCAGGTGGCCCCAAAAAGAATATTAAGAGCAACCACTGAGGATGCAAAAATCACCAGCAATTTTTTGTAAAGTACATCAGAAGCAGAGACTCCCAACCAGTCAGTGGAGCCATTGAAGTGCTAAAGGAACACTCAAAGATGACCATGTGATTGCAAAGAAGCTAAATTAATTCTTTGCAGTGGTCTTCACTGCAGAGGATACAGAGGAGATTCCCTCAGGTGATCCATATGTTTTAGGTGATGAATCTGAGGAACTGGCCCAGACTGAATTTCCACTAGAGGTTTGGAACAAACTGATAAACAGAAATAAGTCACCAGGACTAGACAATATTCACCTGAGAGTTCTGAAGGAACTCCAAAATGAAATTACTGAATTACTAACTGTGGTATGTGACCTAGCACTTTTAGCAGCCTCTGAACCAGATGATTAGAAGGTAGCTAATACAATGTCTGCTGTTTAAAAAGCTTCTAGAGCTAATCCTGGCAATTACAGGCAGGTAAGTCTAGCTTCAGTAGCAGGCAAACTGGTTGAAACTACAGTAAAGAACGAAATTATCAGACACATAGGTAAGCATGATATATTAGGAAGAATCAACATGGCTTTTGTAAAGTGAAATCATGCCTCAAATCAATCTATTAGAATTCTTTGAAGGAGTAAAGAAGTATGTGGAGAAGACTGATTCAGCTTATTTGGCCTTTTAGAAATCCTTTGAGAAGATCCCTCACCGAAAGCTAACTAAGCAGACCTAGTATAAGAGGGAAGATCCTCTGAGAAATCAGTAACCAATTAAAAGACAGGAAACAAACAACAGAAATAAATGTTCAGTTTTCACAACTGTAAGAGGCAAAAAGCAGAGCTCCCCCATGGTCTGCACTGGGATCAGTGTTGCTCAACCAATTCATAAATGGTCTGGAAAAATGTATGAACAATTAGATGCAAAATTAGATTTGTAGATTGTGCAAAATTAAAGTGCACAAGGAAACGTTACAAAGGCATCTCACTAACCTGGGGTGACTAAATGGCAGCTGAAATTCCATGTTGACAAAGCAAAGTAATGTATATTGGAAAAAATAACTCCAACTATCTATACATAGAGTTTAAATTAAATGTTAATTTAACCACTCAAGAAAGAGATCTTGAAGCCATCATAGAAATTTCTCTAAAAACAGCTGCTAATTGTGTAGCAGCAGTCAAAAAAATCCAACAATGTTAGAAACCATTAGAAAAGGGACAGATAATGGTAAGGAGACCAAGAAGACTGGTCATAACCTATTATAGCCTTCATCTGGCTTCACAGCTATTGAGGGCACAGAACAGCTTTCATACAAAGAGAGAGTAAAAAGACAGGGATTTTTAGTCTTAGACAAGAGACAATTAAGGGGGGGTTTGACAGAGGCCTATAAAAACATGAATAGTGTGGAGAAAGGGAATAAGAAAGTGTTATTTACACTTTAAATAGCATAAGAATTAGGAGTTACCCAATTAAATTAATGAGCAGCAAGTTTAGAACAAACAAAATGAAGTACTTCACACAAGACAGCCAACCTGTGAAAATCATTGCCATGGAATGGTCATGAAGGCCAAATGTATAACTGGATTAAAAAAAGAATTAGGTAAAGAATTAGATAAATTCATGGAGGATAGGTCCACCAATGACTATTGGCCAAGACAGTCAAGGATGCAACCCCATGCTCTAGGTGTCTCTAAACTTCAACCACTGAAGCTGGGACTGGGTGGACAGGTTACATGAAATTGCCCTCTTCTGTTCATTCCCTCAGATGTGTATGGCCTTGGCCATTGTCCAAGGCAGAGTACTGGGACCACTGATCCAGCTCAGTATGACCAATCTATGTTCCCTTGGTTGCCTTAAAAAGCATTCCCAAATTTGTTTGGCAAAAACATTCATGGTCCTTATAATGTAGAAAAATAAATTAAGGCCCAGCATGGGGTAGAGGTAAGGGGAGAATTGGTTGTGCTATTGGTTACATGCTGTATTCTGCAAATATCTGGTACCACAGAACAGTGAAACAGGAAAATTAAAAATATAGTAGCATGAAAAGAGGGGTCTTTGATTTATTTGCAACTAAGAAATGATCTGCAGAAATGGAGGTTACTCACCTTCGTGTAGTAACCGAAGTTCCTCGAGATGTGTGTCCTTGACTGCTCCACATGAGGTGTGTGCACCAGCTGCACCTAGGATCGGAGGATTTCTTTAGCAGTGGCTCTAGGGGCGGGGGAGGAGGCGCTCAGAGTCATTGTCACTTTTCGCGCCACTGGTGACGCGCGCGCCTCTACTCCCCCGCCCTCCCCGTTCAGCTCCTCAGTTCCCTTCTACTGCAGAGACCGCGAGGTAAAACTTGCAAGTCTCCAAAGTAAAGGGGGAGGAGGGCAGGTAGCGGAGCATGTCGAGGACACACATCTCGAGGAACTTCGGCCATTGCACAAAGGTGAGTAACCTCCATTTCCTCCTCGAGCAGTGTCCTCGACTGCTCCACTTGAGGTGAGTATTTAGCAGTTATGTCCCTAGGAGGTGGGAACTTCGAGGTGTGAGACGGATGCAGATTTTAGGATTGCTTGTCCAACTGCCGTGTCCATGCTGGAAAACTGCTCCAAAGCATGTCTGGCAAAAGTATCCATTGAAGACCATGTGCCCGCTCTGCAGATGTCTAGGAGTGGAACCTTCATAAGGAAAGCTATTGAGGATCCTATACATCTGGTAGCGTGTGTGCATATTGAATCAGGTGGTTTCAGTGTGGATGAACTATAGGCAAGTCTAATACATGAGGATATCCATCGCGATAGTTTTTGTTTAGAAATAGGTTGTCCCTGGGATCGTTCGGCTGTGGAAACGAAGAGTCTAGTTGTTTTCCTGAAGCATCTCATCCTCTCCAGGTAAAAGGCTAAAGCCCTTCTTACATCTCATGTGTGCAGGGCTGCTTGTTGTGCAGTGGTATGTGGCTTGGGGCAGAAAACCTGGAGATGTATAGTTTGATTGATGTGGAAGTGAAAGATAATTTTTAGGAGGAATTTTGCGTGTGGTCTTAGTGAGACCTTGTTCTTGTAGAAAACTGTATAGGGGTGTCCCGCCATCAGAGCTGCTATTTCGCCGACACGTCTGATTGACATGATAGCAGTGAGAAAGGCGACCTTCACTGAAAGGTGCAGGAGTGAACATGTGGCCATTGGCTCAAATGGCAGTTTCATTATTGCTCTAAGCATTATAGTGGGGTCCCATGGAGTTGGGGGTAATGTGATTCGGGGGTAGAGATTCTGCAGACCTGTCATGAACCTCTTAACCGCATGCTGTGAAAAAACAGTTATCTTCTATGGGTTCATGAAAAGTGGAGATCGCTGCGAGATGGACCCTGATTGTATTAACTGAAACGTCTGACTCTTTCAGATTTAAGAGGTACTCCAGGATACACAGGATGTCGGTAGAGTGTGGAAGGAGGTTGCGTTGAGCACACCATGATGCGAACCGGTGCCACTTGTACAGGTAAGTTGTCCTTGTTGCTGCTTTCCTGCTGTTGAGTAGGACGAGGTCATGCGAACACTTATCTTCTAGTTCACTAAACCATCTAGGTTCCATGCTGTTAGGTGGAGTCTGCTGAAGTAAGTATTTACTGAGAGTCCGTTGTTTTGTGAGAGGAGCGTTGGCATTAGAGGCAAGGTAATTGGTGGAGCCCTGGACATCCTCATGAGTAGAGAATACCAGGGTTGTCGTGGCCAGGCTGGAGCTATCAATATGACTGTTGCTCTGTCGCAGTGAATCTTGTGGAGAGTGCGAGGGATCATCGGTATCAGAGGGAAAGCACAGAGAAGGCCATTGTTCGACTTGAGGAAAAAAGCATCACCGCTGGATTCGTCTCCAATGCCCGCACGAAAGCAGTAAATTTTGCACTTCCTGTTTGTTTGCGTGGCAAACAAGTCCATAGGGGCATTCCCCATTGTTCGAATATCTTTGTTATTACCCTGTCGTGAATTTCCCATTCGTGATGCTGAGTGGTGATCTTGCTGAGGGCATCTGCTATTGTGTTGTCTTTGCCCGGAAGGTGCACTGCAGACAGATGAATGCCATTGAAGAGGCACCATTGCCAGAGCATCATCGTTTCTAGGCATAGTGAGTGCAACCTGGTCCCACCCTGCCAATTTATATAATACATGGCGGTCATATTGTCTGTTTGTATCTTGACGTACCTTCCCGAGATTAAAGGAAGGAAATGCTGGCATGCGTGTCTGACTGCTCGAAGTTCAAAAAGATTTATGTGAAGACTTTTCTCTTGAGTGGACCATGTGCTGCGGGCAATATTGTTTTGAAGATGTGTCCCCCAGCCTATAAGGGATGCCTCGGTTGTGATCAGAATCTCCAGTTCTTGTGGGATGAATGGTACCCCTTGTAGTATATTGCTCTCGTGTCCACCAGAGGAGACAGTCCCTGATTGTTTGAGGGATGGATAAAAGTTGTTTGGGGAATGAGAAATGGTGCCTGGGCCACTTGAGGAACCATAATTGGAAGGGTCTCATGTGTAGTCTGGCGTGCCTGACCAGATAGGTGGTATCAGCCATGTGGCCCAGGATCTGCATACAGGAATGTATTGAGATTACTATCGCATCTTGGGTGGTAAGAATCAGCTGTTTTATGGCGAGAAATCTTTTGAGTGGAAGAAGTGCTCTCGCTGTTGGTGAATGGATTTGAGCCCCTATGAAATGTATTTCCTGTAGTGGCTGTAACGAGGATTTTTTGTGATTTATGTTGAGGCCTAGTCCTAGGAATAGTCTGATGGATGTGTGTGTTGCCTGTAGTGCATCCAATCTTGTGGGAGTGCTTATCAGAAAGTCGTCTAAGTATGGAAAGATCGAAATGTCCTTCCTGTCCTTCCTGAAGGAAAGCCATCACAGGTGCCATGAGTTTCGAGAATACCCGTGGTGCGGTGCACAGCCCGAATGGGAGGACCATGTATTGGTAATGATTGTCTAGAAAGGAGAATCTTAGGAATCTTCGATGAGCTAGATGAATGGGCACGTGGAAGCAGGCATCTCTTAAGTCGAGGGAAGCCATCCATTCTCCCTGATGCAGCGAGGAAATTATGGTATTTATCGTGACCATCCTGAACCTCTTGGTTTGCACATATTTGTTCAGTTGGCGCAGGTCTAAGATCAGTCTCCATCCTCCAGTTTTTTTTCTTGGTAAGGAAGTACCTGGAGTAAAACCCTCTGGCCCAATGTTTGTTTGGGACCTTCTCTATGGCCCTGATACATAGGAGATTTTGTACCTCTTCCAGTAGGAAATGTACATGACTGGGATCCCTGAAAAGGGACGGGGAGGGGTGTTGGGCTGAAGATTATGCTGTAAACGGGATGGTATAACCCTTCCGAATGATCTCTAAGACCCATTTGTCCGATGTTATAGCTGCCCATTGGTGGAAGAAAGGGCGGAGTCTGTGCTTGAAAACAAGAGGTTGTAATGAAGTTTGGTGCTGGTCTGAGAGGACGTGGATTGGCAGTCCCTTGACCTGCCCATCAAAAGTGTTGTTTAATGTTGGATGTCTGAGTGGTCTGAGAAGGCTGGATGTTTTGTCTTCTATGGTTTGGTTGGCGAGATTTATTGCGAGAGGTATCCATTCTCCTGCTATATTGATTTTGGGGGTATCTAAAGTTAAGATTATGCTGCTTGTATGGTTTCTTGAAATACGGAGTATACATGCCAACGGTTCTGAGTGTGGCCCTTGAATCCTTGAGGTTATGCATGACCTCATTCGTTTTTTCTGCAGAGGTTCTCCTTATTGAAGGGGAGATCCTCGATAGTAGTTTGCATTGCCCTCGATAAATCTGCGGCGTGGAGCCATGAAGCTCATCTCATAACAACCGCAGTGCCCAGGGACCTACCTGCCACATCAGCGGAGTCCAGGGCTGCTTGGAGTGCTGTCCTGGCAATGAGCTGGCCTTCTGAGATGAGATTATTGAATTGTTCTTGGTGATCACGTGGAATGTATTTTGCAAACTTGGAAATCTTAGTATATATCTCATGATCATAGTTGGACAAAAGAGCTGTATAGTTGGAAATTCTCAGTTGTAGAGCGGCAGATGTGTATACTTTCTTTCCCAGGGTGTCAAGTTTCTTATCTTTAGCACTGGGGTTATTTCTGGCATATGATGTTTTGTTCCTTTGGTTGGCAGCCTCCACAACAAGGGAGTTCAGCTGTGGATGAGTAAATAAAAATTCATTTCCCTTGGGGATAATGAAATTTTTTTTATTTACTTTTCTGTTGGACAGGGCAGCTGACACTGGGGTTGCCCATATGTTGTTTGTGGGCTCCATTAGCCCCTCGTCCATTGGCAGAGCTAGCTTGTTTGATCCTGATGTTAGGAGGATCCTGTATAATTTTTGTTTGTTTGTAGTGCTGTCATCGAGAGACATGTCCATATTGTCGGCTGCTTGTGTGAAAAGATCCCAAAAACATTTAAGGTCATTGTTCTTTGGCTGTGTCATGTCTACTGAAGCCTCTGAGTCCTTTTGTGGATATTTGAGGGTGTCAGCAGAGGTAAGTAGATGCTGTTGCTGTATGGGGTTTGTCATTGACTGTGGCATGTTTGCGCCCCATAGACCAGTGTTTGGTATAGGCTGAAAAGAGGGATAGCCTGGCCATGCCGTGAAACTTGGCGGTAATATCTGGGGTGGTGGTTGGCAGAACCACGGGTATGGCCATGGGTAAGTGAAGGCCATATTAGTTGTGAGAGCCTGTATACGATGGTTAGGTGGCTCAAGAGAGTCCAAGGCTGAATCCTCAGTAGAATCAGTGTGGACTGACAGCTAAGAAGATAAGAGAAACAGACAGCTGTCAGATGAATCCGTTTGAAACAGTGGGGAAACTGGTGGTGATTGTACTTGGAGATCTTCCACTGTTTCTAAGTTTTTAGATTTTTTCCTGTGCTTCTTTGCCCCCGTGTTCATAGGGGGGTTTGCATGGCTTGGCATCCCCTGTTGTGTGAACATAGGTGCAGAGGTGTCAGTCTGTTGCACCGGATTCATCATTGGTATTGGTGCCACGCCCCATGCCAGGATGGGTACCTGGCTCGGTGCTGAGGCCGGTGCTGCTGTTGTCGGCGCGAAGAAAGCTGCAGAGCCGATGACATCAGCGATCCCGCTGCTGCAGAGATTGCCGGCGCTGAGGCAGGAAGCACGGCTTTCAGTGCGGAGTTGCGCTCCCCATGCTGTTTTTTGGAGCAGTTCGGCGTGGCTACTTTTGAGGCACCCAAGGGGCTGGAAAGCCTCAGGGTGTCCTCCTTATTATGAATCTCCCTGGCCTTCTTTGATGGCACAGGGGATGAAGCTGTGGATCGCCGTTTCTGCGCTCCCTCAGTCTGAGGAGAGGCACTGGGATCTGATGAGGGGCGTAAAGATCCCTCCAGCAACAAGTTTCAGTTTCCCTTCTCTTTCCTTTAGTGTTCTTTTAGTTAGATTTCGGCAGCGTTGGCACTTCTGGGACAAGTGCCCTTCACCTAGGCATTTTATACATGCCTGGTGGCCGTTGGATGTCAGCATTGCGTCTCTACAGGAGAAACAGCGCTTAAAGCCTGAGGGGCTAGGCATTGCGCTGTTCCATCTCCGCAGTTTATTTATTTATTTGCTCTCTTTTCTTCTTCTCTCTTTTTTTTCCTGAGTTCTTTTTCTTTCTTCTTTTTCAGGTCGGTTCCTTAGAGTTTCCAAGGAGCCACCACGAAAACCATCTTAAGTCTTGGGCGGTAGAAGAGAACTGAGGAGCTGAACGGGGAGGGCGGGAAAGTAGAGGCGCACGCGTCACCAGTGGCACAAAAAGTGACAATGACTCTGAGCGCCTCCTCCCCGACCCCTAGAGCCACTGATAAAGAAATCCTCTGATCCTCGGTGCGGCTGGCGCACACACCTCAAGTAGAGCAGTCGAGGACACTGCTCGAGGAGGAAATCTTAGGTACAACCAAGTGTAGACTCTCCTTACAAAATCTTTCAATCACACAGAAGTTCTGCAATTTTTTCATCACTTTAGAATTAGTAAGCTTGGTACAAGGCAGTGGAATTTCCTAACAATTGTTAACTTACTGAAGACACACCCATGGTTAAGCACTCAGAATATGACTGACCGGTTTCTAATTTTTTTTCCCATTAGTTTTCTGCAGATTGTTTTCAGAATTTTGAGAAGAGTCCTAAAATCTATTCATCAATTTGAGAAGATTTCAGCAAATGCTTTCAGATGACAAAAACGTTTTTTGAAGAGTTGAGATGTTTCAATTAGACTATTTTGAAATGTTTTGTTTAAACTTTTTAATTTGAAATAGCATTTTAAATGGACCTTTGGTGAATTTAACCCCCCAACACACATATCAAAAAGAAAGGATGAAAACACCTGAAACCACTGATTCAAAATGAAAACCCAAAAGCAGCCCAAAATCATCTAGAGTAATTTCAAAATGAAATTGTTTTAAGTTTTTGTGTTGACAAAACTTTTCTGGAAAAAGTGGGTGGGCAGGTGGGTGGATAGATAGATAGATGTCTTTTTCAGTTTGCCTGGAACTCCTCCAAGTGAAAAATCCATTGTTAATTTGAAAGCTAAAGACTACTGGTGGTAGTGGCGGTAAACATAAAAGCATGGATCCTTGGTCCCGGTAAGTCCATTTGCATTACATAAAATTACAAAATTTCATCTATGAATTACATTTTTGTTGCTTATTTTTCATTATTGTTTCCTTTTTTCCTTCCCATTTTCCTTGATATCTATGTACATATGAAAATATCTAACAAAAATAAAAGCCCCTTCTTTTCTTGCTAGCAGTCAAAATGGTCTACTAAAGAGTCTAGTTCAAGCAAGTTTTACATGTTAGAATTTATACATAAACTTTTTCTGCCAAGTGCAACTTAAATTTTTCCTCTCTTTATTCACATTAATATATGATCCACATCTTGTCAAGCAAAGGCTGGATTAAGGAGCAGCCATGCTACAAATAAACATTAAATGTTATTTTATCATGTGACCATCTGTCCCAGATTGCAACCTGAAGTTCATACCAAAAACTGATAGATTTCCTTGGTCCTTGTGTTATTTTTTTTAGTACAGTCCAAACAGGCAAAATAAATATTGCCAGAAGTGTGTCTTCAAGCACATATCAAGTACGTTACTAAACAACCTAATCTTCCTACTGCACATAAGGCACGGCACGGCACGTAAATATTATTTTCTTCACTAAATTCTGAAAGTATTACTAATGCTATCCAAGACACAGATTAAAAGCAGTCCTGGCTCCCAAGAATTTACAATCTAAGATCATGATCCTCATGCATATACTTAACCTTATGCACATAAACATGAGCTGCCCTAATGAGGTCACTGGAAGTATTCACATGTGTAAAATGAACATGTGTACATTAAACAAATGTGTACACTTTTGTAGGACTGAGACCTAAGATTGCTTTTTAAGAGGGTACACATTATTTTCCAAACAAGGCATATGCTATTTTTATTTTAAAGACAATATACATTTCTGCTTTATGAGATGCACAGTATTAATAATATGCCACAGAATCACTTGGTTATCATATATACTCATGTATAAGCTGATCTGTGTATAAGCCAACCCCCTGTTATAAACCCCAGAAACCTGAAAAATGCATAACCCATGTATAAGCCGAGGTTCAAAATCTGCTCCATCTTATCCTTTAACGATAAGGATAAGGAAGACAGTGAAAGGCTTTCAACAACTACATGTAGGCTGCAGGAGTCTCAAACCCCAAGGGCAATACTCAAAAAAGGGCATTATTTGGGGGGTAGGTGCGGGGGAGAGGGCTCTGCCCCTCTCAGCACAGCTTGATCTCAAGGCACCTTCTCCCCATCACACCCTTCACTAGCCCTTCCCTGCACCATTTCCCTCCCATCACTGGTTCTTCTCCGCTCTTTCTCCTCACCTTGCTCCACCCCACTTGCTAGTCCCTCTCTGTCCCCACATCCCATTATCTCTTCTCTGTGTGTTGTCCCCTCCTGTCACTATTTCCTCTCTCGTCTCTTTCCCTTATCTGCCCCGCACCCCCACCCGTCACTATCCCTTCTCCATCTCCTTTCCACACCCTTCACTATTCCCTGCTCTGCTCCCTATCTCTCATTCCCTCACTGTCCAGTCTCCTCCCTCATTCCCTCACCTCTGCCTCCCATCCCTGCTCCGTCCCGTTAAGCTGCCCAGGTATTTCCCTAATACCCTTCCCACACACGCCCTGAATTTCCCCAACACCCCCCAGTTGTCAGCTAGTAACAGTGTTATACCAATTTAGTAAGCGCACCCCAACAACCTCCCCCTCCGCCTTCCCCCCCTCCCAGTTTCAAGTCCTGGGGAAGCTGCTGATGTTGCCTCTTCTGGCCTCTGGTTGCTTCATGCCCTCCAACCTTGTCTCCATCACAACCCCTTCTCTCCCTCCATTCCAACTCCTCACTGTCCCATCTCCATTCCCCAATACCCTTCCTGTCCAATCTTCCTCCTTTTACTATCCCAGGTCCCTCCCTACCCCCCCCCACCATGCCGCCAGTTTCTGCCATGTCCCTGACTGCTTCTTTAACTCCCTGCACCCTGCTGCCAGCTTCCTGCGCTGACCTGGGCTCTTCCCTACACCCCTCCCCCACCCAGCTGCAGGCTTCTGCCATGACCCTGACCCCTTCTTTAGCTCTCCGCACCCTGCTGTCAGCTCCATGCACTGCCCCAAGTTGTCCCAATCCCTTCCCTAATCTCACCCCGCCAACCCCTCTATCCAGAGCCCCCTCACCTGGCCGCTCCAGCAGCCATGCCACGTGCTGGGGCTCCCCGCTTAAGCATGCTCAGGATGGGAGATTCCAAAAGTCCCAACTACTGTATATATGCATGTATAAGCCAAGTGCCTTTTTCAAAGGGGATTTCAAGGAAGAAAATTCTCAGCTTATACATGAGTATATATGGTATACATCTTCATAGAAAACCTGTAAGATACAAACTGGCCAAATTTGGGTTGGTCTTCTGATATGCTCACCAAGTGTCTCGGGTTTTATTTCACATATAATTTTATAATCTCTTAAGAAATGAAGGTCATCTTGTCAAGACAAATGAGGACCAGAGAACCTTTATTTGTTACACCTACTGCTCTGCTTTCATTGCCAAGGAAATATTAATTTCAACTATGGCTTGGCTGAGTTAAAACAGATAATCTGGTTTTAGAAATAGTTTAAAAAACACCCTAAGGCAGGAGGTCAATGAGATTTTGAGTTAAATTATTGTTTAAATGGAGGACTTAAAACGTATTTCACAGTTAAAATGCTGCAATTTTAGTCTTGCTTTCAAAATGCTAATTGAATTTTCCTATGATAAGCTTTAAAAATGTAAAAAATGAAGTTCTATATTGAAATGTCATGCCAAGGGCCCCATTTGTTGCATAATTAAATACTGTACAACGGGAATCTGCAATAGTTTAGAAGTGAGAAGCATCATCAATTTATAATATGACCTGATTGGAACTTAACAATTTTCAACCACACTTTAATGATTTTTTTGTCTGTAACAATCACATTTATTAAATTTATTAAACTTTAATTAGCTTTAGCAAATGTTATTCTGAGTCCAATAATCTGGCACTAAGGGTTCTAATAATTTTTAAAAGCTGTAAAACCAGACTGTTATTTATAAAGCTATGAACTTGCAAATGTTCCCCTCTTAAATAAACATGAACTATAGCAAGGATGAAGGTTCCACAATGCAGTGTGAACAAGATTTTAGAGTGAGTGCTAATGGTTGTGTTCTTAATAGCAAAATTTAGTATTTATTTTAACGTAACTATAGATAATTAATTGCTGAAGACATTTTGCATTAAGTTCCACTCCCAACAAATTGCAAGGTTTTTTTTTTTTTTTTTAACAACAGACTCGTACGCTCATTTGACTGCTAATAATACTTAGCACTTAGCAGTACACAGAGCTTTTCATCTTGAGAGCACTGCACAAACATTAATCTTAAGCTACCATTACACGAACTCTCCTGTCAATAGCCATTGCTTAATTCCCTTTTCCGGTATTCATTTACAACTAGAGAGCACCCACGATGGCCTCAGCAGTTAGCAATGGATTGCTAGGGCACAGCTGATAAGCAGCCCGTCTTTTCTTCAGTGGCTGGTGAGCCCCACAATAGCGATGGCATGCCCTACTTGGTAGTGGGTTATGGCTGGACAGTCCATGCACCCCTCAGGGGCTGGAACTGGCTGGTGCTCAGTGCTGCCCACATAAAGAAGCAAGACTTTTCATTCCACTTTCTCCTGCTAAAGCAGCACGATGTGGCATGGGACATAGACCAGTCCTACAATTTAATCCATTGCTGATGTATTTGATAATGCTGCACTTGACATAGCTATTCCACACACCTCTCCCCAATTCTCCTCTGGCACATCACAGCCATGCTACAGCCTACACATCCAGAGCTGCTCCAGAACACCACACTCTTTAGAGGCACTTTCCACATCTTTTCCCACATCTCATAGCCTGTTTCAGTGCTTGGCCATTCCATACCTGCTGCTTTTGCCAACAGGTCTCTCTTCACTTTATTCTTTTGTTAGAAAGGCAAATATAGAGAAAGACACCAATTTGTGGTTTTTTCCTTTGGTATATGGCCAGTTTTAATTGTGTTCTGCCCTATCAATTTTAGGTCTCATTTTTTTCTCCCTGTAATCACTGCTTTCACTGGCACCAGCTGGAGTGGTTGTGAGACTAGGATAACGTAGTTGTTAATTGAACATGTATACGTCCATACAACTGGAGTATTGACAGCAGGTCCTGTGGAGTTTTCAAGTAACTGACCATATATGAGAAGTCTCATTGGATACCTTGTTACCATCCTAATATGCCTGAGCACAGATCTGCATACAGCAGATGAGGGGAACAGCTCAAAGCATGCATTATGTGAGAGTCAAATGATCTCACATACCGCATCTGCCTCAGGATGAATGTTTTGGAACTTTTCAGCCACAATGGATCAGTCACTGCTGAGCATTCTAAGGCTAAGGAAATTTTGTTTTAAAAAAAAATCAAATCACTACAACCATTTTGTTGAGCTATTCTAGTGCCACCATGTCTCAGAAAAAACCTTTAAAATGAGCAGAGTGGTTTCCCTGAGACAATAATGTGTCCTTTGCTTTTTCCATAAAAACTTGTCCAAATCTGGGTAGCTACAGGCTCAGAAAAATCAATTTACACAGGCTCAGTGGAGACCTGAGTTTGGGGGATCAGATTTTTCAAGACACAATCTGAACTGAGCACCCTACAGCCCATGACTGAGCAGAACTTTCCCTAAAACTGCTGCTTCTAGCTGCCAGCAGCCATTTGAGCCCCTGCCTCTGGAACCAGGAGCATAGACTCTCTTGCTTACATTTTCAATGCTCCCCTGTTGCTAGCCCTCAGGCAAGTGAGGCAAGGAGGATGAAGCAGTCAAACACTAATACAGAGAGGTCTTGAGGATCAGAGCCAATTGGGATATTGGATGAAAACTGAGTTGGAGTAGCTGCAGTGGGGAGGGACTGACAGGAGCAGAAAAAGACAGAAAAATTAAGGGCACAGCAGCAGAAGCATCTATATAACCATTTGTGAACACTTCCCTACCATCCACTTAATGGATGATAACCTATTATTGAGTTCCAAAGAGGTAACCATGTTAGTCTAGTTCAGCAAAACAAACAAGGAGTCCTGTGGCACTTAAAGACTAACAAATTTATTTATTGCATCAGCTTTCATGGGAGAAAAATACCACTGTCAGATGGTTTGAAGATGGAGGAACTTACAGAATGGGAGGAAAATAAATGAAGGGAAGTGTAAGTCATTGGATCAGGTCACACTAACAGCAAATCAAAGCAGTTGTTAAGATTCAAACACTGGGGAACAGCATATAGAAGAAAATGAGGTCAAATCCAAAATCCTTATTTAGCCCTGAAGCAATACAGTCAAATTTGCAAATGAATTCCAGTTCTAAAGTTCAGAATGTTGTGATTTCTGATGTAAGATTTGTCCAGATTTATTCTTTTGCACAGAGAAAAAGACAATTGCAGGACCTAATAAAACCAGCTACTCCATCAAAGGCTCATTCACCTGCTTGTTCACCAATGTGATTTATGCCATCATGTGCCAGAAATGCCCCCCTAACATATACTGGACAAACAAGACAGTCTCTATGCAAAAGAATAAATGGGCACAATCCAACATCAGAAACCACAGCATTCTAAAACCAGTGGGTGAGTTTTTCAATCCTTCTGATCACTCCATTGATGATTCATTAATTGCTGTGCTCAGGCAAATTAACAGCTCAAGGCTTCAAAGAGAGACTGCAGAACTGGAATTCATTTCCAAATTTGACTTGTTACTTCAGGGCTAAATAAGGATTTTAGATTTCCCTTTTCCCCCATTACAACAAGTGATTTGACCTCATCTTCCTCTGTACGCTGTTCCCCAGTGTTTGAATCTTAACAACTGCTTAGATTTGCTGCTACAGTATGACCTGATCCCATGAATTACACTTTCTTGCATTTATATTTCTCCCATTCTGTAAGTTCCCCCATGTTCAAAGCATCTGACAAAAGTGGGATTTTCACCCATGAAATCTCATGGGATAAATACATTTTTTCGTTTTTATGTTATCACTGCTCTCAGTTAATGCCATTAGTTCAAGTAGCCAAGCGTGCGCTGTGGATTGAAATATCTGACCCCGGTGATGATCTAAGTTAGGAGTCACCATGGCAAAATAACAAAAAAACCTGTTAGGTCAAAGCCAAGCAAGTGACAGTTAGGAAATGCTAGAATTAAGATTAATTTCTCATTCAATTTAAATTCATTTCTTCATGCATCATGACAGACATCTTTAATTGCATGATTAGAGCCCTGCACAGATACAAAAATGAGGATCTGCATCTGCTCAGTGACAGAATCTAGCTGGTCTGTGATCCGCATGCCATGTTTTATCTATATGTGTAACACCATCCGCAACCTGCTTGAGCTCAGAGTCAGCATTTTAGCCTCTGATTGGCTCATTGCTCACATGGGTCCCACCCACTTTTTGCTTTTTTTGTTTGCAGTTTGCATGCTGTGCTGTCAATCAGATTTCCTTGGCTAGAAATGAAATCTCTGACTGACAGCATGGCATGTGAACTGCAAACAAGAAAAGGCAGAAGCAATGTTCCCCCTAATTTTTCATAGTCTGTGTGCACAAAAAATTTCTTCTGTGCAAATTTTCAAAACCAGTATCCAAATTCATGCACGCTCCAGCAAGTGTGTTCAAACTTGTGAGTGCAACAAAGCATATGATGCAAATAATCTAAATTTTATTTTGATATGGTGATGGAAATGATTTTATAAATTACAAAACCTTATTTGAAACATGCTATTTGAACTGCCTTCTTAAAGTAGCACAAAAACATTAGCACCGTTGAAATTTTTTGTGCATGCTTTCTTTTGTTGTGTGCACAGGCATCACAGCCTGTGTGCGCGCACACACGCACACAGCTTAGAGCGAACATAGGGCAGAAGTGGGCAGGGGAGTCCTGGAAAATGAGCCACTCAAAGGCCAGCATGCTGGCTGGCTGGCTGACTGACTGAGCAGTGACCTTCCAAGCCCAAACCTGCTGTGACTGAGACTCTGACTGGCTAGCAGAGCACAATCAGAGCTGAGTGAGGACCGGCTGGAGTGCTTCCCCATGTGCTGCTGACACAGATCATAGCAGCAGCTGCAGCAATGGGTTGCACCCTGGGCAGATAAAAAAAAAAATCTGCATCTGCAGGTCAATCCGCCGCAATAGGTCTATGGTTAATCTGCTGCTCTTCAGTGGATATTCATGGATCTGCAGGGCTCTATGCATGATCACATACAATTTTTCCACCAGATCCCAGCCTCATTCTGCATTCAGGACAGTGTTCAGGGTTGCACAGTGAATTCAGCTGTTGTCCATAGGACACCATCCCCATTTATAACAAACGTTGGGAAGGTCTGTAGTGAATGGAGCTCTGAATTACAAGAAGAGAAAGGATTGTCACATGATTAAGGAAACTGAATGCTGCCCTAGAGAAGTGGATTCTCTCCCTGGGCAAGTGACTTAAAACAAGCTTTTCACAACTGGGCGCTAACTGTGAGTTCCTTTGGTGTCCAATGACAGATACCTGGAGCCAAAATGCAGAAGAAGTGAGTGCTCTCAGCTGCAACTGGAATTGACTAGTGCTGTGATCCAAACACACAAGATGCTATGAAAATCAGAGACTCAAACTGTAGGACTTTTTTGTTGGTCTTCTCTGGACTTTCTTCAATTTGCCCATATCTTGTCTGAAACGTGACATCCAGAACTGGACACAATACTTCACCTGAGGCCTCCTCAACATGGACTACAATAGAATAACTTCTCGTGTCTTGCTT
Organism: Podocnemis expansa; assembly: GCA_007922195.1. Taxonomy (NCBI): domain Eukaryota; kingdom Metazoa; phylum Chordata; order Testudines; family Podocnemididae; genus Podocnemis; species Podocnemis expansa. The sequence continues at coordinate 60,765,339 of ML681964.1, forward strand.
ACAACATTCTTGCTAATACATCCCAGAAAGAAATCTGTTTTTTGTGTGTTTTTTGTAACAGTGTTACACTGTCAATTCATGTTTAGTTTGTGATTCACTAAGATTCCCTAATCCCTTTTGGCAGTACTCCTTCCTAGTCAGTCATTTCCCATGAGGTATATGTGCAACAGATTGACCCTTCCTAAGTGGAGTACTTTGCATTTGTCATTATTGCATTTCATCCTATTTATGTCAGATCACCTGTTTAGATAATTTTCATATTTTAAATCCTATCCTCCAAAGCACTTGTTATCACATGTAAACTTTATAGGTGTATTCTCTATGCCATTATCTAAATCACTGATGAAGATATTGAACAAACCTGGATGCAGGCTGATCCCTTCAGGACCTCACTCTGATATACCCTTCTAGATCGACTGTGAACCAATGATGATTACTTTCCAGGAACAGTTTTCCAACCAGCTATGCACCCACCTGATAGTAGTTCTACCTAACTTGTATTTTTCTAGCTTGTTTGGGAGACGATCATGTGGGACAGCATTAAAAGCCTTACTAAAAAGTGAAGATTACCATATCGACTGCTTCCTTCATATGCACAAGGCTTGTTACCCCCATCAAAGTAAGCTATTGGGTTAGGTTCACACAATTTGTTCTAGACAAATCCATGCTAACTGTTACTTATTGTCTAGGTCAGGGGTTGGCCCTAGACGATAATGTGCCACGCTGGCCAAGCCTGTGCGGCACACGGTGCCACTCAGGCTCTCCACTGGGGAGCATGGCCAGCAGGAAAAAAGAAGCTGCAGCGTAGGGCTCCTGGCCCCTGGTGGCTCTGCCCCGCACTGGGCAGGGCTTGCTGGAGGGGAGTGGGGTGGTTTGGCTCACCCAGAGCCACTGCTGCCAACGGGAGCCAGCTCTGGCCCTGGCCAGGAACTGGATGCTGCCCACTGGCTGGAGTGGAAGCCAGCTCTGGCCAGGAACTGGAGGCCTCCCACTGATGGAAGCCAGCCCCGGTCAGGAACCTGAGGCCTGGCTTCACCCCCGGCACATGCTGAGGGTGCAGTGGGTGGGGCTGGCTCGGGACCAGCAAAGGTTGCCACCCCTGATCTAGGTATCTACAAACTGATTACTTAATTATTTGAACCACTATATTTCCAGGTATGTAGTTTAAATTAAACTGGTCTGTACTTCCCTCAGGTTATCTTTATTCCCCTTTTCATAGACTGGCACTAAATTTGCCCTTTTCCAGTCCTCTGGAATCTCATCCAGCTTCAAGACCTTTTTGAAGATTATCTCTAGTGGTTGAGATATTTCAGTGACAGGATCACAAAAAATGTCCATTAGGGAATGAATAATTCTATATTAAGTAGAATTAAGAATTTCCTTGGTGACATTTCTAAGATGGGGTTTGGATGGAGTGCCTGGAGCCACACAATGAATGAGGGAAAAAAATACTAAATAATTACTCATTCACTGTGTGGGACAGGAGTCCCAGTAAAAAATAGTTTGTGGTCTTATAATAAAATCCTGCCATAAAGCACACATACAAGAGAACTGAATTAAAGTTGCACAGGTAGCCTAAATTCTGGAACTTCTTAACACCTTAATGCTTCACTTTGAAACCATACAGTTCTTTTAAAATAGGGTTTTTAGGGCTAATTTTAATATATGATATATTATGAAAGTATGCAAAACTCCAAATACATTTTCCTCTTCTCCAGGTTGTTGCACTCATCTGAACTGCATATTGTCATATTTAAAACCATGTTAAGAACTGTTCTTGAAATATTTATTTAGCAAGAAAAATTCTCACCCACAACACTAAATAGAAATAAGAACAGTTGTTTTGTAATCTCAGAGTGATAAGAATTGCAATATTTGACACTGAATTTGCATTCATTTTCCATTAGCACATATGCCTGTATTTATCTAGTAAACATGGAAAATGACTTACCACCTCATTGCTAGTTAAATATAACCTCCAATTGCCTTATAATGTGAAATGTTATTAACAATTAAGGCAGTTAATTCAGCAGGACATACAAGATAAGAATTAAACAAAGCAATTTATCAAAGCGTTATTTGAAACTGATTATCTGTAGCGATGTCTGTCTACACATTTCAGATAAGCAAAGATTTGTGTTAATTTGTTAGATAGTATAGTACTGAAGTGTTTGACAACATATTTGTCACTATTACACTACAATGTTGATATTTAAACAATCTATTCTTTACAATATATCTACTAATGTTGAACACTGAACATTCCCAAACTTTCAGAAGTATTTGAATCCAAAGCCAGGATTGGATCATAGTATTGTAACTTGCTTCTATTACAAAAGTGCAAAACAAGGCCTCTGATCTGAACATCCACGAACTGAAGATATTTTAAAATTGAGATCTGCACAGACCCATTACTAATACTGACAAGTGGCAAACAAAAACATTTTCTCCACATGCAAACACCATTGCAAATACTGTAGCAGTCTAATAAAAGTTACTCATTAACTTAATATATGGATATAAAGGGAAATGAATTATAAGCAGACAAACAATGTTCAAAAGGAAATATGAGAAATATGTTCCCAGCTTCAGATTCTGAGGGGATTAGTGGATGTTGATGTATCTCAAATCCTCTTCTGCCTATTTCTGAATACGTTCAAGCTAAAATCAATCAGTTCCCTGAAACTGATGGCCATGGCTGCTTTAATGTACAATATTAAATGAGAGGAGAGTGTTAGCAGCAATGCCCCTAGCATCCTTCACAATAAAGATCAAACCTTTGTAATGATGTGTACATCTTCCAAAGTCACTTAAAGGAACTCTCCAGTCAGAATGCATGAATGTGAAATAATGTTTCACAATATTTGTGAGCTATATGATTAATTGCACTCATTATGCACATTTGCAAATGTTTTTAAGTAGCAATTATGGTCATAAATAGACTCTTCCCCTGAATTTTCTTATTTCCCTAAAATGTAAGTTCCCATATTTTAAATTAGTCAGTATGGTTTTGTCAAAACTGGATATTATTTCTTGTCTGTACAGGCATTCTAATAAAACCCACGTAATTAACTTTTTTTAATAAAAATTCAATAAGGTGAGTACCTTAAAACCCAAGAGAGGAGGTCGAGAGCAGCTTGTTACAAACTTGAGTAGCTTCCGTTTCTCTTCATCAGTAAAGCTTTCCACAACTCTCCAAAATATTTTAATTACAGGATGGTCTGCAGTATATCCACCTATAATACAATTTAAAAATACTTTAAATGAAAACAATTCACTTTTATACAATTTGCAGTAAGAACAGTCTTTTAAAATAGTTTATCAGTTTTAATCAGACTGAAAAAAGATTAAAAGCAGCACACAAATTCAGCTGATTTGCTAGTTATCAACACCTGCAGGCCTCTTTCAACATTAGTGCTTCTAAAATTTCCCCTCCATGCTTCATACCTGTGTTTTGCATTAGTCTCATTAGCTGCACTGCTCCAGGATGATTTTTTTTTTTATTAATCTTATTTCTAGCCCTCATTGCAACAACGTTACTAGCAACATGATTCCTTTAAAGAAAGTAAATAATTGGAAAGAAAGTAAAAACCAATAATATTGAAAGCCTACTGACAGTAACAGTTAGGATAGTCAGAGGTAACTGTTTATACCAGCACAATATACTTTTATACAACTACAACTGAAGATCTCCTGGTAGAAAGAAAAAGATGATTTATTAAGAACTGACAATGAACACAGAACTGCCATGCAATATGTGATTTAATTTGTTTTTTTTTTTTATAAATTAAGAACATTCCAATACACAAAATGCAGTTTTGGACTTGTGTAAAATCATGACGAACAAAGAAACTTTGCCATGCAGAATACCAAGGAAGAATTTCTTTATAGTTAAAATGGAAATTCAAAGAATTATATAGAAATTAAAACTTTTAGCAAAACTCAAAAACATTAATTCAAGACTTTTCTGCGACGGTCAGGAGACTGATGAGCATTATAAATTTGAACCAAATTTCCTTAGTTCTTTTTAGAAATGATTATGCAATAATTATTACAAAGACATAGGACAGAAGTAGTAATAGTATTGGGTGAATGCGATTAACTGCATATTCCCCAGGAAAGGATGAAAATAATACACAGACAAAATCAGTTTTTAAAAACCTGCAGTAACATTTATGTATAGCTCAATTCTGCAACTCTGAGCAAAAACTCTTCATTGGGGCCTAATATTTTCAACAGGCTGATGGCAGAGTAATGCTTGAAGAATTTTTCCTTTCATGACGTTGATGGATAAGTATCTGAACATTTTGGTTGAAACTGACATCTAAAAGTCACTTGGGTCTTTATTGTCAGAGCTGTTGAGCCTCTCAGTTTCCACTAACATCAAGGAGAACTGCAGTGCTCAGCCCTGTGAACCCATGAACACTTATTTATACCCGGACACCTAAATATGGATTATCATCTATGTAACACTAGATACCCACATTTGATAAACCTGATCTTAATTATTTCCTAACTCTTTTAAATTCAGGGAATCCAAAAGCCTCTGATTTTGAGTTTTTCCACTGTCAACAAAAGGGCAAGAATAGGCACCATCTCCTCTCTAACAAGTCACTTTAGGATGAAAATGTAAAGAATTTTTTAAAAATATGTCTATTTTTGAACCAATCATAATTGCTCATTTGTCTAGTTGTGATATACTTGCCTGAATAGTTTGTGAAGGATTTAAGGTCATCCAAACTAATGGGAACCTGGGCACCAGAAATCAAAACCTGAAAGTGGTAAAATCAGTCGATTAGATTAGAAGTAGAATTTAAAAAATAATAATAATAATAATAATTTTTGAAACAATTATTAAGCAAACATTTCTCCAGCACAAAAGTACCTGTATTTCTTGCTGATCAAACATTCTAAGACACTCAAGATTAACAACATTGGCCAGACCCTGTCGAAATGCAAGGCAATGCTGTCTAATCTGTTTGTTTAGTCTGTAGTCTGCTACAAGATGGATGTAGGCTATTCTGTTTGCACTGGTGACAGGAATATCTTTTCCACCTGGTTTTAGTTCAACCACCTGTAAACATAAAAATATTTGTTTGTTCATAATCTTGGCAAACACTAGTTCTACATATTGCATATAAATAGAAAACATACACTTCAAAAACTGAGCTACAGAAAACTCAAGAACACGACACACATACTTGAAAATACAGTAACAGAAATACATTGTAAAAATATATCAAAACTGGAAAAAAGACTGTCATAAGGATATTTTACTGCATATCGATATACACAGGAATAAAAATCATGGCATTAGATGTGAGGTATCGTATAGTCTGATTTTTTAGCTCAACCTCCAGATGTACTTGTGTAAAGGTGGGTATACACATGTATACACACCAGTGCCTTAACTGCCACAAAGTAACTTGCCTTGGAGACAGGGTGACCAGATGTCCCTGTTTTATGGGGACAGTCCCAATATTTGGGGTTTTGTATAATATAGATGCCTGTTACCTCCCATGCAGTCCCAATTTTTCACACTTGCTATCTGGTCACCCTATTGGGAGGTGCCAAAAATTCCTCTTCCAGGAAGAAGGTAGGTGTAAAACACTAAATAGAACATTATGAATAAGCAGAAACCAGTGGCAAAATCCTGAACCTGTTAATCTTCACGGGGGTTTTGCCATTAACTTCAGTGGGGTTAGGATTTTACTATGGATATTTATCCCTTGAAAAAGCAGTAGTCTCCATAGAAACTATGCAGAGTTTCACTCAGGCAGCAAAGAAAGCTCCGTTTACCTGGACTGTGCTGTTCTAGTTTAACTGTTTGGCAAAGAGAACACCGGTACATGTGTATTCTACAATGTCACATTATGATAAGGAAATCCCAATTCCTGCTAGCCAAAATCCATGATTTTTATATAGGCCTGATATAGAGAAGTGCTGTGTACCCACAAATGCAATGTAAGTGAATGGGAGTTGTGGATGCTTGACATCCCTGGGGAAAAAAAAAAAATCAGGCCCATAATTTTTCATCAAATTGAAAATGTCGTATTACTGCACAGAAGACCTATAAATAAAACCTTGGCATGCAAAACTACTGATATGCAAACTGATACCCTTTCTTATCAGTAAGATATAAAAGGGGTTCCAACATGGATGCTGAAATCGCTCTCATACAGCATGTTTAATATAAGGCCATTAATCTTTTAATACTACCCTTCACGAAATGAGGATACTTTTGCTGTGAGCAACCAACCAAAATGAATGTTAATTTCTAAAAGCATCTGGTACCCTATCTTTGAGGCTATTCATACATTGGGGCTTAGGTAGCTCTGATATGGTAGCTCTGATTGAGCTAATGTTTTAAAAACAGCAGTGTAGTATGGTGCTGCAGACAGCAGGACAAGCTGGCCACCTCAAGTAGAACCATCTCATCTCACACCCTAGGCATGTACGTGGAGTCCTCCCGAGTGCATATTTAGTGTGTCTGGACAGGAATGTGCTTAGGGCAGCTGGCCCAAAGCTGCCACCCCTGCTATTGTAGCAATCCTTTTATTTTTAACACTCTAGCATGAGCAGAACTAGTGCGGATATGTCAGTGTGAGCTGGGAACCTCTCACACAACCCCGCAGTATCCAAGTGTAGATATCGCCTAAAGGTATGTATATGCCTCATGAGAAGGTGCCACTGCAATACAAGTAAGTACACCTGTGCTTTACATTTATCTAGCATGGATAACAATAGTTAAGGTGAAGTTGCATGGATTTCAGCAGAGGCTAACAACCAGAGTACATGCCCAGTGTCCACAGTTGGCTTATAATTTGACTGCTAGCCCCTAGTGCCCCCAACGGTGTTCAGCTGCTCCCAACCTTTTCCTTCATGTGGACTACTACATCATCAAAAGCTTTTGTGGACCATCATGTAAGAAAGCCATGTAAAACATTTTCAACATAGCCTATGGCTGATGGCAGTTAAACTTGTATATCAAGAGGTATTAAAAATGCAACTATTTCTAATAATTTATTATGCTCACTTATAAACATATTGCCTTCGTCACAGAACATTTACCTGCAATAATGATCTTCTCCCACTCCACAGACCACCTGCAGTACCTTCGTGAACCACCAGTCGTCCATGGACCACAAGTTGGGAACCCCTGGTGGTGGTCCTTCCTCTGCTAGCTAAAGTTAGTACAAGTATGCCTACTTATGTATTAACTGAACACTCATCTGCAGTGTAGAGATTCCCTAGCCCCTTTAAACATTTGATTTTTATGGCTGCATTACCTTCTGGTGCATAAATATTTTTCAAACACTATCTTCCATTGCATTTTGAACTGGTGCTAGTGGTTGCAGCTTTGGATATGTAGGTCTGAAGAGTTAATATGCACTGAATGGTTTCTTTTTGTAAATAGGCTACAAGCTGCCTTGTACTGTACACAGTAAAAAGTGCTAACATGATATTCTGTACAGCTTTTGCAGCAATATTTTTATTGATTCATAGATTTGTTTAAGGCCAGAAGGGACCATTATAGTATGACCTCTTGAATAACATATCCCACAGAATTCAATCCAGCTATTCCTGCATCTAGCGCCATAAATATGCAATTGAATTAGAGTATAGTTTTAGAAAGAAAGACAATTCTGATTTAAAGACTCCAAGAGATGAGAGTATTTACCACATCTCATGGTAATCTGTGCCAAAGTTAACTGCCCTCGGTTGAAAATGGGTCTTATTTCCAGTTTCAGTTTAGCTGAGTTAAGTTACAGACCATTTGGGGGTTGGACTAGATGACCTATGAGGTCCTTCCAACCCTATGATTCTATGATTTTGTTGTACCTTCTTTGGCTAACCTAAAGAGACACCTGGTGATCATCTCCATATGTGGGGACCTACAGACTGATCAAGTCACCTCTTAGCCTTATATCTGATAAATGAGGTAAACTGAGCTCTTTCAAAAAGAAACAGTTCACAGCAGCCAGTCTCAGAGCTCAGGTTAAGTAACTCAGGCTTGTCGAGCTTGTGCTATGGGGCAAAAACCAGCAATGTAAACATTCCTGCTCGAGCTGGAGATAGGCTTTGAGACCCATCCACCTCCCCAGATTTCAGTGTCAGTTTCCAAAATACAAATCATAATCTTGAAAATATAGTCTACAACACAGTTAGCCATATTAACATTTGTTTCCACCCAATCTACCAATGTGGATTTACTTGTTTTAAAGAACAACGGATACCTCATGGCTTTTTCAAATTCCATACATAATAAGCCTTTAACTACTAGTGTAGTGGCTTGCACCTCCGCTTAATATGCACACGGTCCTGGGTTCAAGCCCCAGGGGATTGGACTCAATGATGTCATGAGGTCCCTTCCAGCCCTATGAGTCTATTCTACTATTCTATTTGCATATCACATTTTCTATTAACTCTCTTCCCCAATCTTTGCTAGAAGAAAGTTGAGATGAGTCAAAACGTTACAGCTCCCTGAACAGCAAATGGCAGGGAATCCTCTAAGAGGGCTCCTCAAATTTAGAACTAACTCCTGAATTCTGCATCATTAACCACCCCAACATGTTGAAGAGCTCATCTATTTTCCCTCTTTTTTGTTAAGGAGACTGTAGTTGAGGTGGACATGTTTATGGACAGCCCTTTGTCCAGAGTTATGTCTGTAATTTTCAGTCTATGAGTTATTGCCCAGCACACTAGACAGGTATCTATTGATGTACTGTAAAAATCTGAATAAATATAGCTATAGGTATCCTCGTGACAGAGGATGAGGAAAAAGCTGAAGTGCTCAATGCTTTTTTTACTTTCAGTTTTCACAGGCAGTGTCAGCTCCCAGCCCACTACACTAGGTACGGTAGATTGGAGAGAAGAGGAGAAGGCCCTTGGTGACGAAAGGTCAGGTTAGGGATTACTTAAAGAAGCTAGATGTGCACAAGTCCATGGGGCCGGATGAACTGCATCTGAGGGTGCTGAGGAAGCTGGCTGATGAGATAGCAGTACCATTGGCCATTATCTTTGAAAACTCATGGCGAACGGGGGAGGTGCCAGAGAACTAGAAAAAAAAACAAATATAGTGCCAATCTTCAAGAAAGGGAAAAAGGAGGATCCAGGGAATTACAGACCTGTCAGCCTCACCTCAATCCCTGGAAAAACCATGGAGCAACTTCTCAAAATCCATCCTGAAACACCTGGAGGAAAATAGAGTGATCAGGAACAGTCAGCATGGATTCACCAAGGGTAAATCATGCCTGACCAACCTCATCGCCTTCTATGATAAGATGACTGGATTTGTGAATGCAGGAAGAGCTGTTTATGTGACATACCTTGACTTTAGCAAGGCTTTTGATACAGTTTCCCACAGCATTCTCATTGGCAAATTAAGGAAGTATGGGTTGGATGCGTGGACTGTAAGGTGGATAGAAAACTGGCTAGATCAACGGTTTCAGCGTGTAGGAATCAATGGCTCCATGTCAAGTTGGCAACCAGTAACGAGTGGCGTGCCCCGGGGGTCGGTCCTGGGGCCAGTTCTGTTCAACATCTTCATCAATGATCTGAATGATGACGCAGATTGCACACTTAGTAAGTTTGCAGATGATACCAAACTGGGGGGAACGATAGACACCCTGGAGGGCAGGGACAGGATTCAGGGAGACCTAAACAAATTGGAGCAGTGGGCCAATAGAAATCTCATGAGGTTCAACAAGGACAAGTGCAAAATCCTGCACTTGGGACGAAAAAACCCCAGGTACTGCTACAGGCTGGGGAGTGATCAGCTAAATAGCAGCACTGGAGGAAAGGACCTGGGAGTCATGGTGGATGGGAAGCTGGATATGAGTCAGCAGTGTGCTCTTGCTGCCAAAAAGGCCAATGGCATACTTGGCTGCATCAGAAGAAGTGTTGCCAGCAGATCGAGGGATGTGATCATTCCCCTCTATTCGGCACTGGTGAGGCCACATCTGGAATAGTGTGTCCGGTTTTGGGCTTCTCACTACAGAAAGGACGCAGACAAATTAGAGAGTGTCCAGCGGAGGGCAACAAAAATGATCAAAGGGCTGGAGCACAAGCCCTATGAAGAAAGACTGAAGGACCTAGGCTTATTTAGCTTGCAGAAGAGAAGACTGAGGGGCGATTTGATAGCAACCTTCAACTACCTGAAGGGATGCTCCATGGAGGATGGAGCTCGACTGTTCTCAGTAGTAACAGAGGACAGAATGAGGAGCAATGGTTTCAAGTTACAGCTGGGGAGGTCCAGACTGGATATTAGGAAAAACTTTCTTACTAGGCGAGTAGTGAAGCATTGGAATAAGCTACCTAGGGAGGTGGTGGAATCTCTGTCTTTGGAGGTGTTCAAGGCCTGGCTGGACAAAACCCTGGCTGGGATAATCTAGTGGGAGTGGTCCTGCTTTTTTTGGCAGGGGGTTGGACTAGATGACCTCGTGGGGTCCCTTCCAACCCTATGATTCTATGATTAACCAGAATCCTGGTTTCCTAATAAGTTTTCTGGTTCCTGTTTCTTCCCCAAGTGCAGCAGTAAACTTGTTTCTGACACAACAACATTTCCATGGCAAACAACTTTGATGCCACAGACAAAAGTAAAAGACATTTGCTTGAAAAGAAGATCCTTGGGGATTTTCCTAATAAGTACTTCTAGTGCCTCAACCACCACTGGACCAATTCTATCATCAGTACTCTAATGGAATGAGGCCTGACTCTGCAAGTCCACAGCCAAGACTGTTTCAATAGATATGGAAGATGCACAATGCCAGGGAGACCCAAAGATATTTTGCACGTGGGGCAAAGTTTGGACTGGCAACAAAGTTTTTATGGCTTTAGATGAAGCTAGTTTTAATTAGCCTTTCAGTTAGAATTTCAACAGAACTATTGTAAATCTTTCATTTAACTTCGAAAGATCTACCACTTGGCACAGGTGTGTATCATACATTCTTCCATGAGCAGTGACGAGCTGATTGATTTTTCTAAGAAAGGCTACGTTGGTGCAACTAGATGCCACTAGATGGTGCAAGATAACAGTGTGGATGCTTTGGTGTGCAAACAAGAAAGCATTTTGACAAGGGCACACTTACAGAATCAGCTTTTATTTTCATTTTGAATCTCATGAAATTTAAAAAGAATTCCAGAAAGCTTCTTCTAAGTACTTTAAAAGGGTTCCTTACCAAAATAATGTAATTTAACAACAACAACAACAAAAACCTGGTCTGAAGAAAATTGTTGCTCTGTGGACAATAAGCATAAAGTCCAATGTGCATTAAAATAGCCTAAAATAACTATTTCATGTATTGAAACTGTTTAATAAGAATCATAAAAAAAATTGAGGTGGAATAAAAAATAGTAAAGCCACCACTTGAAAACTACAAACAAAAAACTCCCCAATTTTCCTGTTCTCTTACGTAAAGTGAACGCTGCAATGGACATCAGCCATTTATTTTACTGAAAGTTCAATACCTCTAAAACTATGGTTTGAATCTGTATTTCTCTAGCATGTCACTGTCTGTGACTTCAGACTATTTGTTGCTTTCTTTTAGGGAGAAAACATTTTCAAGGAAAAAAAAGCCAGCATGCTTAAGTCACATTAATATTCCTATGAGTAAAGCAAAGACAAAATATCAAACTTTTACTTGCTTTATGAAGCTAAACAGTTTAAAGGTATGAATAAGTATTTTAGATTTGCACACAAAAATATTTAAGTCTATCAGTTTAGACCTCAATTATTTTTTTGGTCTGGTGGTGTCAACTGCTCTTCATGACCTATCACTGGACCTAATTCCTCACTAGCGACCAGCCTGTTGACAGGAGAAAGATTGGACTGGGTCTCTTCCCTGCTGAAGCAAGATGATGTGATGTCAACAGTGTTTATTGGCTCCTTCCTCCAAGCCTCTGCACTATCCTCACTGATCCCCATCACAGACATATGGCCAAAGGCAACCTATTAAATTGCCAAATGATCAGTGGTTGACCACGACCCTATGCAATGCATTTCCACTGGCTTATGGCACACATGAAATGGAGTGAGGGAGTCCAGCTACCCCTGTTCTGAATTGGGCTCCGTGACGAGGAAAACAACAAACTAACCTGCATGGAGTCTCCTGTGGGCTTGGACATTTACACTGATTTATAAATCCAGATTAATAACCAGCTCCATGAGTTTCAGACAAAGGAGGGACTGAACTGCCAGATTTATGCTCCCATGCTGCCATGTTTGAACCAGACTCCCAAACCTTTCCTGGTTAACCCACAGGTAGCTAACTACTGATTCCCCCTTGATGGTTCAGCAAGCTACTTGAAGACCTGAATTGCTCTTCTTTGTAACTAGGTTATATCTAGTTGAAGATATCCCTTCCTACACACTTTTTATTCCCCAAACGATGATTTCCTAACCAAGTCTGCTTTACTTCTCAGTGACCATAGTCAAATTACCAAAACTTCTGAACTTACTCTGTAAATCTTCAAGCGTCCAACGAATTGGGATTTCCTCCCATGAAAGATCATGCAATACATGAATTTGTTAGTCTTTAAAAGTGCCATAAGATTTCTTGTCTGTTTTTCTGAACTAGACTAATATAGCTACCTGCTTGGAACTTGTCAATACTTCCAAGTTGCTACACAGCTCCTTGTAAGTAAGCACTTCTATTCATAAGGTGAAATAACATGTTAACAAGCTTTCTAGAAATCACCCCCAAAAACTCCAGAAAAAGCTTAGGCTGGGTAATAAGTCCTTCAAACCCTAGTTAACAAACCAGTTTATAACAGTTTTTGCTCAAAATTAGCCGTCAAATCTTATGGGGCCTCAGGCCTTCCAACTAGAGCCTCTGATGGACTAGAGATGCTCTCTATTCCCTGGATCAGAAAGGAAGCCCTGAGTTTCAATTCCAGGTACTTAGTCAAATATTCTTCCTTTGTCTGTTGGTCCCTGAAGAATCCAGTCTGAACAAATATATTCAAACTTCTTTCCAGGTGCTGCCTAACTATCCCAATGTTGTGCTTAGCTCTGGAGTGCTGTGGTCCCTAATTCCCATACAAATACATATACTACCTCCACAGTACATAAACATTTGCATTTGTAAAACAATGAACTCTTTAAAAAGATTAATTCCATAAGGCTTGTCCAGGATATTTCATATCTCAAACTTCTGCACTGTGTTTCATCTAAGAGGGGAAAAGAATCAAATCCTTAGCAAAAGAGTGGGTTGTTCGTTTTTTTTTTTTTGTTTGTTTTTTTGTTTTTTTTTAACTGCCTGTCGTTTTGTGCACCTGAGCCAGCAGTGAAAAGCCAGGCTACTGTCACTCTATCAGCAGCTACTGCTATTTTGGATGGCCTGCTACAATGTTCCCCTAACTAAGAACCCTACTGAGTGCAACCTCCAGTTGACTGGAAGTCCATGCAAAAGTGAGAGCGCAAAGGACCTTGTAGGACTGGATCTAATGTGCTGGTTAGAATCCCAGCCTCTTTTACTGATAGAGATGATAGAATCCTACTGAAAGTGACTTACCTCGTAGATAATGTCTGTGCCACAGCTGCTGGGTGGGCACTGTTATGAAGACAGCTATTTACAATGGTAGATTTATGGTGCATTTATCAGGCACTAATTCATTAGCAACTAAAGTGGCTGTTTAGCTGAAAACTAGAGATAATGTACACTCGACATATAGTGTAAATTAAATACTCAGCTCTTTTCCAGACAAAGTGTATCAGTCTTACCTTAATACAATTAATTAGTACTCAATACTTAAGTAAGCTCTGGTGATTAAACACAGGACAGAGTATATTTGTCTTTATGAGATTTATTAACGTATGTCGGTAAAAACAGAAAAAAACCCTCAAGAATACTCAAATGCAGAAGGCAATTAAAAATATCAATTAGCCATGCTGCAATTACACTAAAATGCAGGTCTCATACTTCAAGGCTAAAATGTTCCTTATCCAATAAGCATAAACAAGGTAACATCACTTCAGAACACTCAATTTTAAACAGCCTGACGCTTTTCAGTTAGTTACTCAAAAGTTCACTTTTACATTCTGCCTCTCTTTTAAAGATATACCTTACAATTAATAACCAAAACCCTCATTATTATTAATCCCATCTCTCTGATAGAGAATTGAACAAAAGAATTAAACTGTTTTGCAAGAATGTGCTTGCTACCTTATTTTTTTGTTGTTTTATTTTTTAGTACTTAGAGCTGGCAGCTCTCCATCAAGATGGATCTCTCTCAGTGCTCTTTCTGGAAACTTTTTGGATTTAAACTTGCCATCTGCCTGTTCCTCTATGATCCCCCATGTGAGGGCCCACCTGCCCTCACCTAGGGCTGCAGCACACCCCACTCTGGTCTAGGGACCTGCTCTCTGTAGGAGGGCTGGCACTGGGTGGGGGGACTAGGGCCAGAGGCCAGCCCTTTCTCAGCTAATCCCCTCTAATCCCCCCACAAGCAGCAAGGCTGAACGACACACTTGGGGGGCTTCCCTTATGCTGGAGGCTGTCCTGCATGGTGTGGCAGCCAGCCCCACCCTGCCCAGGGGCAGACTGACCAAACCAGGGGCAGGGCAGAATAGCAAAGCCTGGCCTCTGGGCTGGCTCACCTCAATCCCTGAGGTGGACCGGCTAGTCCCCCAGGGACAGGGCAGGACTCACAGTGAAATTGCAGAGCCCGACCTCCAGCCCAGGGTGGCTCCCCTCCACCTTGGCCTCAGGGCTGCATTGTGAAGTGCCCCCGGGCACAGGTCCCGTAGGCCTGTGCATTAGTCCACCCATGAGCGTAACTGTGACCAGGTTGCCCAGACAACTGGGATTTGCTGATTCTGTGGCTAATATATCTATCCTCCATTACCTTCCTATAGAACCTGTGATGCTCACACACCTATCCCCCTTCTTTCATTTGTTGCCCCTCAGAATAATTTGAAGCTGGATCCAGTTCTTCCTTCCCTTCGCCTGGGGGAAAGGATTCAGGGAGTATGGTGTCGAGCCATCTGGGAAACACCTTCCTCCACCGCTTCCGAAGACTCGCATACTACCGGCAGTTATTTCATCTCTACCCGAGAGATCATCCACAAGACCTCTCAGAGCTGTCGGTCTTCTACCAGAAATTCCTCTGCACCTGGAAGCTCATCTTGGTCTCCAGGTCCACTGTAACCACCAAGGGGGAGGACCTCCTCACAGAGCCCCTGCTACACGACCCCCATCCTAGTGTGCAGGTGGCAAAGACCCCCTCGGTGCAATGGAGGTTGGTCCTGGCAGGCAACTATGGGGGGGGGGGGGAAGCACAACACCTGTGTGGAGCTCCAGGTGCTGGTGCAGCTCATGGGGCTCTCCACTCCTCGAAACACTCCCCCCACCCCTGGTGCATCCACCAGTAGGTTAAGGGTGTCTTGCTTCCTGCTGCTCAGGTTTACCTCAAGTGGGTCCTACAAGAGCACACTCCCCTCCCCTCTCATTCCTATCCCTCTGGATATTTTGATTGGGCCCCGGCTCCACGTCCCCTCTCGGCTGTTCCCTTCTTATGAAATTCCAAACTAGACCCAGGGATCAACTGTATACACTCATATTCCACACCTTCCATTTCCTTGCCCTTGTGTCCCACCCCGACATCAAATGGCAGGACCTGATACCACCAGTGGAGGGCAAGGACCCACAGTGGACCAGCCAGTATTCCACCTTGACCACATGGCTTGCCAGGGTCATCAGTTGGTGGCTCCTTCATGGAGTCATGACCAGACACATGTATTTGGCACACTTCACCCTTTGTCCTGCCACCTGTCCCTTTTGCAGCTTGAGGGAGTCCCTCATGCATACCCACCTCAAATGTGCTAGGTTGCAGCCCTTTTTCTGGCTCCTCCAGAACCTCTTTTTGAGGTTCTGGCTACACTTCCTCCCTCACTTGTTTTTGTATGCCACCCCATCTAGTGCCCCATATAACTGCAGAACATCTTCAACCTCCTTCTGGCCCTCGCCCAAGTGGCTATCTATAACACGAGAGAGAGAAGGCCAGCAAAGAGGGCTCTCTGATTGTGAGGCTTACTTCTGTTCTCTTGTCCATTCACGCATCTGGGCAGAGTTCCTCTGGGCAGCATCCAGTAGCTCCCTTGACACCTTCTGGGAACAATGGGTGCTGTCTTGGGTTCTCTGCTCAGTACCCCCTGCTGATTCCCTCCTTTTGAATATTTGACCCCCATGCCCATCCCTATTATTTCATTAGTTGTCCCAAGATGTTCAGTTAAATCTAGGTCCATTGCTTCATTCCTATAGGCTGGGGTTTAGCAGTGCATGGGTTTGCACACACCCACTACCCAACATTCAAATAGGACCACCCTCCTAGAGCTATCAGCTCCAGCTCTGTCACAAGTGATAATTAAACAGTGCACAAAAGAGAAACAATTGTGTTCCTAAGCCTTTAGATATATCACTTCTTATTTTGCTGCTGATCATCACTTTGCAATATTAAGAACTTTGCGTGCAGCAGTAAAACTGACAAAAATCAGGTCAATTTCTATCTCTTGATACTTGGGGAAGATTGGAACAGCAGAAGCAGCAGCAGTAGAGATACTCACTGAGGAAAACAAAAGACACAAACCAAAAAAAATCTGAGTGCGGAGCCATGGTAGAAGAAATATTCTACTTGTATTAATCAGAAAGAGAGAGGGAGGTCCTGCATAGCAGCGACCCCCTTCACTCACCCTCACAGAATGCCCCAGGCAGGGAAGGGACAAAAGAGAGGATACTATGTTTGGGTATGTCTATGCAGCAAAGAAAACCTATAGCTGGCTCGTGCCAGCTGACTCAGACTCGCAGGGCCCAGGCTGCAGGGCTGTGTCGCTGCTGTGAGGACTTGTGGGCTAGGGCTGGGGACTGAGCTCTGAGCCTGCCACTTTGTGAAGTCTCAAGCCAAGAAATCTACACAGCAATGAAACAACCCTGCGAGCCTGCATCTCCTAGCCTAGGCCAGTCATGGGTGTCCAGTTGTGTAGATGCCACTCTGTCACTTCCACTGGCCATATGGAATTTGGGGATTAGGGCTTTGTTTTTAATCAGACACCTGATTATAGTCAGAGGTTGGTAAGAAATATAGAGCTTGATAAGTAAGGGTCCACACTGAACACCCACCTAGGAAATCCTTAACTTTCCCCTTTCCTAGCTGATGCCGGGGAAGATGTAAATGTGCACTTGTACAATGTGCCCCTCACTTCTTTTGTATTGGGTCTGACAGAATTTGCAGGTCTCATAATCATTTATTAGGATTGGAAGGGATCTCAGGTAATCATCTAGTCCAACGCCTACTCAAAGCAGGACCAACATCGACTAAATCATCCCAGTCAGGGTTTTGTTAAGCTGGGCCATAAAAACCTGAAAGGATGGAGATTCTACCACCTCCTTATGTAAGCCATTCCAGTGCTTTACTACCTTTCCAGCGAAAAAGTTTTTCCTATTATCCAACCCAGACCTACCACACCGCAATTTGGATCATTCCTCCTTGTTTTGTCATCTGCCATCACCATGAACAGCCTAGCTCCATTTTTACTGGAACCCACATTCAGGTAGTTGAAGGTTGCTCACTGTTCTCTTCTGCAGACTAAACAAGCCCAGTTCTCTCAGTCTCTCCTTGTAAGTCACATGCTCCAGCCCCTTAATCATTTTTGTTGCCCTTCACTGGACTCTAAAAAAATTTGTCTACATCCTTCCTGTAGTGGGAGGTCCAAAACTGGAAATATTACTCCAAATGTGGCCTCAACAGTGCCAAACAGAGGGAAACGACCACTTCCCTAGGTCTGTCGGCAATGCTCCTATTAAGTCAGCCCAATTTCCTATTAGCCTTCTTGGCAGCAAGGTCACACTGTTGACTCACATCCAGCTTCTCGTCCACTGTAATCCTCAGGTCCTTTTTCACAGAACTGCTGCCCAGTCAGCTAGTCCCTGGTTTATGCCTGTGAATAGGATTCTTCCATTCTAACTGCAGGATGTCCTTGTCTGCACTTGCCCTTATTGAATCTCATCAGATTTCTTTTGGCCCAATCCTCCAATTCGTCTAGGTCACACTGTACCTTACTCTTTCCTCTAACATATCTACTATACCCCCAAGTTCAGTGTCACTGGTAAACCTGCTTAGGATGCAATCAACTCC
Source organism: Podocnemis expansa (assembly GCA_007922195.1). NCBI lineage: Eukaryota > Metazoa > Chordata > Testudines > Podocnemididae > Podocnemis > Podocnemis expansa. The sequence continues at coordinate 60,783,471 of ML681964.1, forward strand.
ACACTCCAGCTCATTACTGAATATACTATACTGAACAAAAGCGGTCACAGGACCAACCCCTGAGACACTCTAGCTGATATTGGCTATCACAACTAGGCATGGAGCTACTGAAAACTACCCTTTGAACCTGGTGATCTAGCCACTTTCTTTCTAGCCACCTGACAGTCCACTCATCCAACCCATACTACTTTAACTTGCTGCCAAGAGTATTGTGGGAAATCATATCCAGAGTTTTGCAAATTTCACATACACCACTTTTCCCACATCCACAGAGCCAGTCATCTCATTATATAAGGCAATCAAGTTGGTCAGACATGACTTGCCTTGTGTGAATCTCTCATGACTACTTTTGATCACCTTCCTCTCTTCCGAGGGCTTAAAAACAGATTCCTTGATGACCTCCTCCATGATTTTTCCAGGCATCGAGATGAAGATGACTGGTCTGTAGTTCCCTGGATCCTGTCCATTCCTCTTTTTTTTTTTTTTTTTAAAGGTGGGATTTGTTTTTTCTAATTATCCGGAACCTCTACTGATCACCACGTTTTCAAAGATAACAGCCAACGGCTCTGTAATCACATCAGCCAATCTCAAATGCACTACATCTATCCCCATGGACTTGTGCATGTCCAGCTTCTCTAAATAGTCCTGAACCTCTTCATTCACTGCTGAAGGCTGAATGAAGTCCTGAACCTCTTCATTCACCTCCTCCTACACTGTGAAGACTAAGGAAAAAAGGCACTGAGTACCTCAGCATCTTCCAAATCATCTCATTAGATTGTTTCCCCCATTCAGTAAGGGGTCCATATTTTCTTTGACCTTCTTGTTGTTGATAACATATCTACAGAAACCAATCATCATCTTTCACGTCTCTTGCTAGCTGCAACTCCAGATCACCTGTGTTGTTTGTGTGGGGGTGGGCAAGAGGACAGAAATAAGCTTGAGGAATTAAAGACTGATGAAATAAGAAAAGGGCTGTGGAAATTGAAAAGGTGGGGAGAAAAAGAAGAAGAAAAAGCAACAGAGATAGTGTTCTGGAGGGAAGAAGGAAAAAGAGCAAAGGGAGGCTGAAGACAGCAAAAGAAAAAACACATCCAGATAAACAAAAGGTAGAGTGAAGACAATAAGGGAAAGAAATAGGGAGCAAGATACCTTTTCCCCTCAGAAATATAACAATGTTGTTATCCTGTATTTCATTATGTTATAATCAAGTATTAACAACAAAGAGTATATATTTTTAAACTGATTGGGGTGTGACAGCATACTCTAACAAGCCTAGTTCTCCACTAACATATCTTGAATATATTTGTTAAGTGTCATTAATAGGAATTATCTTTTACAGGCTGATTCAGAGCCTCTCTTGGGAAGTTTTGAGTAACTCCCAGGATTGATTTCTATGAAAGGCAGTGACAGCAAACAGCAACTTGGTAAAAACTCAGGGGAAAACCAACTTATTTTCATGTCTTTAGCTTTGGCAGCTATATCTCACTTACAACACAGAAAATCAATCAGATTTCTAATTAAGACTTGAAAAATGCACAAAATATTACTTCTGTCCTAGCACTATAAACATCTGATCAACCTACTGTAATGGTTTTCCTAGTATGTGTATGTGTAGAATTATTCTCTAGTGGCTGACTTAGAACAGATAAAAGCTCCGATCAAATTTTTCAGACCTGGTTACCTGTACTTAAATCCTCTATTTGGGCATGTAATTAAAGTGGCCTATTTTTCAGAAGTACTAAGTGGCTACTGCTCCAGCTAACTTGAATAGTGGCACAGAACCTCTGCAAACTGGGACTTTTATTTAGGAGTCCAAATATGGTTTCAAGCACCTAACCTTAGGCCACCAGGTTTGAAAATTCTGCTCCCTGTTGCTGACAGCAAAAGGACGTTGCCTTTAGTCCACATTATAACTAATTGTTTTGAAGCAAAAGGTCCTGCCTTCTACCTCTGGTCCTACACATTAGCAAATTATCTGTCAACCATGATTTCTGTACCTGTGGAGTTAAAATAAACTCATCACACTATAAAGAACTGCATGTATTTTGTAATCTCCTTTAAAGGCATTTCAAAGAAACTGAACAGAAATATTGTGATTCAAATATCTTTCCTGTAAAATCACGCCCCCCCCCCATTTTTAAAGAATTATTTTCCATATTTTACAAATGGGTAAATGTTTCAGATCAAGATGAGAAAAGAATGGTCAAACAAGGTTTTAAATAAACAGGACGTATTTCTACTATTGTAAAAGTTTTCATTCAAGAAATTATCTAGGATATTTAGGGCAGCTTACTACTAGAACCATCAGACTTTTTTTGATTAACAAATAAGCAATGCTGACACAAATGAGATTCATTCTGTGGTTTTGGATAAGTACAGGATCAGTTATTGTTCACTCCAAATATTGAAATAGTCAGAATCACTGTGCCTTTACTTCAAGTTGCACAAACAGCACTTGTTACACATGTGCCTTATCACTTTTACATCCAAATATGAATGTAGTAGGGAAATTAATGATTAACTTGTCAAGCTGTGAGGAAAAAAAAAAATGCCACACTTACCTGTGCCTCCCCAAGGTCATTATTCACCACAGTAAAGTTTAGCCCAAGTTCTTCAACATCCCCTTCATAGCTCTTGAGAAAAAGCAAATTTTTGTACATTTCTGGATCTAATGAAGCCAAGTGATGAATATCCACATCAGCACTTGTCCCCAGCAACTTTGAGAGGAAAAAACTAGCAAATGGCAGCTCTACCAGCATGTTTTCATACAGTGCCTAAGAATAAAAACAATTAGGAAAATGACATTAGCTTTTACTATGGGTACCAAAAAGACACATAAAACTACATTCCAATGTAAGGCCCATTGCATTTTTGCATATTCCTCCCAGATACCACCCTGTTGCTCTGAGAAAATACGCAACGATAGCAATCCTCAAAAAGAGGGAGAAGAAGAAATGATCAAAATTTTAGAGATATCGAGGAAAAAGGGGAAGCATCTAGATTTTATCTGCTTTTTACATAAAAATAGATGAACACATGCACCTTACATTCAGGCCTCCTCCTACTGCATATTAGCATCTTCCTCTAGTCTAGACTGCAGTTCAGCATTCATACCCTTATTACTTCCCATCATCCAAAGAAGAGAGAATGGGGAAGGGGCATCAGGAGGCCATTACTGAATGCTTCTTATTTGAAAGTTTAGATGTGTATGTCTTACTCAATTCCTCTGGAACTTGCTGCAGTATTTGGAAAAGGAAATAAAATATAAGGAAGAAAAACAATGACGAGCACTAATCACCCAGTGATAGCTCAACAAAGGTGTCAAAGGAAAAGCATAATTGCTTTAAACTTTTGAAGGAGCATTATTCTGTGTGGCACAGTTAGACATACCATTAAGCCCACACGAATGGCGAGTTCAAAGCCAAAGGATGTATTGTACATAAAACTATATGATTTATTCAAGGTGTGGAAGTTGAACCCCTCATTTGTGTAGCTGACTTTAAAAGTAAACTAAAAGTGTAAATCATTAATTTACAATGTGGAAGGTCACTGTTTGCCATTCCTGCATTAGTAACAATAAAACCATTGTAATTCCTTAAATATATCAAAGGTACCTGAATTTAAAATGGAATTCCATCTATGACTCATAAAACATAAATGCAGAGGTATAATTTTTTACACAAGGCAGGTTTAAACCTTTAAAGCATTTACTATACAAGGACTAATAAATGATAGCACTAAAAACCATGATCACATCAGCTAAATGGATTATAAATTAAATTTCCATAATGTATGCAACTGAAATACAAATGTAGGCATAAATCAAGGTATTTTCTAAACACAGGTTAATTACACAAATTCAAAAACTGTCTATTTTTTATGCAAAATAATCCACTTAGCATTTTTCATATTGGTCTTAATTCTTCGCCACTTGCAACACTTGCTCCTAGAAGCCTATCAATAACTCCATGTCAGAAAACATAGCAATAGGTATATTGAAGAAACTTGTATGTTATTTTTCAAGTGTCTGTCTTTTATGAGTGTTTATTGCTAGAAATTGTGCCAAAATGATCTGAAATAAAAAGGATTAATTATAGTAGAAGCCTTTTAATATAAGTGAGTGCACTAGCAATGCAATTAATGCAAATCGTGATGCTATCAGGAGAATAAATGTGAACAACATCACAGGCCATTTCTGTTTGCTGCCAAAGAACTTTAGTAATTTACTACATTAAGAATCAATAAAAAAATAATGCCTTTCAAATGCATCACTATCAATCTTCAGGTAGTTCCAAAGTGAACATTTATAACAATCTAAAAACTATATAAAACATTTTTAAGCCACCTTGATTGTGGAGGTAGGTGATAACTTTAATTGCTGCTTATGTTAGCCAAGTAATTCTAAATATAAAAAGCAAAGTACATTTGTAAACAAGGCAAGATAAACAGTTAATATTCTAATTAGTGTAAAAGCTAAGTTGTGGGGTATTGAATACTCTAATAAAGTTTTAGAAGAAATGCAGAGAACTTTCTTCGTTAACTTAAATCATGATCAGCCTCAGGCCTTTCAAAGGGCTGAAGTACAATGCAACAAAGCCATCACTTCAGGGATGTGGATATTTGCCCCACTCTTCAGGAATCTGCTTAGATTAGCTGAACCTTGATCTTACAAACACACATGAAGAGCAGCAAATGCCTGAGGCAAGAAATTATTTTACACATGGGATGGGATTTGTTCCAACTTCCTCTTCTCTTTGACCACATCCAAAGCGTTCCCTGTTCAAACGCTGGTGCATGAGACCAAGGAATCATAATGGCCACAGGCTTAACCAATTACAAACAAAATCCTTTGCTATTACAAGAACACTGGTCCTTCCTTCCACCAAGTCCCCTTCAGTCCTTAATAGATGGGTCTTTTAGAATCTATTGGAGAATGACACCAATGCTTGGAAGGTCATATACCCCACTTTCCTGTGCTAATTTGACCTTTAATTTACTCCATTACATTGGCCAGTCTGTCATTAACTTGTAGCCTTAGAAGTTACAGCCACATAATTACAGAAAGGAAAAAAACCAAGTAGACTCATGAAAGATGTACATCAACAGAATACAGAAACCAAGAACCTGATACATCCAAAACTACACTAACAGAACCTGGAGCTCTACATACAACTCTGCCTTCCCCTTCCAGTCTTGCCATGATTGAGAATGTGCAAGGGCAGGAGATGGATACATGGACATAAATGGAAAAAAAGTGCAGAACCACTGTCCTGGTCTGTTTTAATGGATGCTACGGTGACCCAACAGTGAATTACGATTGTCGTCTTATCTGATCACCATAACATTGCTCAAGTCAGGGGATGGCAGCCAGTGATGTCATTTATTATGGCCCTAATCCCTCTCTTGAAACAGCTTCCCAGCAGCCAACTATAGCAGTGTTTCACTGCAGCCTCCTCCCTTCTTCCATATGGGAGTATCCTTCCTACCAGACCTGTCAAGTGGTGCTCAGCTCAAAGGACCAGGTTGGATTTCATACCACTATTTCAAACTGTGGAAGACGCTAAATTTGCCCTAACTACAGTTAATTTAAATAACCTGAAATAACTCATTAAACAATTCAGATGAATGAAATTATTTACTGAGTTGAAATTATTAAGCTTGAAGCCAATCACTTTCTGTTCTAGTAAAATATTCATATTTCCCATTTTTGACTTCTGGTTCCTGTGCCTTTACCATATTCCCATAGGGATTATCCATAGTAATTGGAAAAATGAGGCACAGAGAATTTAAGCAACTTGCCACAAGTCTGCGGCAGAGTAAAACAGTTCTGGGCCTTAACCTTAAGGTTACCTTTTTTCCCTTAATAATATTAAATAGTTACAAGTATAAATAAAAAAGTTACCTGCATATGTTCAAAACAAATATATATCTAGACCGAACTGCAACTGGTTACAATATAAGTCAGGCAGCAGGGACAATTTGTTTGACTGCTAGACCTTTTATAGTGTACCAACATATGTAAGAACATAAGAATGGCTATACCTGGCCAGACCAATGGTCCACCTAGGTCACAACTATACTGAAAGCAGCAAATTTGCTGCTGTCAGATCAATCTTTCCAGATTTACTTAGCAATCAGTTAAGACCTGCTAAGTCTACGTGAAGATCAACTTAATAAAACCACTCCTTCAAGTGGCCCAGTGCTGTGCCAACAGGAACAAATTTCCTGTCACACCCCACAGTTAAGATGCCACACTTAAGATGAGCTAGGAAATTGAAGGAGTTACACAGGCTACTCTGTGTAGCTTGTATAACTTCCAGCAACTTCTGCCAAATTTTGCTGGCTGGGTAGCCCTGGACCTGGTCTAGCATCCTATCTTTCAACAGCAGCCTTTGGAGGGAATGACCAGAACAGGTAATCAATAAGTGATCCACCTCGTCAGCTATTCCCAGCCTGTGGCAAACAGCAATTCCTGGCTAACAGGCATTGATGAACCTGTCCTCCATGAACTTACCTGCCTAAACCACATGAGGCATAATAATACTGAAGTTTTAAAAAAAAAAAGTTTTAACATATTGCTTATGAGCAGAGTAAGGGAAGCGCCCATATAAAAATTCTAGAATATTTCTACACCCATTCTTTTCTAATGTTTAAAAAGTTTTAAGAAGCTAAAACAAACAAATGAACATTTTCCAGGGTTATCAAATCTGAGAGTGGTAGTAGCAGCACAATGTCTTGATGAAGAACCTTCCTGCTGTAATGTGCTGAGACACTACTGTGGCCAATTCATGGCATTTTAGAAATTCAGGTGGTGAATTTATTATTTTATTTTATGGGCAACACTCAATGTGGAAAAGCTGAAGCTGAGATTTTGAGGGACATTTGCGGATAGGCAGGTGATAACTGGATGTCATGGGAACAAGCAGAAGATAAGCTACAATGTTTTGAGAATGCTGGTTTTATCGTGTATCACGAGGATAATCCTCAGGGTGGGGAGTCCATCTTTTCTACATTGGCATAATACTGAGCATATTCCACAGATCTTCAGGCTATGTATATTATCCATTACCCTATTATTGACACACAACACAGGCACACTAGATGTGCATATTATGATCAGAGGCAGATATGGTGGAAAAGCTCTTTCATAACAGAAGCTATTGTATTGTATTCTAATACTGACCACACTGAGTTGGTCTAGTCATTTCAGTGTGCAACAAATTAATATAGAATTTATAAAGGATTTGATTGCTTGGAATAACAGGACTTACATGAATGAATGGTAGAGCATGCTGATTAAGGACCCAACACAGATAAATACTTGCATATACTCATGGACCCACACTGTCATGGGACCCCAGACTGTGGTCTGTTTCAGTGCAGGACTGGGGCCAAATCAGTTCTCACTTATGATTCCTAAAACCTTCTGTCTGAGGAAAAATGATTAACATCTATTACAATATATACTCTTCATAACCTAAAACCACTTTTTTTTAATTGAAATGATAAAGTAAAAACATCTAGAAAGTGGCTAGAGTCTTGAGGGCTCATGTGATTTTGTTCATGGAAATGACTTGGTTGAAAAAAGCTGGCCTTAAAATTAAGTCATTTTCTTCATCAGCCCTCAAGACCCCAGGTACCTAGAAATTAACACTTTCTAGTTTAGTCATTTTTTAAGCTGTTATTAAATACTACTTAGCACTTGTACAGTGCAATTCATCTTCAAAGCTGTACAGAACCACTAATAAAAATGATATTAAAATAACAGAATATAACACTTTCTCCTGCCTTATAATACTTACATTCTAGTTATATTTCATCCTGTTCACAAGCTGCTCTTGGAAAAAACTCTCTCTTTCTAGCCTGGTTAACCAAAAATTTTTTAATGTGAAGACTGCACAAAACAATTAAAGTGTTTTTTCTTTATCACCCTGACTCTCAGCCCTCTCTTCTGACATTTCACCATTTTAAAGCCTGAGATAAGTTCTTGTAGACATGATCATTATAAAGTTCTTGAAAGTGAGCAAAATAGGTTAACGTTACTTTTAACGATTACGGAAAAGCAAAATATTTATAAAACAAAACCATTAGCCTTGTGTGACAATGAAATAAAATCACGGTTTGGTTGCTGTAACCCCTTGCCCTCTAGTTGTATTTCAATTAATACAATGCATTGCATTTTTACTGTATAGATGGATCCATTCATGTCATTCTATAGGTTGGAAATTTGCTATAAAGCATTTTTCTTTCATATATTATTGTGCTTGTTTTTGGCCACTATTGCATAGCTCTTCTACTTTATAAAATGTAAGCCCAAGCATAGGTGCCTCAAGTTACAAATCTTAAATTCATATTTAGGCATCTCAACTAGTGGCCCAAGTTTTCAAAAGTGCTGAATAAGCAATAAGTTTCTTTTGCTTCAGTTGGCTAATCTTTTACATCCAGAATTGTAAATTGAAATATGATTTTCAAAGGGTATAAAATAAGATGAGCTTGGTGATCCTAAACTGACTCCACCTAGTTACTTATTAACATCAAAAACCCACTATTGCATACCACAGCACCTCTAAAGTCCTCAGCTCTTAGGAGGCGTAAAGTATTCGCATAAAGCAAAGTCATTTGTAAATTGGTATTATCTTTGATTTTTTGCCTGCTGGAAAGGTTGAAGCTCAGCAAGTACAAGTTCATAAAAGCTCCAGCCATTTTGGGTAATTGAGTGTTTCAGCTGTGGAAAGCTTGCTTGTCAAATTTGCTGCAGTCAATGTAAAAATCTGAAATTGATTAGAAGTTTGTGATAAGCAGAGAATGAACTTGTGACTGACTGATGAACATTACTTAATCTAGGGATGCGGTTCTTAACTGTATATTATAGGACACCTTTCCCATGAAACTGTTTGAAAATTTCTGCTATAATGATTTAGAGTCAATTGATTAGTACATGAAGATTCACATCAAAATATATTTATGTTACAAGAATAGTGGAGAACCATTTTTAATCACAAAAACAATATACTGCACTTAACGTCTCCTTACTATCAGGAAGTATTATAAGGAGGACAGGCAATCATTTTAATTTACACTACAACTAATAGCTATAAGCAGTCTCTAGAATACAGCCCAATCAAAAGTTCATCCTCACACTTGCCCCAAAAGCCTCACCCACCTGTCACCATAATTCTTTTTCTCATGTAATACTACTGGGGTTGAGACTGACATATGACCAGAAACAAGGGATGTCATGCAACCCCTTTAAGAACTCCTGCCAACATCCCCTCTCAATTCAAGTGGATTTCAGCACTGTGGGACCTTCCAGAGAGCAGGTTTGACCAATCAGGGCAAGTTCAGAGACAGGGAGACCTATCTAGAAGATGAACATGTCATCCCTCTAAAAACACCTCCCACTACCTTCTACCAACTGGTATGGGTTTCATCCCTTAAACACTCCTGGACAGTAAATGTATAGAAATCAAAACAGTTACAGCTTATGTTCCCTCTAAGCTGTGCGCGTGCACGCATGCACACAGGGTTTGAAACCCACGCACACAAAAAATAAAGCGTGCACAAAAAAATTCAACAGTGCAATATTTTTATGCTACGTTAAGAAGGTGATTTCAAGTAACATGTTTTAAATAAGGCTTTTTAAATTACAAAATCATTTCCATCACCAGATCAAAATAAAATTTAAATATTATTTGCATCATACTCACTTCACTGCACTCACAAGTTTGACCACACTCACTGGAGTGCACAAATTTGGACACTGACTCCAAAACTTTGCACAAAAGAAATTTTTTGCGCACATAGCCTATGAAAAATTAGAAGGAACACTGGTCACAGCATGAGGATCTAGGTCAGGACCCTGAATCTCTGGAGCTTAGCAGATGACCAGTTACCAGCCCCCCCTCTGGAAGCTCCACTTTTACAGGGAAGAAGTTGCCTTGTTCAAAGAGTGTGTTTTTCAGAAATCCTGGAAACATGGCCTCCATCATCTCCATGAGAAAAAAGGAATTCATTTTAGGGCCGAAGACATCCAGTTGCTTGTGAAGAAAGCACACAGCAACAGCTCTGAGGAGCAGGGAGCTGTCAAAGGAAGCCTTGTTGCCCAGCCACTGATAGATGCATTGGATTTTAAAACTGAGATTCATGTGCTTGTGAAGCAGACTGATGAGTGTAATAGCCATCAAACATTCACCGCTGTGGAGGAAGGCAACCATGGCTCACTGGACAAGATGAATGATGAAGATGTTGCTCAGGTAAATAAACTAGAAAAAGTGGCTGTCAAGGATGGTGCATAATGGGATAGAAACTGACATGGAGTTGCATAAATTTCAAAAACAGAGGACTTATAGCTGTTTCTTCCCTGAAAATCTCTCAACAGCTCAACACCACTTTTTAAAAGTATCCTGAGATGCTGGACAGCACTCAGTCAGAGAGTCATGATAAATCAGTTCCAACCTGTTTTTGCTCAACACTAAGACAACTTGTTCAAGACGACACAGTGTTAGGAGAATATTGGCTATACGGATTTAAGCAAGACCCTTGGCACAGAACTAAGTAAGCCTGTGCCACACTGTGAGCATAAAAGCATCATGCAGTCTACTGTCTGCATTTCTCTTTATGCTCTTCTAAACCACGTCTTAGGGAGCTTTCTGAAAACTGAGGGCTGTGCTATAGAAGCATCGGGCCAGTGGCATCCTTTAGAGGACAGAAACTGCAGGTTGTGGGCCTGGGTGTTGATCTATGTTTGTACAGCTTATTAAATACTGTTATTGTCATAGCTTATGCAATGCAATCCCTGTGCTCAACAGAAGAAAGTTTTGCATAAGGAGTGATGTTGGTAAGTACTGTGCACAGTGCTTGAGATGCTAAGTGTTTGAAACAAAATTACCAGACCGAAAAATACCAGCTTAGTGTATTTTACTGCCTGATCCACACAAGAAGTTACCATGTTCCCTTGGAAAAAGATTAATTGTTAAATATCTTAAAGGATTAAGTTAGAGAGAGGTGAGGAAAGCAGCATATGATATAAAATAATATAAAACTTGGTATCTGTAAACAAAAATTCCTATTGAAAAGGTGCTTCTGACTATCTGTGTTTCTGCTGCAAAGATTTAATGGCTCTGAAACAAGATTCAAGTTTTGATGGGGCATCTAAATTTATTTTTAAGGGCTGCGTGTCTTTTAAATAAAAATAGTTTGTGAGAATCCAATAATTGTGTCTTTTACAGACCTATTTATAGAAAAAAATTAAGTGCACATAGCAGAATACAGGGCAGAATAAAACAAAAATGCCTTTAAAATAAAGCAAAAAACTATATCCTGTATAAAAGACAGACGTGTGATATGTATTTGAATATAACAGAGCTGACTCCATGTTATCGAACTACATTAGTTTAACCATGACTTATAGAAAAAATGGAGTTGTGTGGAACTACTGCCTTTAGGGTTGCCAACTTTTCATTTTAGTTTTTACTGACATGAAGATCTGAAATTGACAATGTCAAAATATAATATTTTTATTGCTACCAATTTGATTGATCTTTTAATTTACTTATTGATTTACCAACAGTACTTTTTACTTGATGGTCAGTAAATTTACTGACAGTTGGCAACCCTGCCTGAGATGTAGTCACACACCTATGTTTCCTTAATGTTTTATCATGGATATACATATTAGGCCCTGCTAGGAGCAGGAAAAATGATCAGTAGTTAGGTTTGATGCACAGTCATTTACAGTTAAGAGAACAGTATGCACTCATTAATAGTATATTAAATAAAACATCAGGCGTTTCTAGAACGTTATGGGTCAGTCCATCTAGCAACTCAAAGTTATTGCAAGTTTCAGAATAACATTTTGAAAAATAACATTCTAAACTAAAACTGAAATGTTTCAAGGGTTCACAAACACTACCATAATTATAAAATACAAATATAAAATTAATAAATAACAAAATTATAAAAATCCATCATAATTATAAAATAAGACTACGCCATGAGAACAAACACACACTTAAAAGCTATGAGTATTTATAGGGTGTTGACCATGGTTTTGCTATGTCCATTTTTATTTAAACACCAACAAATTTAAGCATAAAAGAAAAATGTAAAAATGAAAAAAAATAAGGCATGCAAAGTCCCAAGGCAGAAGGGGGTACAGAAACATTAAAAACTGTATTGTGTAAATCACTGTAGTGATTTACTATTTAATACTGTAAGATGTACCTAAAATGCTTTATTTTTGATTGAAACAAAACATATTTTAACTAATAATTAGACAAAAGCCATCCCAGTTGTGCAAACAATTTTATTTTCACCTATAGATCACAGAAGAGAATTTTACAGAGAGGTGCATGAACTATTTATTAAGAGCTGCAGTCATCAAATCATCCTGCTAACTACAAACACTAAAGTTTGTTTGAAATGAAAAGTTAGGTTAGTATAAAAACCTGAGCTTTTTTTGGAGACTGCTTTTTATAACACAAACCAGAATGCAGTTCAAGATGAGATATGTTGCTTGTTTTACAACTCTGAAATAATTATTTTATAATATTACTCTTTGTACATGCTTTCCTTACTAATAAAGATACTCGTCTTTACTGCAGTCTGATTCTTTCAGTACGGAAACAGCAACTTTAATCTGTATTTCACAAGGGCAAAGTACCTCACATTTGATTGCAGTCTTTTTTTTTTTTTTTTTTTTTTAAACCTGGCATTCAACACGTTGTACAGGAGTTTGGTGCATTTGGGGAATAATAGTAACTAAAATGTTGTTTGTTCTTTTTCCCTGAGTATATTTGGGCCTTTGGGTTAAACAACCTATGCTATCTTCCAAAGGGGCAGCCGTGTTAGTCTAGTTCAGTAAAAACAAACAAGGAGTCCTGTGGCACTTAACTGGGATTATCTCCCATAAAAGCTCATGTGATAAATAAATTTGTTAGTCTTTAAAGTGCCACATCACTCCTTGCTTATTTTAAATTATAGTATATGGCAGCATCCCTTTAACACACAATGTAAAGTAAGTTTCTGCAACTGGCTTATAAATCTGTTTCTAAAATGGGTCTTTTAAAAATTTGGTTTTAATGTTTACATAATTGTTTATCATTTAGGAGATAGGGTGTGTTTTTTTAAGAAAATGCTTTTGTTGCAAACTTCCATGTATTGGAAAACCATCCATGGTAGAAGCAAACCAAAAAGTGTATATATGTGAATTTTAGCTTTATAAAATCCATTTCAGGCTGTAAAAAAGACTTTTAAATAAAAGAAAAATGCCCTACACAGTATTTCCTTTAAAAAAAATTTACAAGACTGTTTCATGCATTTTTCTCAAAATACTGTCCTCCATGGTACAGTCAAACCAAGAGACCCTGAGATCATAGTATAAACAAACTCAAAAGAATAAAGACAGACACCTGAAAAGGAAAATTCTCCAGAATCAACAGTGGACACATATTTGAACTTCAGTGAAATGTATTATGCTTATTTGTTTGGTTTGTTACTTTTTAAAAAAGTTTTGTTTTAAGCAAATACATAGGTGTGGGTGAGTTTTAGTGACAAAGAGAGATGACAGAGTTAAATGGCACATGAATTTTGTAACACATTTGATGCTAAACTGAAACATCCATTTTCCTAAACAGAGCTGTGCAACTCTTCTGGCAATGCCATAGTCCGAGCTAGAGAGAGACTGCTAAAACAACAACAAAGAACCGGGAATCTGCTCTGAGATCTCTAGCATGATCACCAACACAGAACAGCAGAGCAGCATGGACAATGAATTAGGATAGTCCAAGACCTGCATACATCAAGCTGAGGGACAAAACAAAAGAATGAGGTAAACCATAATAATGCAAACACAATTTAAGTTATCTCAATGGTCAACACCACACCAACCTCTTAGAAAACTGACTGAGAACACAGATTTGCAAGCCTAGAGTGTGCACGTCAGGGACTGTAAATAAAAAAACCCAAAGACTGAAAATCCATGTGATGCAGGGATATCTCTTTATGAAGTGTCTGAAAACTAGCATGAAGTATTCTTTTGCCTCAATTAGCCAGGCACAGCTCTTTGTTATTCTGAAAGTATTTGGGAACACATGATGCTTTATTCAATAAATTGATAGCCTGCAAATCCTCAAGGATTTGAAGAGAAAGGATGATTGGAAACATTATCAAAAATGCAAAAGCTCTTGTGTCTGAGTGAAAAATACTTAACTCTTCTAAAGGGTAGTGTTGGTTCTCAGCAAGGCATGGACAAACAACATCCCTTACATCATAACCTTAGCTATGGAGAATGCAGGATCATCCACAGCCTCAGAAACAACTCTGACATTATTATCAAGGAGCTTGACAAAGGAGGTGCTCTAGTCAACATGAATAAATCAGATTATGATCCAGAGGCTTATAAATAACTTTCCAACACAACATTCTACAAACCACTTTTCTCTGATCCCACTGAGGAATACTAAAAGGAACACCACCACCTACTCAAGAAGTTCCCTGAGGCAACACAGGAACTAATAAGGACAGACACACCACCGGAATCACAACCAGGGACATTCTATCTACTACCAAAAATCCATAAAAAAAGGAAACCTTAGACACCCCATCATCTCAGGCACTGGCACTCTTACAGCAGGCTTATCTGGCTATGTGGACTCCCTCCTCACAACCTACGCTATCAACACTCCTAGCTATCTTTGAGACACCATGGACTTCCTGAAGAAAATCCAATCCACTGGTGAGCTTCCAGAAAACACCCATGGCCACTATGGATGTAGAAGCTCTTTAAACCAACATCCCACACAAAGATGGATTACAAGCTATTGAACCATTCCAGATGATGCCACAGCACACCTTGCAGCTGAACTTTGCAACTTCATACTCATCCACAACCATTTCAAATTTGAGGATAATTTGTACCTTCAAGTCAGTGGCACAGCTACGGTTACCCACATGGCCCCACAATATGCCATCATTTTTATGGGTGACTTAGAACATTTCGTCAAGTCTCACCCCACAGCACCTCTCCTCACACTTCAGTGATGACATCTTCATCATCTGGACCCACGGTAGAGGTGATCTTGAAGATTTCCACAGAGATTTCAAAAATTTCCACTCCACAATCAAACTCAACCTGGAACACTCCATACAGAACACTGTGTCCTGGACACTACAGTACAAAGTAGGGATGGACACATCACCACCACCCTATATAGAAAACCTACTGATCAGTGTAGTTACTTACATTCATCCAAAACACACCACACAATCCACTGTCTACAGTCAAGTCCTCATGATCTCTATCAAGCTCTCTTAAAACTACAGTACCCCCCTGCGAAGAAAGAAAACAGACTGACAGAGCCAGGCAGGTATCCTGAAGTCAACTACTACAGGAGAACCCCAAGAAAGAAAACAACAGAACGCCTCTAGTCACTACCTACAACCCCCCCACCAGACCTCTACAGCACATCCTCAGCGATCTACAGCCTGTTCCACAAGATGATCCCTCACTTTCTCAAGCCTTGGGAAGCAGACCTCTCCTCACTACAGACAGCCCCCTAACAGATACTCACCGGCAACTATAAACCTAACAACCATTAAAGCAGGCACATATCCTTGCAACAAATCATGATGTCAACTTTGCCCACATATCTGCAAAAAAGACATCATAGGACCGAATCAAGCCAGCTACTCCATCAAAGGCTCATTCATCTGCTCATCCAACAATGTGATTTATGTCATCATGTGCCAGAAATGCCCACACATTTTATACATTGGACAAACAGGACAATCTCTGTGCAAAAGAATAAATGGGCATAAAACTGACATCAGAAAACACAACATTCAAAAATCAGTTGCTGATCATTTCAATCTTCCTAATCACTCTGTTGATTGTTAATAACTGTGCTCAAGCAAGTCAGTAGGACATCAAGACTTCAAAGAGAAACAGCAGAACTGGAACTGATATGTAGACTCAATCACGTGAAAGGATTAAATTGTCACTATGGCTTCTTCTCCCATTACAACAGGTGATTTGACCTCACCTTCGTCTATGTGCTGTTTCCTCGTGTTTGAATCTTAACAACTGCTTTGATTTGCTGCTTCAGTATGACCTTATGCTACAACTTAACACTTCTCTGCATTTACTTCCTCACATTTTTTAAGTTCCCCCATCTTCAAAGCGTCTGATGAAGTGGGATTTTCTTCCACAAACTCAAGCGACAAATAAAATTTGTTAGTCTTTAAGTGCCACAGGACTACTTGCTTATTCAGCAAGCATCAGCAGTCATGGAAAGGCGCACAAGTAAATGGGGCATTCTGAAGGGTATATATCAACTGAGAGGTAAACAAAAGGGGAAGCAGGTGTTAGTGTTTGGGCGACAGTTGACCAAAATAAAAAAGATACAGGGTCACTGCAAAATTTTAAAAGGCTAAGGAGGTGATGAAGAGAAAAAGCCTAAAAGAGACACCTCTCCAGTAGAAGCTCTCAGATTGCTGCTTTTGAGAATGGGGAGGTTGGATCTGACCCTAAGCTCCAGTGGGGGTCAGACTCTCACAGAGAGTTCAAATTTAGAAAATTCCTCTGTGGAGGAGTTCTCACCTACTCCTGACCATCCTTGTGGTGACTCCTTGGAGACTAACTCTCAGCATCTGATATTAAAGAGACACATGAGGATTCTGTAGAGGAACCCCCAAACTCCCAAAAATCAGAAGCAGACCACCAACCAGATGTGTATATGGAATATGCGAGAAGCTGGAAAGGAGTATCACCATCCACGGTGAGATGTATTGTGAAGAATTTCATTTTGTCAACCTTCAGCATAAACTACAAGCCAGAACCTTTTAGAAGGCATACACAGGGGAGTAGTTACTGTAGTTCTTGAAAACATTAATGGTAGGCTAACCCCAAATGATTTTTTAAAATATCTGTTTAGAGAGCTGTAATAGAAACAATCCTCTGTTTTCAGGAAGAAGAAATCGGGATGACCTGGGTGATGAAGATTTCTTAAATGAGGCCACTAATTTGCTATAGAGGATAGAAAGATGTGTTTTGATGGGACTGTCTGCCTCTTTTTGACAATAATAAAAAAACATAGATGGCAATGGCCACAGAGTTTTAAATTCTATCCTCAATAGTCTCATCATTGATAAAAAGAAACAGTATTTACTACACAATCTACAACAATACTAATCTGTTTATTGCAGACAGCCTCTTGGCTGTCATGCCTGAGGGTAAACCCACAGATGCAGAACTGTTACATGGGACAAGGAAGCTGCATGAGAACTAAGGTGGTCAGATCAAAAGATTATGCCCAGTGACATAGCTGTGTTTGAACAGTATTTACAAGTCAACATACATGTGGTGCTTTATGCAGAGGAAGGAAGGCAGGTTTTGTTTTTAAATGGAGGCCCTGGTGTATCCTAAGACCATCTCAGTCTGCTCCACAATAAACATCATTATGGTGTTCTGGATGTGAAAAAGTTGTTTGATGTGAGAAACAGAATTTTGCCACAGTTTATAATCACACTTCTGCAATAATCTGTGCTGCCTCTGCTTACGTACATGTGCAGACAGTACAGACATTTAAGAGAGATGTTCTAGATGCAGACTATCACAGGTACACAGAGCATTTAGACAGATACACAGACTTGGCACAATAAAAAGCCACATGTATCAAAGTTCATGCGATAAGTGTCAAGTCTTGTGGACAAAGGGCATAAATGCAAAGCAAGATGCTGTAAACAGCATCATGGTTTCATGTGTGTTTATGCACAAGGTCACCTATATTATATGGATGCACTTAGAAAGCCTGAATGATCAGAAAAGTGTAATTTTTATGATTATGAATTCATACAGAAGACTGGATTGCATGTGCCGAATTACATTTTTGCTTTGTCCTTATAGCCAGAAAAATTCTGGGAGTTTAGGGAAGATTAGTATCCCTCTGCCTTTACAATCTTTATTGGGAAAAAGCTTAGGAGTAAGCATTCATAGCGCACAATTCTAAAGGTTATGATAAGTATGTCACTGTCAAAGAGTTACTGCAGAAAAAATGTACACAGAACTGATAATTCAATGTAGTAAACTGATGCTGAAAGGACACATCACAGTGACAAATTTTTTAATCACCTCATTTAACACACCATTTTAGACACTGAAGAAAATGGACACTGTGACCCCTGCCATTATAGGGGTCTGATCTGCTTTGTTCCTCCATTTTATTCTTATACTGGGTTCCTCTTGAGATACATCTCAGGCATGAGCAAAACCAGCTAATACATGATACATTTACCCCCACAGGCTGACTGATGTGAGTTCTCTAAGGCCTCTAGAAAGGTATTGTTGAGCTGTTGAGAGATTTCCAGAAAAGAAACATCTGTAAGTCTGCTGGTTTTTTGATTAATGTAACCCCAGATTGGTTACAACCCCACTACACCCTATTCTTTTATAGTTATTTACCTGAGCAAGGTCTTTTCTCTTCACCTTGTTCAACTCAGATGAGCCACAGCTTCCATTCTCCATGGGGGCAGATGGCGGGTGGCTATCATATTGGTCAGTCTGCTTCACGAGTGCTTGGGTGTTGGGGTCAGGATCTGATGTGTCCAGCAATGGCTGAGCGAAAGGGCTCCCCTTGACAGCTCCCTTCTCCACAGAACTGTCACTGGTGGAGTGCTTTCTTCACAGGCAAATGAAAGCCCACAGAACAAAAACAAATTCCATAATTACCATGGAGGTAATGAAGGAAGGCATGTTTCCCCCTCAGTATTTCTACAATTTCTGAAAACAAATGCTCCTGAAATAAGATGGCTTCTTCCAAACTGCGATGGAACTTTTGGGTGTAGTGCTTCAACCACTGAGGATTCTAGCTGAGACCCAAATGCTATACCTATTTCTTATTGGTACACGCCCCCCTTCATAGAGGGCCAAAGGAGGAGAAACTCATACAAATTAGTAGAGGGCAGTGAGAGATGTTCTTAGAGGGATCACAAGACCCTCCAAGAGCCTGAGCTTACCCTGACTGGTGAAACTCACCCTTGGCAAGATCCTGTGTGGCAGAAACTAAGGATATTAACTATCAGTTATAATGGTAACCATTTAAACTATTAAAATTATATTGGTAAAATGGTTAACCAATACAATTTTGTGTATACTGCACACACACGTTATCCCTTTCCCTAAGCTGCTGAGTAGTGCCCCAATTCTGGCTCCACATGAGACTGAAAGCCCATGCAGTGATGGTCCTCCACCTGCCAGCAGGTCCAGGGCAGCAGCTACAACAGCAGGGCCCTGCATGTGCCTGGTACAATTCTGGGGGGGAAGGGGAGAGGGCCCAATTTCAGACCTGCAGACCAGGTCCCCAGTGTTCTGCATCAGGGCCTCAGCCTCCCTGAGCAGCAGCATGGCCTTGACATTGTGACAGAGACAGAGAGCCATGCTGTTAGTTAACCATTTAACCAATTAGTATCTATATTCCTAAACGAAACCCACTCAGAGGGGAAACACATACCCCTTGCTTCTAGTCCTATATCGAACTGAACCCTAGAAATAATATTGCAGAAGCATAGTGAAAGGTAGGTAGTTCCTTAGCGTTCATGGGCAAGTCATCATTTGATTGACATTTCACACAACTGTTATATTATGTGCTTTTCTTTTTATGCATACAAATACTGCATATTTGGATAAACCCTGGATGAACTGATAATTACTACATTGTTAGTCTTCCTGCTTCTAGTTTAAACCTTATTTGATAGGAAGTAAAATGAGTGTCAAAGTAAATTAGAAACAGTTTTACTTTTATCATATGAATTACAATCTTTTCAAAAGTAGTCAAAGTTGACTGATATTTATCTAACCTCTGGACAAATCAATGACATTTATTCAGAACAGTAAGCTAGTAATTTTTAATGAGAATTTATTCGGTAAATATTCTGAACTAGACTTAAATGAACAAAGGTGTTTCCAACAGTGAAAAAATATCAGGATGCCATTACCACATACTTTAACTGTTTGTTTATTTCTTGTCTAGGAGCTTGATTTAGAGGCAATAGAATGCAATCAGTACACAACCCAGAAACAGAATCATCTGCTAATGGAACTTTTAATTGAGAAGTGACCACTGACATGAGGTAATTCGTTCCATGTAGAGCTACTTGCAGAGACCTCTCTGCAGTTTATCACGGTAAACAATCACTAACATATGCATTAAAGAAAATTTAAATACATTATGACCCAATAAATATCACAATCAATCAATATCCTCTTTTCTCTCCTAAAGATTTAGTGATAAAATACCACATTTTAGTAGTCTTTTAGTGCTGGACATATATTTAGAATGTTGGTACTAAGTTGAGCACTTTGTAATCAAAAGATAATTGGTTATGTTAAATAAACCAGTACACAAAGAAACTATCAAGTTGAATAACCATGTTAGAAAATAAATTCATATTGATCTATGCAAACATTCATAAACAGGTTGAGCAGCTCCTTTAAAATATTATCTCAAAACTGAATATTATGTCCTAATTAATGGAACATGAAACTTTCAGAGGTAAACCTCTTATTTTGGGGATTTACTATTTTGATCATTTTAAACAGATCAGGAAACTTAGGAAATAACTGCTCAGTTAAAGAAATATTCTTTTTTGAATAATCATTTAAACTGCTTACACTTCTCTTTTTAGAGTCATTGTCACACGATTTTTGGTCAGACTATCTTGTGAAACTTGTCAATTAAAATCACAAGGCATACTCTTCATATTTCAGAATGGAATTATTAAATTTCATTAAAATCAATAATTAGTTATTCCCTACTCAAATTTGATTTAGTCACAATTCAGCATTTGAGCCAACACCTTTTTTGTTCAGTAATGTAATCTTACTGAAATATACAGCTCTAACACTTCAATTGTCAAATATATACAACCTTAATATACATCTCAGACTTCTCTGTGCATAATCCACCATAATCAGGATATATTATATATTGAAATACTATAGTACGTTATATAATATGCACAATTTATAAAATAATTTAATTTAATATGGATCAATATAATACTCATAAGGCAATAAATCAGTTATTTTGGTCTAAGTTAATATTAATCGCCACAACTGATCTTTAGCACATATTAACAATGTCCCTGCATGCTCTTTTCAGAATATTACTGCCAATCTAAAACACAACAAGGCAAAACATCTTTGCCTCTCCATCTACCATTTCCCCAAAATGCTGCTTTCCCTTTAATTTGGATCCTAAGAGGGCAGGCTTTCCAAATTCAAAGTAGGCTACAGAACAACTCTTCATCATGTATCCTGCTGCCTTTCTAAGTAATAGGATACACTGTGACAAAGGAAACTAACTTCTTTTTGCAAATCTCCAGTGTTTTCAGACGATTTCTGAAGAGAAACTTCATATTGATAGAGCACACAAATGCACCAGTTCTCTAGTCCTCATCAACTGTCTAGAGGCAAAGAGTACGTGTGGAAGAGAGAGAATCAAATGGTCCTCAAGGCCCACTGAGCTAGGTGTAATGGATTACTAGTGCTTGAAACTATCAAAAATCCTGTCAAAGGCATTAGAAGTCATGCGTGATATGACAGCCATATATTCAGAACTATCAGGCTTGCTCTAAAACAGAGACAGTAGAAACCACAGAGGTTCTAAGTCAGATGCAGCCAAAATGCGGGTCGGGAGCCACACGTGGCTCTTGAATGAAAAAGCGTGGCTCTCAGAAAATCAGTTTAGTAGGCAAAAGTATATGGCTATATACCTCAGTGCGGCTCTTGAAGGTTTAATAATCAACTTGTGTGGCTCTTCAGTTCCATAAGTTTGGCCACCCCTGTTTTAAGTAGTTCTAAGAAATTCAAAACATGAAAGGATTAGCAAACTTGCTTCTGTTCTACAATGTTTTTCAGTCATATTTCTAAACAAGCTGCTGATTCTGCATAAGAATATAACTACAATTGACAAACCCCCCACCTTCTATAATCTAATTACATATTTTGATAATACTAATCCCTAATTATTTTGGCTTCTGATCTTGCTTCTGCCACTGACTGTGAATCACTTCACTTTTCAGCATCAGATTCCCATTCTGTAAAATGGAGACAGCAACAACTAGCGTTTTTACTTAAGAAGGATCCTGTAAGATTGATCAATGTTTTCACAGCCCTACATGAGTGCTAAGCACCTTTATAGGGGAGTATATAATTAGGCTGCCTAACACTTTCGATTAAAAAATATACTGTAACCTTTTCTGAAAAGCTCTAACACCTCCATGTTTGCAATAGACCTTTGAAATTCATCAGAGAGAAAGCCCTTCAATTACCAAAGTGCCTTTTCATTCTCCCATGAAATTCCATTCATGTTTAACTGATTTATAAACTGTTGAAAAACAATCTTTCTTCTCTTGTGTTCCTCAGGAAGACTCTGGCAGCTTAACAAAACAACTGAATGCTAAAATTCTAAAGAGCCACACTACTGCCAAAGCAGCAGAAACTGAACTGGGAAATCAAGGAGATGGCAGAGCAGCTGTTGTGAAAAAGGAAAGAAAGGATGCTTTGAGCCAAGCCAAACTGTACTTTCTCTCCCTCCCTTCAGCCCTGTCTCTAGAGCATGGAATCATTACATCCCATTAACATCTCTGGGGGTACCACATGGACCAGGAGCTACTTACCTCCCAGAATGGAATGCAGAGAGAAAGCTGGGCTGAGCAGAATCCCCCTTACCCTTGAACAGGTGATGACAGCAGCAGTTCCCCCCACCCCGTATGAGATAAGAGTCTTCTCATGCTGTCGAGTCAGTCCCAGAGCTCAAGTGATAGAATTCTGTGTTGCAGTGCCAAAGGGTCAAGATTCAAAACCTGCTAATGACGCAAGGTTGCTACAGATGATTTTTTTTTTAAACTAGGAAATTACTTACAGCCAACAACTATTATTTTCCACAGGGCCCTACTCTGATTGATTCAGTGCACACATTCAATGCACAAAGGAGAAGAAATAAATATGCACAGGCAACTGTAAATTTTGAATCTCTAAACTTTTAACTGCTTGACTTTGCAACCCAAATAAACACAATTTTTGTAGTAATTTCACAATTATCATCTAGATGTATATTTTAAATCTAGATAATTATAAAAGATCTTGAAAATATAAGATTTAGAAGACTATCAATTCTTAGCCAATTTTATAAATTAATCAAATAGCATTATGGATGCATGTCAAGTTATTAAAAAACCTCTGGACAGGAAAAACAAAAATGGATTGAGTTATGAATCTACACAGTACTAAAAGTCAAACACATTTAGCTAATAGCACTGAATGGTTACTGAGGTACACAGAATTTATGTAAATTATTAAATTTTAATGTATTTGTTTTCTGATAACACAAACTTTTTAAGTGAGTATTTTCAGTGGCAAATACTCTTTGTATTTTGGTTTATACAAATAAGAAATTGCTGTCAATGCTTGATTGCTTCCTTTGCAGAATTCCTATGTTATTTACAAAAAAGCTTTTAATAACGTTCTACTGCTTTTAAATAATTCTGTGCAAATGCATAAAATGAAGGATTTCTGGAAATGGATGAGTAACTATTCAATAATGTCTTTAACTTAGACCACAATACTGGCAGGTACTGAATAGAAAAATCGTGCCTTATCTTTCTGTTTAATTCATTAGGTCTCTCAACATGCCAGTAAAAAGGTGTCTCTGCACCTGGGTAGAGCTAATTATTAAATAACACTGTCACTTCATACCTTATGCAAACATACTGCAAATGCAACAATCTATGCCTTCAAAATGTTAAAGATACATTCTCTGATTTCAAAGGGCAAACACAAAACAACACTTTTTCAGAACGAACTCTTTCTAAACAAAGTACAGAATCATTTTTGTGACTTCTCATGCCCTCATACTGATATTTAAAGTGAAATCACAGAAGTGCTGTTGAACTGATACTACAGCAAAGTAAGAGTCCAATACTGCAATAATTTTGTGGAAATATAGTTCCAATAAAACTAATAGCATCTCCCAGCCCGTCTGCTCTCAGATCAACTCCAAACTCTTCCAAGAGCTATGACAGACAACTTTCAAGCCTGCAAAAAAGAGAGCTGAGATTGCACATAGCTTTTACAAAAGCATGATTCTCCATATCCAAGAGACTTACAGGTGCTGGTTCTGCAGACCTGGGGGAGAATGAAGCCCTGAATTTATAAATAGGCCAGAGCAACTATAGTTCAGGGTAGTCCGGATGTGAGGTTTGGGCTGGGCCCACTTCTACTCAGAGTATAATGTCCCCTTCAAAGACAGAGCAATTGCTTTAATGCAAATGAATGATATGGAATCTTCCCTTTTTCATGAGTTTGCATGTAGCTGCCCAAATTAACATTTAGATCAGAATTCCATTCTTTCGCTATTTATAAAAACTATCAAATTAAAAACATTTAAAAAAAATAAAATGGTCTTTCTTGCATTAATGATGTAGGTCATTAAAACTGAAACATTGTTTTTATACATTTTTAATCCATGTTTTCTTATTCTCATGCATTGAATTTTTCTTCAAAAGCCCACTTACACTAGAATTAAAAACAATACATCATGCTAACTTCTCTATGAGATGATTGTGTGTATAAAACCTTGTTTTTCAGTTTTAAGTTTTGGATCAATCATCACATGGTAGTGGTATAACTTCTCTACTCTGAGCAGACATTGCATATGTAGCCTCAACTCACCACCCCTTGTATACCTGCAGTTTTAACCACACTCACTCCTGGGTACATATTTCTACCACTCACATGCAGATTTTTGCCAAATCCAAATCTCCTTTTTGCAAACCAACTTTGTGTGTAAATTTTTTACCACCTATACATGCAGGTGTTATAACCTCTCACCTGTGCATGCAGGTTTCACTGCTGAAAAAGCATACACCAAAGCATTCTTATAAACAAGAGGAAGAGGACTGGGTATGTGAACCTGGCTCCTAAGGTACAAAGTAAAACTAAAAATATTTAACAATAAAACATGAAGATGCCAACTGGGAAGTAACATGAAACAGAGAAGTACTAAAGATACAGAATTCATCTGAATGACATATGTTTTCCTTTAAATTCAAAATATGGAGTATAAAATTTTCAAAATCTGATACTTCAGAGCCTTAATCTTATTGAAAGTCAGTGGGAGTTTTACACTAGCCCCTATGAAAATTCACTCAGATTTTTTAATTAATTAAAACAATAGCTAACATTGCCGTGTCTATGGCTGAAACACAGATTCTCAGAATTATTGGTTATAAGTCCCTGAGTTTAAAGAAATGTTCACAAGAACTATACTCAATGTTTTTTGCAAGCCACACTTAATATTAGAGCTGTGCAGAAACCAGCAACAAGTTTTGATACCAGTCAGTGAAATTTAGTTTCCATTTTTCATTACAACTTCCTTTTCATTAGCACCTTCCAACTAGCTCCATTCAATAGGGATATATTACACTTTGGATTTCTACAGAATCAAAATCCAAAGCCTCCAAAGCACAGTACCAATATTATTGCATTAGTGCAGAGTAAAAGATAAACCTGATGAACATCATGAAAGCTCCTATATAAATAATACTCTTATTGGCTCCATACTATGCTAGAATTCTTCATACATCATCATTACAGCCAAAAAACTTGGCATCCAATATTTTCCTCCTTTCTTGAAAAATAAAATCAAAGATTTTTCAGAGCTGTGTGTTGAGAATTAGCTATAGAACACTATAGTCAGTACAAGACGTACAGCTAAATTCCAGGACAACAGCTCTAAACATTTCCAAATCCATTGCAAAGGAAAGATCTCCTTTCTTCTTTATGCTGTCAACTATCAGCACAGTCAATGCCTACACATGCAGCTGGGTATCTATCTACTTCAGTTACTTAAAAGGTGGTCTTAAAGACAGGGAACTAAAACACTATTTTTTCTATAGTACCAGAGACCAAAATTTACCTTCTCATTATTTGTTATTGGTTTTATGTAGGTCCAGTCATGGACCAGGAACCCAGAGTCCTTTGAAATGTACAAACCCAGAACGAAAAGATAGCCCCTGCACACGAAAAATTTACAATCTAAGTATACAATAGGAGAAAATAAATGGAGAGACAGACAGATGGGGGAGCACAAGGAAACAATGTGATGATATTGGTCAGCACAATAGGCAGTGGTCACAGTACTCTCAGTGTAATTGCTGTCAAGTTTTCTTGAAGGCAACATAGAAAAGGAGAGTTTAGAGAAGGGAGTTGGAGGAGGATAATGAAGTAGCTTCGTCATTGTTTACAGCAAGCTCCTCCAAAGCACAAGCAGCAGCACAGGTAAAAGCACAAAGGTGCTTGCTTGAAAAAATAACAAGTGGAAAACAGACTGGCATCACAACATCTTGATAGCAAATGAGCTACGATACGTGGGGTGGGACAGGCTGTTAAGTGAAGATCTTTGTAGTAGCATTCTGAATGGTTACGAGTGGGACAGGATTTCTACTGTCAAGGAGAAAGGGATGTTGCAAGCAGGGCAGGATTAAGGCTTCTGGGGACCCAGAGCTGCCCACTCTTGTGCCTCCCACCCACTGTGGCAGCACCCAACCTCAGGGCAGGGTGGGGCCAGGCTGGCACTTGGGAGTCCCGATCAGCACTAAGGGAGGCCTCAGAAGGAATCCATAGACTAGCACCCATCTGTGAGGCAGCTTGCTGGTCTCCCCAAGGGCATGGTCTTGGCCGGCTGGCAGGCAGTGCGGCCATCTCACAGCAGCACTTCAGGGTCAGGAGTGCTGTCAGGCCTCTGTGCCAGGGCTCCCACACAAGTCAGCCTGAGCAGTGGGGGCCCCAGCACAGGAGCCTGCCCAACAGAGGTCCCAGCCCGAGAGTGCTGCTGTCAGAGGTCACACCGTGCTTCGGCCAGCCTCAGTCCCACCCCCACTGCTGAAGCACACCTGCCATGAGGTGGCCTCGCACACCCCTTGGGGTAGACCAGCCTGGTGACGGGGCGGGAGTGCGCTTATCATGGCCTCTAGTATCAGGACCCCGCCATCCCTACCCTCTCAATGCCAGCCATGCCACTCTTAGCATCCCAAGGCCGAGTCACTGATGCCCTGGCCTGAGCTGAGCCAGATTTTTATTGGGTGGCAGGGCACCAGCCCCTAAAGCCCTTGCATTGATCCAGCCCTGACTGGAAATAATTGAGACAGGAGACAATGAGCATCTGAATGCCTAGGAAAAGTTGTATCTTAGAGATGTTATGCAAGAAGTATATGCACGATTCAAATGCACTGTGGATTTGAGGACCTACAGAGAGGTGCTACTCAAAGATGATGTCCAGGTTAGAATCCAATAGTAACTAGGAAAAAACACCATGAGAATGAAAACTTCACTGTTAGGCATCTTTTCTGTATGGTATCATTAGGTTACATTGCTTAGAAATGACCATAGCAACATTTATGACATTTAGCAATCTGCTTTGTGTAACCAAAACTCTCCTAACTGCTGCAAATTTTCATTTCACTTAACTGTCATGATGAAAACAACATTTGTAGCCAAGCCGTTGAGAATAGTTTCTCATCTCCTAACATACGATGACTCGTGCATATGAATACACTCAATGACTTCAATGAGATTAACCTAGCGGTTAAACACTTAATTCAAAAAGTACCTAAAGATTTTAATTTTTCTCTTCAGTTTAAGTGTTTAAGGACCGCTAAAATTAATGAGAATTTTGCAGGAGCATCAATTATCTAGCTATACAGCCACTGAAGAAATAAAGTGGCAATACCATTTACATTACCATTGAATACAAATATTCTCCTCTCCAGATTGACAGAAAAACATTAAACTTCCCCAGTTTACTTCTCTTTTTAAAATTCTACTGTTTAGAAGACTTTACTTATTATACAACAATATTTAAAAAAAAAAAAAAAAAAAGTTTTCACCTTTCCAAGCATCCTTCCTAGGAAGTAATAGTGTCTGGCATAGGAATCTCCAACGAGCATCTGTGCAGCAGGGTTGGGGTAAAGAAGTCCTTCATTAGTGGTCTTAAAAAATCCCTGGTTAGGATTAAATCCCGATTTAAGCAGTTCATTCAGAAATTCTCTAAAAATTCCACCACCATCAATACCAGCTTCATCCAGGCCATGTGCATTAAGTAAATGAACACGAATTCGCTTTTTCAGATCAGGTTCTGAGGGGGAAAAAGTCAACAAAAAAGTCACATACAAGAACCCATACAAAGTTAGCTTAGAAAAAGAACACATGCATACAACATTTAGGTGTATATGTGGAAATCTATTAGTTTGAGTTTGCGATGACTGTATTACTCAAAAGTGGAGAAGTCACTTATGAATAATAAAGGTCACCACAAATAATGCTAATGAAGACTTTATACCAAAAAAGATTTGTTTATAGAAGTATTTTTAAAGAAAAACTATTGTACAGGACTTCTACAGAGAATAACCAGGGCATAAATTTGAGTATGTCACCACCTGTAAACCGAAGCTCTTTTTGCACGCAAGTTCAACTATATGAGCCTCCAAGGCAAAGAAAAAACTATAGCAATCTCCATAATTTTTTTGAAATAGTTATTCTTTACATAGTGACAGTGGGAGTTCAAGGCCCAATATTTTTCCAGTTTAGCAGGTTTAGGAACAAAAAGAACATTGTCCAGCTCCTCCACTAGATAAAAGAACATTTCTATTCAGATGCATGGTTCATGAACGACCAGATCTTAAATCTGTCTCTAGTCCAAGACTGAATATTATACATCCTGCACCTTAGATCTTAGTCTAATTTCAGAGAAATTACACATTAGGAAGGCGAAGAAGAAAATATTTCTGTAGGAGGATTTGGGGGTCCCCCCCACTTTTTTTAAAGTAAAATGGAAGCTTGCTGTTTGAAAACTCCTCAAAAATCTGGATCAGCAGCAGCAATATCAGGAAGATGAATTATGGGACAATAGGCAAGTGATACAGTTCATGAAAAAATACCATATACTGTACACATGCACATACATACACACACTTGACAAGTATGAAGGCAATAATCACTGATCATGTCCCTTTGAAACTTCATCTGTACTATTCACTAGATTTCCTGATCCTGCTACTTGTTGCAGATGGGCAGAGTGCTGGAACTCTCTCACTGAAATTACTTGTAACATTCTGAGCAACTTCATTCAGTTACTTTTAAAAAAATCCACTAGTCAGAAAAAAAAAAGTTTCTTTCCCTCCCACTGCAGAATGTCCTCTCTACAAAAGTTATACTGGCATGAGACATAGGATGGGCAATGTTCAGCTCTGTACCAATGATAGCTGTTAGGTTCTATACCTTATGAATTTTCAGAAACAGAAAAAATAGCTTTTCACCCCAAGGGGAAATTCTCAGGTTCAGTTTATATACACTGTTGGTTAGGCAATTCATAAGATATTAAACATTACATTCATGCAAATGTTTTGAGTCAGATGTTTTTTAATGTTACCTATAATTTCTCTCCTCCTTTGAGCCACATACAGTTGGACTTACAGTTAAGTATGACAACAGAATGGCACGTGGAGAAGAAAAGAATGGTCCCAGTAAATGTTTTAGAAACTCAAACAATTCTAAAATAGTTTTTTCTACAATACATGTGATGACATCTCCAGAACAAATGTAGGTGTTCTATCTATGGAATAAAGATTTTATCAACACTTGTTTGACATGGCCTGCATAATTCATGACTTTATCACTAAGGGACTTGAGGCAATTCTATCAAAACACAAAAAGGGGTCTCTGTGTCCAAAGTCTCAATTCCATCCCACCGTACTCCTGTTTTTAAAAATGACCTAGAGAGGATAAGATACCAATGAAGCATTAGCTTATAATGATTCTCTTTTACCTCAGCGCATATGGAAAAACCGGCTGCCTTCCTCCCAAATCAATGCCCATTCTTTTTTGTGACCTCTTTCCCTACTGATCACTTCTAAGACCTCATCTGTGTCCAATCTTCCAGATCCATTTTAATCAATTCAGTCTATGACCCTTTATAGTTTTTTTCTATACTACTAGACTGCACCTGAATCACCACCAAACTATCTACAATTATTCTGAATAACTATATTTACTCAAATTAACCAATTGAATATACATCAAATAGTGTAGTGGCTAGCACCTCTGCTTAATATGCAGAAGGTCCTGGGTTCAATTCCCAGGGGGTTGGACTTGATGATCTCATGAGGTCCCTTCCAGCCCTATGATTTGATTGATTGATTGATTGATTTAATTGGTTATTTATTGGTTATTTATATAATTGGATATCACATTTATAATCCATTACTGCTGCTGTTGATTAAACCCAAATCCAGATGCAAAATGTTTAGACTGAAATTTAACAGAATTTAAATGTGTATATATTGCACATAAAAACAGCTATTTCCCTCTGTTTTGGAAAAAAGGGAAGGGAATGTGAAGGGGGGGGTAGAAAATAGTCTATGATGAACATATAAGTAATTATTCTGTATTTGGAAAGTATCTATATCTGGGATGGAGGGACTACCTGTAGGGGATTAGAGGATAGTTCAAATGCTATGCTCATTGTGCCTTCAGTGAGATTAACAATGAAGGTGCCAGGTGATGATA
Source organism: Podocnemis expansa (assembly GCA_007922195.1). Lineage (NCBI taxonomy): Eukaryota > Metazoa > Chordata > Testudines > Podocnemididae > Podocnemis > Podocnemis expansa. Next base: position 60,814,090 of record ML681964.1, read on the forward strand.
TATATGACAATAGTTTGGTAATGGAGACCCTTGTCCATCTTGAAATCGACAAAGCCCATTGACTTAATTTCATATAGGTCAGTCATTATCAGTAACAACATTCAGTCACTGTTGATGCATTAATCAGTTTGTAAACTAGAGGTGAAAAGTGTCATACCATTAAATAGAGCCCCTAAGTGTAATTGGCTTTTACACTCATTTGGTATATACACAATGATCTTTAAAATAAAAGCAGGTTATACATGAACTAAGGCGGAAACAATAACACTTAGACTTATTTAGTCCTTTTATCCACAGAAGTCAAAGCTTTTTTAAAAGGAGCATAAGATAATAGAGTTGAACAAAGAGTGGGGAAAAAAAAAATCTGCAAATATTAGTTCATATTCAAAAGGAAAGTTTAGTTTGACCCTGTTCTCGAACCTTGTTGTTTGCATTCAGTGACCATTTGTGAACTGAAGCTTTAACAGAGTGAATACTCGCAAAAAGCGCACTTGAAGCTTACATGAACAAGCATCTGCTGAAATTAATTTTAAAATTGTTCGTAAAATATACAATTCATACTACGTTGATTAGATACATAGCTACCTAACCAGAAAATAAATTATGGCATGTAATGGTCTATCCAGTATGAATTTTGAACATTCATGAACAAACTGTCTGAACAATTTGCAGACCAAGATTTATTTGCTGAAAAAGTTAGACAATTCTGATAGCATCACATTGTTCACTTCCTTTTCCTGTTCATAAAGATCAACAATTTTTTAACCATTTGCTCACAGAACTCTAGTATCATCTCCATTTCTGCAAAGGCACACTGAAGTTATGTGACTTGCAGAAAGTCACACGTACCTTAACTACGTGAAAGAGCCAGGGACAGAATTCAGGTTTTTTTAATTACCGGCCCTGTGGCTTATCCGCAGAGATTTTTAACCACCACCACACCAAGAGTTAATAAATACACAAAAGAAAAATATGGGAAAATGTGACTTCTGTGCTCCAAAGAGGAGGGAGCTAGGCTGTTTTCAGTAATAACAGAGAAGCAATGTTTTCAAGTTGCAGCTGGGGAGGTCGAGGTTGGATATCAGGAGAAACTTTCTCACTAGAAGGGTGGTAAAACATTGGAATGGGTTGCCTAGAGAGGTAATGGAATCTCCATCTTTGGCAGTGGAATCTCCACCTTTGGAAGCATTTATAGCCAAGTTAGACAAAATCCTGGCTGAGATGATTTAGTGGGTATGATCCTGCTTTTAGCAGGGGAATGGACTAGATGACCTCATGAGATCCCTTCCAACCCTATGATCCTATGATTCTAAGAGTGCTTGTTGTTTGTTGCCATATTGTATGCCTCTTCTTACAAAAGAGAGCCTATTATGGACACACAACAGACCTGGCCTTCAATACCACACTCTGCTAAAGCAACTATCCATATCTAGTTAAGAAAAGAACAACATAAGGAATATATTAAGGAAACCAAGGGAAAATATTCAATAAAATACAGTATATTCCCTTTCCTTTTAAGCATGAAAATGTTCCAAACAAACCAGTGTTTAAGAAGATTAATTTATTAGCTTTGAACTTATAAAAGTTTAAATCTATCAAAGCAGATCCTCCCCTTCTCCCCCAAAGATTACTTTAAACTCAGTGGACATTAAAACATTATGAATCTGTGAAGCACTTGAACTTTGCATCTCTCTCACTTGTAGGTGCAAGGAATCTTGGAGTTCAGATTACCGTGACAATCAGAACATAGAGGCCAAAAGGACAGTTTTGTGTCATGGGACTCAATGCTGGGAGTGCTAAGTTCTATTAATAGCACTAACACATACACATTATGTCGCAATTTCCTCACCAGTAAAATTGTGCTAACGCCACCTATTTCACAGTTTAATTCATTAACACCTGTAATGTGCTTTCAGACCTTCACTTGGAAAATGATGTATCAGGCTAAATAAAACACCGCATTATAAAAATGCTCCTGCGTTAATGACCCTTCATAACTAATGCTGCCTCAGTTAAACAGAAGTCAAAGAGAACAGTTTAATTAGTTCTAAGGTTAAAAGGTTTTTAATGTTTAACTTTTTCTTGTTTGGGGTTTTTTAGACCAGTTCAGGTAGTTTATAATAAACAGCTTTCAGTGTCATAATCACTGCACTCTATATGCACCTCAAACTTGGAAAAGTCAAACTCTGGGCTTTTCAACCACAAATGACCCTAAACCATTGAAGGGATTTTCTTCAAACTTGGATTGTTTCATACAGCCTATGGATACAATTTAAGCCACACTTTAAGAAACGAAGCAATGAACCTTAATTTCGTGTACTTAATTTTATGTAAATAAGAAATTCCAGCATGCATATTATGATCAGTAAAGTGTCAAGTCGATGGCCCAGAACGTGACTCTCCAGCGAAAGTGAGTTAAGAAAACCTGCATATGATTGTCAATGGAAAACCTGTTTCCTGAGCTATGCTCTGCAACTTTTAAATTTAAACACTAGAATTAATCCTATCTGTATAGGAGGAGAAAGATAGTAAAATCTCCACAATCACTCTCCAGTAACATTTCACCTATGAACTAGGAATATTCTGAGCAGCTGTTATCCCTTCCCTGCTGCAATTACTCAAAAGATTCCTTGCAGCAATCTGCTGCATCACAGGAGAAGAAACCGTAGCTCAGAGTAGTTTACACCTGCCAACCTGTGGCAGCTTGAACACGAACTAATGTTAACTGGCTCTGTCTGAGACTAGAGAAGAATCTAGAAAAGAATATCTCTGTCCTACAGAACCACTCAGGGCAACATAAGACATGTAAAGAAGCTGAGAACCAACAGCCAGTTATGGCTCCCTGGCTCTTTATTCCAACCCTGATGGTGCAGCCTAAGGACTGCTCCAACTTACACCAGCTAGTAATAGCCCATTAGGGTCCTTACAGCAGCTGAGGACTACCAGAGCACAGGACATTTCAGACGTTGCCCTTCTATGCCTGTTGAATCAGGGGATATAGGTAGCGAGGTACAGCAGCAAGCTATAGAATCATATGGTTGGAAGGGACCTTGTGAGGTCATCTAGTCCAACCCCCTGCCAAAAAAGCAGGACCACTCCCACTAAATTATCCCAGCTAGAGTCTTGTCCAGCCGGGCCTTAAACATCTCCAAAGACGGAGATTCCACCACCTCCCCAGGTAGCCCATTCCAATGCTTTACCACTCACCTAGTAAGAAAGTTTCTCCTAATATCCAGCCTCGACCTCCCCAGCTGCAACTTGAGCCCATTGCTCCTTGTTCTGTCCTCTATTACTACTGAGAACAGCTGAGCTCCGTCCTCCTTGGAGCATCCCTTCAGGTAGTTGAAGGTTGCTATCAAATCCCCTCTCAGTCTTCTCTTCTGCAGGCTAAATAAGCCTAGTTCCTTCAGTCTTTCTTCATATACCAAGTGAAGATTCCTCCAAACCAAAAGACATCCCCAGCAGGGAACTAACAAGGTAGCAGGGTGGGGCTGAAGCCAAGGCTGGTTCCTTTGCACTACTTTGGAAAGATATTTATCAAATCGTATAAAGGAAGGACCTTACGGGATCGTCTAGGTCAGCCCTCCCGCACTGGTGCCAGAACAAATACACCTGGACCACCACTGACAGGTGTTTGTGCAAGCTGAACATCCTATGACAGAGTCCAAAGCTTCCCTTGGAAGCTTATTCCAGAGCTAAGTTTTTCCTAACATCAAATCTAAATCTCCTTTGCTGCAGATTAAGCCCATTCCGCTTATCCACTGTGGCCAGGACATGGAGAACAACTGATCACTGGATCCTCTTTGCACCTTGTTTTAAGAGCAAGAACTGTTTGCTCTTCTCCAGTCTTTTGAGCAGAGCTGGCCTTACCATGAGGGAAACTGAGGCAGCTGCCAGACTTGGGGGCAGGGGACACCATTACGACCCAGAGTGTAGAAAACTGTGTCTGCTGCTGTAGCATATGTATTCTGTCTGCTCTAGACACAGAGATGGAGTGCTGTGCTGGAGGAAGGAGGGCAGAAGCAACATAACAAGAAGGCAAGAGAGAAGGTGAGAGGGAATAACAGAAAGCAGCAGTAGCTGCAGAAAGAGAGGGGGAGGAGCCTCTTACATACCTCTCTAGCACCCCCAGGAGCCTGGACTGATTAACAACAGCTCCTCTGGGACCTTCCTGTATCCTACTGCTTCCCTAAACCCACTTGAGGAGAACAAGCAGTGAACTGAAATAATAGGAGCCAGTTAGGCCCTTCAGATACTATGTTCCCTCACTCAGGCCCTAACACCAGCCTGCTTATTTGCCCCCTTCAACTGAGTGTTGAGAGCCACTATAGGCAGCACAGAAAAGCAGTCATGAGTGAAAGAAGAAAACACCCCTCTGTGGTAGCGTTCAGAAAATGAAAGAAAGCAAAAGAAGATTTTCTATCTAAGCCGGAAGGAGCTCTTCTGAGATACATAGACACAAATGTTCATGGTGAGCCTTCCGGCCCCACTGAGGACATGATGCCTGATCTTCCAGTTAGTCAGAGTACAGGTGACCTGGCAGCTACTGCAGCACACACATCTCTATCTCAAATCGATGTAACCGTGCACATTCCTGAAAAAAAGTGTAGATCAGAGAAGAGTGCAAGAAACAGCTGCTGTTGAGGTTAGTTAGTTCTTTCAGTCTAGATGATCCAGGACTCTGGACCCACTTGAGCACTAGCTTGGAGGACTTCCTTGTGCTGCATGGGCCACAGCAAGTGAAAAACTTCATGTTCCCCAAAGACAACAAAAATAGAAGTTTCTAGCCAACACTTTATTGGTGTCAAATCTCCAATGGTGACAAAATGGAGAGGTCATGGCTTATGTACTCAAAAATCCAGAATGCTGCATACTGTTTTTGTCGCAAACTATTCCAGTCTAATGTTCCAGCCACATTGGGTTCTACAGGAATAAAGAACTGAAAAAAATCTGGCCAGAAATCTGGCATGCCATGAGAAGGCAGCAAATCACTAGAGACCATTCCATAGTTGGAAAGAGCTCGAGATGAGACTACGGTTAAAGGCCACCACAGATGATCAGCATCAAGAGAAGATTGCAGAGCCTCTTTGCTGGCAAAATGATCAGAAAAGGCTCATTGCCATTGTGAGAATGCTTGCTACCCAAAACCTAGCACTGCATGGCACTTCAGATCAGCTGCATGTAACAAACAATGGAAACTTCCTTAAAACTGTGGAGCTCATAGCTGAGTTTGATGCTGTAGTCCAAAAGCATCTAAGAAGAGTCACCGCCCAAGAAATCTACAAAACTACTCAAAACAAGAGCATACAGTTCCTGACGACAAAAGTCAAAAAGTAGATTGTGGCAGATCTGAAGTCAGCAAGATATTACTGCTATTCTGGACTGTATACCTGAAGTCAGCCATGCGGAACAAAGACTTTAATGTGTTTTGTAACAACAACAACAGAACCTAGTGAAAACGTCCCTGAAATGGTGACGGTCAGAGAGCATCTTCTACAATTTATTGACATTGATGATACTACAGGAGCTGGTACAACAAATGTGCTTCTTAAAATACTGGAAGGTACAAGAATTGCGATGATGTAAGATGAAAGGTCAGGGCTACGATAATGATGCCAACATGAGAGGAAAGAACAGAGGAGTGGAGAGATGGAGCCAAGAGTTAAACCCTCAAGCTTTTTTTGTCCCATGCAGTTCTCATTCATTGAACTTGGTGGTCAGTGATGGGGCATCAGCTTCTAGTGAGGCTGCTGAATTTTTTTAATGTAATTCAAAGCATCTATGTATTTTTCACTGCATCATCTCATCAATTGCAAATTTTGAGGCAACATCTGGGAACACCCTCTCTGACACTGAAACCACTGAGTGCCGCATGATGGGAAACTCAAGTGGAGACAACAGATAAAGCCTATCGAACACCAAATTGGAAAGATAGATGACTCCATAGTTGCCATTATGGAGAATAATGCTATAACATGATCTGTTAATGGGAGAACAGTGGCAGAGGAAAATGGAATCACCAGAAACATAGCAACTTCAAATTTCTGTGTAGCTTACTGTTGTGGCATGACATACTGCTTGAAATAAATGCTACAAGCAAGAGACTTCAAGGTGTTGATCTTGATATATCTAGAGCAACGGAACAACTCGACAAAGCAAAGTCATACCTATAGTCTTATTGGTCAGATGAGGGATTTCAAAATGTTCTGAAGAGCGCACCGAAGTTGGCAGAGGAATTTCACACTGAAGCTGTTTTCCATGTGGTTTTGCGGTCTTGGGCAGAAGAGACAGCTGGAGTTTCTCTATTGTTAGCTCATGAGTGGCTGAGAAGCATTTAGCCAACTAAGATGAGTTTGGTCCCTGCCTGTGAAGGGTTGTTTAAGTACAATGCTTGCCAGGGATTTGTGGGCCCAGATGTTCTGCACACAATCACACTGGTCACTACTGACTGAAACAAAACACACATTGCATGCCTCAGTGCTCCTTGCCCACTGCATGGGGAACCTATACTTTACTTAATCTTTCTCTTAGCCCTAATGCATTTACAGAACCTCTTCTTACTGATTTATGTCCCTTGATGAGTGTAACTTATTTTGTGCCTTAAATTTTCTAGTTAAACAAAAAGTCGTATGTTTGGTGATGGCTTTCCCCAAGTTGGGCTTTGTCTACCTCAGATTTTTAGCCACTGATATAGCTGCACAGGTACACAGCCTCATTGCAAATACCATTTAGACTAACATAACAGGAACCAATTCACCTCAGCCTCAACCCCCTACAAGTTGCCCTATACCCATGTCAGCTGTATTTATGTTAGAGATTTGAATCTGCTCAACTACAACTCTTGTGCAGACAAGGCCTGACAAACAACAAGCAAGGAAGCCTAGCAAGGAAGGAAGCACTGAACAGATTGTCAAAGAAACAGTCCATTAAAGAGGGAGATGGCACAAAATTAATATTTAGTTTGGACGGGCTGAAGGGAGGAGATGACTATGTCAAGGATGGAAGAGAAGATGCAATAAGCAAAATGATAAATTTTGAATGAAAATTTCATGTAATGTGGACAGACAGAACCTGGATTCTGATGTGTGTTTGGTGTTCAGGGACAAGATTTTTTCCCCCCCGGGGGGTAAAAGCAAATATATAAATATATGGTGAGATTTATGCATCCTATTAAAACGTTATTTTTAGTACATTTTAGAATGTCAATATAAACATACCATTTTCAGGGGAAAGCTTGTCATAGGCATCTTCATAAATATAATTTCTTCGGATAGTAACATTAATTCCATCCAGAAATGGACCATCACCTTGAACTTCCTGTTTATCTGCATAGATTAGTCTTTGAAATATCTGGCAAAAAAGTGGGAAAAGAAATTAAATAATCATACTGAAATCTGCATTTTCAGTGAAGAGGGATTATTTTATTAGTATCTATTGGTTAGCGACAGTTGCTGCTATGTGTTCATCTGTATGAGATTTGGCATCTTCAGTGGCCATTCATGGAACTGTGTAACAAAACTGTACATGTTATGGGGGGAGGGGAGAACATGCTTGAGCTAAGACGATACGAGTTCCTTCTGCCTAATGGAGCTTACCCCACACATCCTGACCATCTCAGGTGATTCTGCCAGCAAAATCATGACATACAAAGAACTCCAAGGCAGAGAGAAAAAAGCTGATTAGTGCAAATGCACAGAGGCAATTCTTGAAAAACAACAGTTACTAGTAACTCCTTCTTGTTCAAGGGCCTTTGTGCCCCCCAACTTATGATAGATTAAAAAGCAGTGCCTGCAAGAAAGGATTGTAGGCAGGCATTTGATGCAAAAATAGATGGTAGTACCAACTTTACCAAACCGTGCATCAGAGCACAATGCCAAGACCAATGAATAATGCTTAAAGAAAGCATGAACAGAATTCACTGACGCTGCTTGGTGAATCTCTGCAATATTAACCTGTCTCAAACAAGCTAGAGAAGCAGCCATAGTCCTAATGGAGTGTCTTTTTAAGCCAAGTGATACTGGTTTTCTGGTTTAACCATAACAATGCCCAACACACACTTAATCCAGGGAAAAAGACTTCTTACTTAACAGTTCCACCGTATACCTTTCCTGTAGGCAACAATCAATGATAGATTATTTTAATGGCTTAGTTCTTTCCATATAACAGCATAAGGCCTTACTCATACGTAAGCAATGTAAACAAGACTACCCTAGGCGAGCATGGTTTCTGAAGAAAGAAATAGGAGGGAGATATACTGTGACAGATGGAAGTCTGGTGCCATTTTACACATAAAGTAGGGTGAGGTCTCAAAACAATTCTGTCTGTAAACGCTGGAAAGACCCTCAAGGCACTGAGCTTGTTAACATTCCTAGCAGAGGTAACATCTGTTAAAAATTCTATTTTGATAGACAGGTATCTAGGAAAGCTTGAGACAGAGGCTCACAGGGTGGAACTCTCAAGTGGTTAAAACCACAGGCAAGTCCCTGGCCAGGAAGATCCTCTAAGTACAAGGAAAGATATAAACCATCCATTAAGAAACCTGGAGACTCTGGGGTAAAAATAAAGTCTTGTCTAACAAAATTTTGACAGGCAGAAATGGCAACTTGATGAACCTTCATAGAACTCTACTGCTAAACCTCATGATTTGAAAAACAAGAAATTCTCAGATTGCTGTGGCTCCTTCCCATTCTGGGGTTAACCCATTACTTTTCACTGAACACATAATCCATGACCCATTTTAGCTCTTTCATGACTGTAACAATACTGTTTTGAACACTCTTAACATCTATGGATCTCTGGTGTTCACTGATGATCATTCACACAGATGGATGAAGCATCTTTGAATTCTGGTAAAGAATCCTTTGTTGTTTAGAAAGGGGAGGTCTGTGTGCAAAGGAAGATGATCTGATGATTCTCAGCTTAGTTGGAGAAGCTCTGTCCATCAATACTGTCCTTGCGACATCAGTGTCATCGGTATGATAGTGCAGTGGTTCCCACCCTTTTCTCTGCCGTGGCACACCTTGATACCTTTACTTATTTTGAGGCATACCACCATATAGTCTCCAAATCAATACATGAATATTCATGAGCCAATCCAGCACTCTTGAGTTTTTCAAAAAATTCCACGGCACATCTGCTTAGGCCTATGTGCCATGGCACACTAGTTGGGAAACACTGTGATAGTGGCTCTGGCCTCTCTGATCTTCCTTATATTTCTGGTTATCAAGGGAATGGGAGGAAATGCATGGAGATGACTGCTTCAATACAGAGGGAATGCATCTCAAAAAAAAAAAAAACAGTGCTTACCATTGTAAGACCTGGTTCAGGACAGATGACACTTGGCATTCTGACTAGATGTGAATAATGTAATTAGAGACTGACCCTGCCTAAGAAAGAGTAATGATGCCCCTGACCAGTTTAGGGACCATCTGAGTTTGTTATAAGGCTTCATGCCGAGTCCCTCTGTGTGCACATACTCCTCTTCCGCTAATTGTACTGCTACTGGAGAAATGTGAGGTGAAAAGCCAGAGTTTCCTTGCCTCTGTAGATGACCTCTGCAATGTGCTTCCTGTTTATTGACACGCTACATGACCATGGTATTTTCTGTTGACAACTGAGCTAGGTGGGGTTGTATGGAAAGCCATAAGGCCTCTGCAAACCATTTTATAGACCTGCATCTCAGGACACTGATGTCCAGGATGGATTCGCAGGGTGTTCCTGATGTCTTGACAATAAGCACTGCAACCTGATGTGCCGTCATCTGTGGTAAGAGCAGGGTACAGTGGACTGAATGACATGCCTTGGCTGTACCTTTTCTCTGATCTTCCATCAAAGAACTTGTTGAAGCAGGGACCAGATCAGTTTGCAGGGACAACATCAGTTTCCCTTTCAGATTGCGCACAGTGGATGTGTGATGGAACACTACCTAATGCTGATGGTGAAGCCATAGGAGAAGACCAAACATCCTTTGCTGGATTGAGTAAACTCAGAAGAGGAAAAGCAAATACCATTTTTTCTCCCTTTCACGGTGCTGAAAAGAAGGATCAGCTGTGTCTGAAACCCCAGTCTGTAACTGAAAGATATTAGGCATTCTGTCCATCAACTCCTGAAACAATTTCTGGTCATCAACAGGGGAGATGGACGAAGCCCCCATTTCACCTACAGTTAAAGTATATTCCTCAAAAGGAAAATGCACCACTTCCTCAGGGCATCTCCCCGCTGTCAGTGTTCTTGAGGTAGCAACATCGCTAGACTTATCAGCATCAAATGAAATAAGAGTGTTGCATGAAGTGAGTCAGATACCAAGAAAGTTCTCTAGTGCTGCTGACTGAGCTGCCTCCAGTGACTGAAGGGGCACTGGTGTCTACATTCTCATTAGTCCTGAATAACAGTGCCATAGTACTTCTGGCAGCACTGAGCAAAACTTTAACTGATACCTGAATGTTGGGCACATTAATAATTCAAAAGGTTCCCACATAAGGTCTTATCAGTCACATGGAGCTTTTGGACAGGGAAGTTGATTGGGTTTTCTGGAGCAAACAGGAAAAGCTCAAATGTTAGCTTCCAAAGGAACTCCATGCTCTCGAAGCATGTTCTGGACTGACATGGGCAATGAATACTGAAGTGCAGATTCTAACAGCGCAGGTACCCAAAAGCTTTGATAAACAAATCTTGTTCATGAGCAGGAATCCTAGTTTTCTATGATCAAAATTTTTTGATAAACATTTCCATAATTAAAATGAAATGCTTGAAGTTTAGTTTCCCTACCCACAATATATACAGATATCAGTTGAACACAATATTCAAAGGATATACAGTAGAACCCCATGTATCTACACCTCCATTGTTTGGCTTTCCATATTAACTGAACCATCAATTGACCTGGGCTCACAGCAGCAGGGTTCGGGTGGTCAGCCTGGAGTGACTGGGGGTAAGAGGGTGGCTGGAGAGGGCTCAGTTAATATGGAGAGCCCCAGTTGTGGGCTTGACCACTTGAAGTCCTCCTCCCACCCAAATCTTACAAAAAAGGGATAGAAAATTTTTTGCCAATGCTCCCAATATTTGTTTATCCAATCTGGCCCTGGTCCCAATTAAATTAGATAAATGTGGTTCCACTGTAAATTTAAAATACACTCAAAAATCACCCACAAGATGGTAATGTTCTATACACTGAATAAGTGATATTAGTATGTTTAGTAAAATTTAGCTAATAGTTAATTTATATTTTTCCACAAAATGTGAGAAAAAATTCTCTATAAAAAACACAAATCCCACATTTTCCCACAACAAATGGATTTCTAGGATCCCTGATCACAAGAGAGAAAAGTCAGTGGTGTTGGAGGCATGCAGACCTGTACGGTGCTTAAGTCACCCAGCACTGAGGCCTCAAGCTGAAAAGGAACAAGTACCAGAGATAGCGTTGAGACTGATAAAGCATCTCCAAAAATGACCCAAGTCATGGAGGAGAATGAAAATAATGCTTTCCTCTTTGTTCTTCTCCTTGGACCCCTTTTATGGATCAGATTACTTCCTCTTTTCCTTTCTCTTCCCCAAAATATCAGGACAGGGTAATCTAGAAGCTTGACTCTCACTAATGATGTCCAACTTTGCCAACTGTAAGAACACTGAGGGAATTTTCAATGTAAGAGCAGACTGAGAAACTGAAGCAATCTGTTATGACAAAGTCTCCAGCTCTGCATGGCCAGATCTAACAAATATTCACCTCAGGCAGGTCAATCTAAGTTCTGACAAAGGGGACTGCATAAAGGCCTCTTTAGAGTAGGCCTCAGTAAACATGCACACCTTGAAACTATGAAAGAGTAGGATGATCTGTTTGACAGCTCAGAAAGTCTAGTGAGCCTGCAGTCTTAACAGTCTGTACTTTCTCATCCAGGAATAACAGGCACCGAACATGTATATCTGCCCCACCGTGAAGATGGCTGAGCAGGACACAGAACTTTTGCATTTCCTCAGGGTTTGGATCCAACATAGTCTCAGCATAAACCGAAGACAGATCAGACTAATTAGCTCACAGACACAAGTAGCTCCCTTTAGCTCTCAGAAGTGGCGGAAAAAGAACTGAGGTTGGGGCTCAGAGTCATAATGCTGTCTTACATGGCCAGAACAGATCATCTTAATGAAAGAGCATTCTGGGACCCCTAAGCACAGCTTTGTTACACAGTTCCACACAAAGGGAGCTAACCCTATAAATGGAAGAATATCATCAGACATACTGAGGTTGAATTAAGTGATACCTATAGAGATTGTATTATGTTATGATGAAATACTGATGCCCAGTGAACAATAATCTCTGCTGATAAAATCAGATTAGGATGCTAAATGGTTCAGAAAAAATAGCTGTAAGGATTTACACTGAAACAGTGCCATGTTATAGGAATATGTTTTAAATACATTTTTATTCTCTAACATTTCCAATTCTCTCATACAGGCCTTAAAAAACCACACATACTTTTTCGACCAAATTTGTCACTGTCCTTTCAGTAAGCACTGATTTATTCCCCCCATGAAACTATTTTTCATTTCCTTGATGGCGCTGGTACACAATGATTCCAACACAATTCTGGGAATAGTTTATTAATTAACTGATGCTGTAGAGCCAACAGAAGCAGCTCAGACTCTTCTTTTTTTTTTTTTTTGGTTTTAAGGGATACATACAATCGCAGCCTTAAAAAAACCATGTCAAATCTGAAAAAAAAACTTAGCCCTCAAATTTATATACTTAAGATCCATAAAGCATTCATAACTAAATCATAAACCATACCTGGAACTATAAATCACATTCTCCTATAAAGTAATTGCTCTTTTAATTTGAACTGCCATGGAATGCAGATACCTAAACTTGTGGGTTTTCTCACCTCAAATAACTCTCAGTCATAGTGTACTTGATTAACAAGTACATAGTATGACAAGAGTTTAAGATCCTGCAATAAGATTCACTTTTATCTGCATCTACTTGGGGCACCATTAACTGCACTGAGGTTTGGTGTTGGCAAAGGGACGCGCACACAGATGAAATTGCAGAATGTAGGCCTACCCTTGTTTATTATACACAATTACCAGGGCTGCCAGGTAAATAAGAAAATTAATACTCTGGAACACAAAAATGGAGTATTAATTTAAACATTTTTGGATGTTTTTCTACATTTTCAAAAATACTGGTTTCAATTAAAACACATTACAGAATGTAGTGCTCACTTTTTTATTACAAATATTTCCACTGTAAAAAATAGGATTTCAATACACCTTCTACAAGTGCTGTTGTGCAATCTCTCTCATGAACGTTGAGCTTTCAAATACAGAATTACATAAAAATAACTGCACTCAGAACAATGTACGTCTTTAGAGCCTACAGATCTACTCAGTCCTATTTCTTGTTCAGCAAACCATTAAGACAAATACATTTATTTACATTTAAAGGAGATAATTCTTCCTATTTCTTATGTACAGTATCACAAGTGACACGAGGCAATGCATGGCATGGTTGTAGCCTGTATTCCAAGATATGTATGTGACAGGTATGCTGAACTTAGGTATGTACCTTCATGCTTTGGCCACCATGCCAGAGGTTGAGCTTCCATTCTAATGACCAATTGTACTTGACTGTATCCAAAGTAGTGCATGCCAACACACGTTCATTTTCATTATCTGAGTCCGAGGCCACAAACAGAAGATTACTTTTCTTCTTCTTGGTGGTTTGGGTTCTGCAGTTTCTGCACAGAAGTCTTAAAAGACCAAGAGTATCACTCTTTCTCCCCCGGTCAGATTTTGAAAGGCACCTGTAGCTATCTTTAGGAATTTCATACTCACACTTTTTTTTTTTTTTTTAAACACTTTGTCAGATCTGCAGTGAAAGCATTCTTAAATCAAACAACATGCTAGGTTGTCATCCGAGACTGCCGTAGCATGAAATATATGGCAGAATGTACGTAAAACCACAAAGCAGGAGACAAACATTTCTCACCCAAGAAGTTCAGTCACAAACTGAATTTACGTATTTTTTTTTTTTTTAATGAGCATCATCAGCACGGAAGCATGTCCTCTGGAATGGTGGCCACAATATGAAGGTACATATAAATGTTTAGCATATCTGGCACATAAATATTTTGCAGTGCCTGTTACAACAGTGCCATGCAAATATCTGTTCTAACTTTTAGGCAATATTGTCAATGAGACTTGGGTGCCTTACCTCCCATGAATGTGAACAAACTTGTTTGTCTTTGCATTCACTGACAACAAGTAGGATTGAGCTGACTTGCAGGTTTAAAGATTTACCTTGTCTTGTGGAGTTATATAACAAAATAATTCTACATTTGTAAGTCACACTTTCAGATTAGAGAGACTGCGCCACAGTACTTGTATGAGTTGAACTGGAAAAACAGTACTTTTTTATAGTGCAGATATTTGCAGTAAAAAATAAATCAAGTGAACAATGTATACTTTTAGTATTCTGTGCTGTAATTGAAATCCATGTATCATAAAATGTGGGAAAATAACCAAAAATATTTAAAATAAATTTAAACACAAATAGAATACCAATTTCACAAAGCAATTCAAAGTGTGATTAACCATGATTAATATTTTAATCAAGTTAACTCAAAATAAATTACACTTTCTCAAGTGATGTTAGTATAGTTTGTACTTATGTGCAAGGAAAAGCCATTCTAAAACACTGTAAAAAGGGTAAATAAATTGCAAGACAACAAAATGGTAAACCTTGTCCAGCACTGTCTGCACTGCAGTGGTCATGCAAATAATGGAAACAAACAGGAACAGTGTGTCCTGATTCCTCACACGGTTAAAGTTATAGTGCAGTATTTATCACCCCCCACACATACAAAAATTTTAAAAAATTAGATACCTTTACTCTTTCCTCAAAAGGAACTACAAAAGGCAGCTCTGTCAGAATTGCAAGTTGTCGTTCCTCAGACACAGAAAGAGGTGCTGGCTCCAAACCCACTTAAAAATATGAATAAAGAGTTTATCAATTTTGGTAAAAACAGTTTTCCAATATTGTTTATCCTGTCAAAATCAATTCATAATTTGCATTAACCAAAAACTACATATATGAAGACAATTTGTTTAGTGCAAACAAAGTAATATTAGCTTCTTATGAGCCTTTCTTTCCTAAAATATTAGTTTCTATTCCTAAAGAGAAAATTGAGCAATGAATACTTACAGCAGACAATATGTGTATCAAAATGACATGCTACTGTTTTTATCTCCCTCAGAAAAATTCATGGATTTTTGTGTTGTTTTCTTAAATGTTGCTTACCCATAGAAAAATAAAATATTGAGCTATTAGAACCTTATCAGCTAATCAAAGGAAGGTTGTAATTATTTGCATTAAGGTAGCACCCAAAACTCCCACCACACCAGCAAAAGAGCTCCATTTCCCAGTTATTTAGTGCACTTTGCTTTCCACCATGGAATCTGCTTTTGCCTAGCACACCAATTTTGACATGAATGGTCTGGTCTAGTGCCCCAAGCTAAAACCCAATGAAATCAATTCATATTTACATCAATGGGCTTTGGAGAGGCAAAAGAATAACATCAGTTCTATGCTCAAACTAAATTTTATTTCCTATAGAAAGATCATAGGAACATGAGAAAGATGCTTTAGCTTTTGAGTGAACAGCAAGGAGGAGAAGATAACCCTTGAACATAAGAGGTTAAACAAAAAACCTCCTACTCCAACAGTCTCAAACAATAGTGCAACACTTTTGGACCTTCTAGATGTGTACTGCAAGGAAGTATTTAAGAAATACCTTGTGTTTGAGTTTTGTATACTTAAGGCACCTAACCTTAGTCTAATTTAATAGTAAGAAATTTAAAGTCAGCTGGGTACATGCCTCATTTTACAACCAAATGAATCAACTGCAGCATGAGACAAGCCAGCACGAGAAGCTATGGGCTTTATTTACCTCCTTGATGGTGTGGATGGAGATTCATCTAGCTTAATGGTTCTCAACCTTCTGCAGGTCGCAATACACCTGGTGGCATATCACAACCCTCCAGGACACACTGGTCCACCCCCCAAGCTCAAATCCAGCCACCTCCCCAGCTCTCTGCAACACACTTCCCAGTGTGTGGCAAAAAGTGTCCTGACACAATTGTTGAGAACCACTGATCTAGCTACAGACTGAAGACCAGATAGTCTCATTTTCTTGGATCATTATCAGAGCCACAAAAAGCTGCTTCCCAGGCAAGGCAAGGCTGTCTGCAAACAAGGCACAAAAAAAATAATGTAAAATCATGCAACTAATGGAGCCAAGGAGATTATACTGGCAGTTATAATCTTCCTTTGGCATCTGCTCGTGGGGTGGTGATGCCTGGCTGCCCTTCTGCAGCAGAGCTCCACATCAACGATCATTATCAAAAGCTGTTGTACTTTTAAATTCCCCAAATAATTTCTAAGGAGTGTTATCTTAGGTACTGATTTAATGTGACACAACCCCACATGTTAGTATAGTTGATGAATATCCACTTTTGGCAAATCTCAACACTGCCTTTGGATTTTTTGATAAAATGCTTCCTTGAGGTTACTTAGTTTCTTAGTAAACATTTTTAATTAAAGTCAATGTATGCTGCCTATTAAACTAAGGGTTAAAAGCATTTTAAACAGAAAGTGCATGTACAGCAAAGGTAAACCACTACCCAACTTCGACAGTTCAATTATTCTGGTCAATTAGTCAATTTTATCTGCATTTCTCCATCAAGGTTTCCATCTTTAAAAAGAAATATTGGATGGAGTCATCAATACATAGGGCATTTATAACTCAAGAGTCTGCCATTTAAGTAAATGAAAAAGCACAAATAAACACTACCATATGTGATTCAGCTGTACTTTCACACTAATTGACTTTATCCCATATGCAGTCAAATGGGATTAAACAAATTGTATATTGTTATGTCCTTGTTTTCACACAACCATGTTGATCACACTTTTCTTCTTTTCAGTGAATTTAGTGGCCACAAAGGGTGCCACATTGACAGCCAGGGAAACTGAAACCTTTTATTTACTACTGAAGAGGGACAACACTTTCAAGTGAAATGTGAGTTTCCTCACACAACTGAACCTTGTCCTGAACTGAGGCGGGTGATTACTTCTGAAGATGATGGGGTAATCCACATTACTCTGATCTTCAATCTAAATTCTCTAGGCTACATGGATGCAGGTGGCAGTGGATGGAGGGTGTGACACGCTGTACCTCAAAATAGAGTGCATGTGCACACACACACCTGTCACCACTCTATATGATTATTGTATGTTTTGTACAAATTATGCTTTGTGAGGTATGATGATAGTGCCCTATGACATGACAGTTGTGTTCTTTTATGGATTACCATGCTGAACTTGAAACGCACATCAGCAAAAGTATACAAGTCTGACTTTAAAGTCCATAATACTTCATTAGAGGCATTCCTGTCACATTCTGTCATGAGATTTTTTTCATTTGGAAAGTTATAATCTGTTAAGCATCACTGTTCTGTCAAAATGTATGTATCATCATCATTGCATATGAAACAGAGATTTTGCTGTCAGGTCATTACTGAAACATGTTGCTAATTTGACAAACACCCACAGACTAGCTCTTTAGTGACAAGAAAGGAAAGACCAACACCTAGTCAGCTGTGAAGCAGCAATTGCTGATCATTCACCTGCAGGGGAGTTAGAGATTCACAATTCACATGAAAGATAGTTGTTCCACCAGATACACCATGAGGCTGCCTATCTCTCATCATGTAGCCATGATCTTTCCAGCACATGCAGAAGAGCATAAAATATGGGATAATGACATCACCACCCCACCTTTCCTCTCCCAGATACACTGAAGACAACAAGAACATTCCAAAGTCAAAGAAACATTTGAACTGGTAAAAGAGTTCCTAACTGGAAAAGTTTTCCAGTTAGCACAGACAGCTGCAGGCTTTTGGGTAAAAGAAACCTTATGCTCCAAATTTTCCTTAGCTCAATAAAGTTGAGGAAGATTGCAATTTTATATTTCACTTCCTTTTATAATCAATTCTGAATTTCTATGCCTATGCTACTTATGATCACGTAAATTCAATCTTTTCGTAATAAACAAACCTATTTTAATGTTTTATCAAAGCCAGTGTGTTTTTACCTTAAGTTTGTGGAAGTTACTGAGGGTCCAAAAGCTAATGCATATCTGTGTCCTTTGATGGAATGACAAACCAAGGAGCTTGCACCAACCAAGGGAGTCTTGAGCAGTGTAAGATGTACATTTCTGGGATGCACGACTGGGGAATCTGCTGGTGTTTCCCTCTATACAGTTCATGAGTGCCTGTGACAGCTTGCACATAACCGGTCGTGCCCTCTCATGCTAATGGCTGAGTAACAACAAAGCCTGCAGGGGCTAGGTATTACTAGCAGAGCAGTGTGAGAGGTACCCTGAGCTAGAGAATTATGGAGACAGCAAGTCCACAGTTCAGAATGTACCCCAGAAGGCCACAGACATCCCCAAGTGCTTTGGAAAAGTACCGACTCAGACCAAGCTGGAGCTTCCAAAACAGGATGGGTCAGTTTACAGACCTAAGCTTCCTGTATTGATAAATGACTCCCAGGAGACAGTGCTTTGCAGAAAAATTGCTCCAGCTGTGTCAAAATCAGCACTATCTCATGACAGACAGTGACAAAAATGCCTCTAATGAAGTATTATGGGCTTTAAAGTCAGACTTGTATACTTCTGCTGACGTACGTGTCAAGTTCAGCATGGTAATCCATAAAAGAACACAACTGTCATGTCATAGGGCACTACCATCATATCTGAAGTCTATGTCAATAATGAAGCTCTGGACAACATGGATTACTTCTATCTTGGCTCAACACTGACTAGGTTACTTAGCCTTGATATAGAACAGGGGTCTCAAACATGTGGCCCATGGACCATGTGCAGCCCCTAAAGCTATTTCCTGCGGCCCACAACAGCACTATTGTTACCAATATTTGCAATATCACTGTATGAAAAGGTTTCAGTGGTGTGGCCCTCAGGCTAATGTCCTAGTCCTCATGCAGCCCTCATGCTGATTTGAGTTTGAGACCCCTGATACAGAACTTGGTGTGAAAATCAACAAAGCCTGTTCAAGCGTCTGATGAAGTGGGATTTTCTCCCACAGAAGCTCATGTGATAAATTTGTTAGTCTTTAAAACTGCCCCAGGACTCCTTTTTAGTTTGGCTGAACTAGACTAACATGGCTGCCCCTTTGAAACTTGTCAAGCAAAGCCTCTGTCACCTTTCACAAACTTACCTCACGTGTCTGGAATACAAAAGTGTCCATTCATTTATTAGGCTTGTGTCCCCAGCACCCTCCTTTACAGCTGTGAAATCTGGGTCACATACTCCAAGCAGGAATAGAAGTTGAACAGCTTCCACCTTCACTGTCTCAGAAAAATCGTCAGGGTCACTTTGGACCAACAGATCGCTAACAACAAGATCCTACACAGACTATGCCAGACACTTGCAGCCTTCACTGGCTGGGACACATGCAGTCCCATGCCTCACAAACATCTGCTGAAGGTTGTGCTCTATGGCCAGCTCAAGAACTACCCATGAGACAAAGGAAGACCACAGCTTCAATAGAGTGACAAGTCGAGCAAGAACTCAAGAAATGCAGCACTCCCACTGACAACTAGGACAGCTGTCCCCACAACCATTCAGCTTGGA
This sequence comes from Podocnemis expansa, assembly GCA_007922195.1. NCBI lineage: Eukaryota > Metazoa > Chordata > Testudines > Podocnemididae > Podocnemis > Podocnemis expansa. Next base: position 60,833,796 of record ML681964.1, read on the forward strand.
GATGCTGGTTCAAAGTTAGTGCACTCATCGTAGCGCAGTCATCACAGAGTCACCAGAGAGCTCAGGCTGAGGCTTATAGATGAGCTAGGAATGAGACTGTGCACCAGTCTCCACCTGGCAAGTGGACATATAGCCCCTGAAAGTAGGTCTGTCACTCCTGTGCTGGGCACTTCTCACACTACTGCCAATGCAAAGTGCCATGGACTGACTGACTTCTTCATATTTCCTTTCATTTGTCAAGAGGCCAGACAGCCTTCTGTTTACATACATCACACTGACCAAGGTTTCAGGGCCCTTCAGGGCTCCAGAGTCTGAGCCCAAGTCAAGCCTTGACCCAGGCTTTGAGCCTTATTACTTTGCAGTGTAGACAGAGCCCCACCAGACTCAGGTCCTGGGAGTCTTCGAAAAAGGCTCCCAAAATCCAGTGTGGGACTTCCTTTGTTCTCTCTCTCCGAGCAATCTCAAATCTACTCTTTTAAAAACAGAAGCAAGCTCCCTTAGCATGCTGCAGCAACTCAGTGAGTCAGCATTTAACATTTCCATTGTCTTCTGATTACCAAGTTGCAAACACATGATCAGAGAGCTTTCTGTCTTGCCAATGCAGACTAACTAAGGTAAGCCTTCTACAAAGTGGGCTGCTTCATGGACAAAGGAACACAGCCTGAGTTTGGAAAATTTCTGGTGCAAGGTCATCAAAGCTGGGGATTTTTATTAGCAAACAGTGAAGTAGCTACGAGCTGACCAGCGCAGGGAGCTCAAGGGTGAATACTAGAAAACCAGGAACCAGAACCGCACTTTTGGCAACTAACGGAAATCATGCCCACTTAATGAAAAGTCTACTGGCACTAAATAGTGCACCTAGCACAGAGCCAATGGTGGTACATGATGATGTGGTCAGCCAGGATAGCACCTTGCTGGCCCCTATATCAACATGGTGCCTACTGATGATTCCTTCAGTCTCTAAGTGGGGACCACTCTGTTGCTAACATGGAACAGGTTTTGACAGATGAAGACCAGCAGCATATTCTGGTTCAAGTATGGAGGAGCTGTCTGATGCACTCTTTGAGGAACAGCCCACTGCAGCAGACACAGAAGTCATTCCTGAGCCTGGTGAATTTCTGCTCTATTTTAACACTGATTAATATGGTAACAGGAGAGATTTCTGCTCTTTGTATCACTGAAAGTTATGAGAAGCTCCAGCCAGCAACACATATCCACTAATGTCAGATTGCAGACCAGCATCCTGTGTCCCCGCTTCCCTCACATGCAGTTCAAAATAGAAACTAGGAAATGCAAACGGTTGAATGACAACTTTAAAGTGAAAGACATATTTGTTAGGGCTATTGGTGTTTCTTAAAAATAACAATCTTACATTGCAAGGCCTGTAAGTATATCATTCTGCAAACACCCAATGGTATTAAAAGCCACCTGGAAACAATTAAGTTTAGGAAGGTGGGGGGAGATGGAAATGTGTTCCACTCCAAAATCTAATCCATTTCAGTTAGAAGTACTTCATGTAGTCCACAGGTGATAACAGAACTGCAGTTTGAAATTTTGTCCAGAGATATACCAGGGTGGCAGAATGGCAGGGAGGAGGAGGGCTTTGGCGTTCTCCTTGTTTGCTTGCAGCCACAACAAGCTAAGCTATGTGGCAGCTAATGCTGCATCCTGTTGATTCCCTCATGAATTCTGAGCCAGTCAGGGGTGCTGATATCTGCAAACTGCTCCTGTCGCAGGAAGTACAGACTAGCAGTTGCATTTTGAGGATTGGCACATTTTCCATAGCCTTCTTAGTAGCTGACAAGCCCACTCCACTCACAGATGTGATGTCTAGTCACTACCCATTTGAATACTTCCGTTGCATAAACTGCAGGTTTCCTACTGGCAGCTTGGAGTAACATCTCCCTTTGCCAATTGGGCACCACAGGAACTTGTCCTCCAAAATGCAAAAGGCTTGAAATGATACAAAAAGCTTTTGCAGCACAGCCATTGATGGCAGCACTCCTTCCCCAATCCAAGTAGTTTTGCAATTTTCTAAAAATCAAAGAAGCCACTCTGCATTTTTAACTTGCTATTGTGCCTGAAATTTTTTGCTGCCATTAATCATGTTGCATCCAGGGAGCTTCTGCATCCTGAAGCATCCCTCTCACAATATACTGAAGTTCAGTTTCCACAAGTATCATTTTATGCCCTTGAAATCTCACAAAGATTCTTCCTGAGTTCCTGCACTGAGCTACTTGAGATAATATCCCTCTTTGCCTTGTCCTGTTCCTGCTCCATTAACTTCTAGTGGCTACAGTACCTCCACGCATTTGGTCCAATGTATACTTCATGGTACATTCCAAAAGGAACGTTTCATGATGAGCTTATGGCTGATATTCTGGAGAAGGTCAACTAGCAGATTCGGTACCAAAGACAGAGAGATCTGAGGCTAGAGGAAACACCTGCCGAGAAGCAAAAGGAAAGGCTCAGGCTGGCTGCACGGCTTGAGGAAAGAGTTTTAGCATGGGAACAAGCACCTGTACTACAGATCTTGGAATAGGACTGGCACCTAAGGTAAGAGGACACAGTGCAGCTGAAAGAGCTGTCTGAGTGGCTCATATCACTGATGGCAGTGAGAACAGAAGGTCCTGCTGCATATCTTCCTCACCAGAGACTAACTCTCCTGTGTGCTACCCTGTGCTGTAGTCCAGAAGCAGCTTGTAAGATTCCACGTCTGACTGGCTCATGCTATCAGGCCCCAAAAGAGGCTGGACAGGTCAGCCATGCCACATGCAGCCCTCCATATTGACCCCTTCCATTATGGATGCCTGCACCTAGCTTCCACACTATCACATGGACAACAAAGGGGAAAAAGATGTGAAAGGAAAACAGGTGGTGAGGGGACATGCTACAGTACTGGGTTTCCATCTTGTATATTGTTCCACTGTTTGCACTTGTTCATGCAGTTTGTTTTTATTGTTTTATGTGAGGTTTTGTTACTGGTGTTATGATGTCATAATGGCAACCAGCCTGTTTGTGAATGGGTGATGATGTACTTTTCTAACACATTTACAAATAAAGTTTTTTTCATTTCACCATTGAAGTTTACTGCTATCACAGTTTCACATTATATGTATTCAGAACAACAAAGGTAAATCTGATCAGTGACAATAAAGCACTCGAAAGACAATACTATCCCTCAATACAGTTGTCTATAGCAATTCATACTTCAACAATTCTTTACATCAATCTATACTGTGATTAACTCCTCTAATCTCATTTTGTAAGTGGTCATGTCATTCATAAATACATTGCATGGCACTAAAATTTTATACTCCTCCCCTCAATTAATGAGCCCCGGTACTTCCTGAAAGAGGCACATTACTAGGGAAAATTATTCCTTCTCTTCCATGTGCTCATTGAGAAGGACCAACTATGGGCACATCAGTCCCATCAACAGTCCCAGTTGTAATCCACAAAGCTAGATTTGCATTTGCAAGAAACCCACAAGGCTAACCCATTAGCTTGATCACTTTGCATAAGTTTTTGAAGCCTAAGTTAGAGGCTCAACAATGACCCCAAGTTTTGGTCACCTGGGAACATTATGTTTAAGGATGGGTTATACACAATGATACAAGGCGACCACTGGAGCACTCAACCGATATAAGCTTGGACATTTTAGTATAGGAACACTGGCCGATGCTTAACCATGAACTTCCCTTGCCAACAAATCGGTGCATATGATAATTTGATATCACTGCTATACTAACATATAGAAGAACACCATGACATTATTAGGATGAAGAAGTTAGATATGGACAAAGTAGGCTGCAAATTGTATGAATATTCATGGCAACTATCAAGCCCTACAATAGGCTAGACCACACTTTAAGGGGAAGAACCTGGACCACCAAACTCCTTAGGTACAGCAAGTAAGGGTAGATGGCCACTTGTCTCTAACCATCAACCACCAAGAAGGGGTCAGAGTATATAAGAGGAATGGTACAAGAGATTACCTTAATATTGTATTACTGCTATACTTGTATGTGGTTTGGAGCATTTGTGTCTTTATTCATTGTGCTAATAAGAGAGCTTAAAAAGCTACTTTGCCCTCAGTGTGAGCGTCATCTCTGTAAACTTCAATGTTCCCAACCATACACTGAATTTGATGACCAATTTTGTTGTGCCTGATTCTTGGATTAGAACTGATCCACTCCCAGATCTTTAAACCACTATTAACTGAAAATAAATAATAGAATCAGTAAACACTTAAAGAATCAGGCAACACAGAGCAGCTTGGAAACCTCATTCTCTGAAAGCCAGCAGATATTTCAGAAATACCTTGTGCCCCCACACTTTAGGACAAACCATGTACCTGACTGCCTCTGAAACCTCCACTACCACTTTATCCACAGTTGGCTTTCCAACAGCAAACTGGCTGGTTACCAACTTGTGGCACTCTGGGGCAGTCAGCTTCCAGATGGCTATAGTGACTGACTTCTCGCACAGGAAGTGGGGCCTGACATATGTCTTTATGTGGGAGGGTCAAAAAAAAAAAAAAAAACTGCCCGCAAAACTCCACAAATGTAACTGTCCTCTTGCGAAAGTTCTGATCCACTGCTGGTCATCCTAGGTTTGTATAACTGTGTGATCCCAGTCTGTGCTGGCGGTCCTGATCCAGAACCATCTACCTATACAGGAGGCATCAGCGGCTATACTGAGTGTAATGAGCTGAATCAGCCACATCAAGTCTGCCATTCTCTTCCTTCATTGTAAGCTGGGTCAGCTGCATTTGGAGGGTGAGAAAATGCTGCCAAAACATCCACCAGCACCTCATGGAAGCTCTACCCATTTATGACATAGAAGTGGAAGTTTAAACAACACAAGTTCTTCAAAAGATGTCTCCTTTATGTTGCTGGCTCCGGTAGCAAGGAATGCATTGATCAAAATGACTTCTCAGCAAATTATGCTGGCAGCCTTTCGAACGCCCTCTGACACACAGGATGGACAGTCAAGTTTTCCTTTTATGCACGACAATCAAAGGGCTATGGTGGCCACCTTTCAGGTGCGCAGTAGAGAGTCTGGAATATGGTTGGTGTGACAAGGGTCTGTGTACTGATATGTGGATGCCACATCCCAGATTCTAGCCCGGATTAGAAAATTTATAACCTAGAATTAACAATCAGTGTAGAAGCATGAGTTCTGGGTTCAGTAATGCAGGGTCAGCTGATTGGAGTCCCACTAACCCTTGGCTCACATTACATACCCACACATGGCCAAGAATAAGATGGGCAGATTCTCAAATATATTCTGATACTGGAGTTATCATCCTCCTCTGTGGTTTGAGTGTATGAATTCAGGAAGGGAATATCTCAAAGCCTCCTCTGGTGTCTCACACAGCAGCTCTGTCTTGACCAACGAGCCAGGACTCAACTTCATCAGTCTGAAGCACCAGCAACCCAAATGCCTGGAGCAGCATACACTTGGCAAAACCGTAGACTTCAATGGTGATGATGTCTCTCTGTGAAGCAGCCTGCTGGACTTGCCAAAGGCATTCCTAAAATTGAGTTTGTCCTATCTTGGACATTGTTACCACTAAGTCCTGACACTTGGTTTTCTTAGCCAACTTGAAATTCTGCTTCAAAGTTTTACCCTCTGTGAACCAAATTCAAACAGTTCTTTCGCTAGATTTATACAGTCTGCCTGGAGGCAGGAAGAAGGGGATCAAGGGATTGGAGGTGCTCCCCACCTTTCTCAGGACCCAGGATAACATTTGCAGTCATACCTGTCCCCTCCCAACATACAACATGGGTGACACTAAGCTAGACAACTCAATCAAAATTATAAACTAAGATAGACAACTCAATCAAAATTAGTTTGTTTCTATAGTGTTAAACTGCAGTCAGACCTCCCCTCTCTCAGAATCTCCCAAATGCAGAACTGCACAGATGTGACTTTTATTCCATCTGGGTGTATTACGTGTTGTACGACCTTTTCCCCACTTTCATTTGCTATTTGAACTTGGGGACAAAAGACATTCCAGGACAGAGTCAGCCCCAAAGGATAAGAGATATTCAAGCTGACATAAGCAAACAAAAGCACCAGCTTCAGCAAGTTCTACAGTAGGAACTACTGGACACTGATTGTAGCACTAGACTGGTTTCCACAGTTTCTAATCTGGAGAGTCTCTCTTCCCTGACTGGCTTTTGGCTTCTGTTCCTTCACTTCACACACACTCCGCCTGCCCTGCATCTCCTCTCCCCTGCCTTATCCTCCCAATCTTCTTCCACCTGTTTAAAGACTATATCTTCTATTCCCTGTTCTAATCTTCACATAAGCAAAATTATTTACTTAGTGAGCATTTTGCTTGATTGCTGCAGGACAAAATCCTAGAAGAAGTGGAGTGAAGAGATAAACATTTGAAAAGCAGCTGATTATGCAGTGAAGTTTCTCTCTCACATTTCCATATTATGGCAAATACAGCTCATTTCTTACTTTTTTTAATAAACTGTAGCGTTTTAAAACATGAATTTTCTGTTATATAACAACATATGGGTAAGATGAGATGTTTTTATGTATTGAACAAGAGCCTGATTTTATATACATTACACACACACCAACACCTACACACACCCACAGCCCCCACACAATCATTTCTTCACCCTAATGTCATTGGCATAGGTAAAAGAAAGAATGGTAGCAGAAGGTATGGGAGAAACTTCTTCTAATCAGGAAGAAATGTTACAATTATTATATACATTTAAAAAATATTACGACTAGTCTAATTCTATATCACAGTCAGTCACATTTTAAATAAGTGGGGGTACTGAGAACAAATTATACCATAAAGACTACATTGCTATTAAGATCATTATGGTTAGTACAAGCTGTTCAACTGAATTTTGAAACCCTATATTTCCTTCCTATAATCACCACCTATGATGCAAACTGAGAAAGCTTTAGTTCCTAAGGTAAAAGTGATGAGAACAGTACCTTACCATCCAAAGTAGACTGCAGTGGTCCTATTCTTCCCATTCTTCTGGCTCTCCAAACATGCCTGGCTGATGGCACATAAAGCTGTGTAACCTAGTAAGTTGATGAACATTTCCTATTAAAGATGCAACTAAATACATAGTTAAATAATATGTTGCTGTGTTCAAGCAGTTGTGTTGGAAATATTCAACTAAAACTAGAGAGAACACAAAGTTAAGGTAGAGAAAACAAGAACTCAAAAATCAGCAAGCGATAAGGCAAAAGGTAAGCTTTAACTCTGCCTCCTCGTGGTTATAACATAAAATACAGGTGAAATACAATATATAGCACCACATTGCTGATTACTGTACATTACATAAATTACAGTATTTATCTGTGAAATTAAATCTTTTTCCTTTCAACATCTTTATACTTCACTGAGATATCCAAGCACCACATCTTAAACTAAAAAAAGAAAGCACAAGAACTGAACATTTCCAAATATTTAATTTGCCTCTAATTCTGGGAAATCTCAAGTATGCACATCACATAAAACAAACAGAACATTTGTACTACTTATGAGCTTTAAAACTGCTGGACTAGCTTACTTCAAACTTGACTCGTTTCTTAAATCCCAGTCTTGACGTGTTCCAATTATGCTTGTGCAAATTTTCTAATAGGTATTTAGTACTGTCTCTAACACACATATTTCTTTCAAATATTAAAGCAAATAACATTTGTTCAGGTGTGAGATCAAGGAAACACCTTTTCATTGCAAAAGTGAAACTTTATTGTTCCCACTATAATTCAGAAATGTCTTCCTTCAAAGAAATAACTCTTGCCAAAACTTATTTTCCTCGTGGTGAAAAGAGGCTCACTTATCATCACAATTATAATTTGCCCATGGTAATATAGCAAGACAATTTGAACTTTTATCCTTCTTTCACTATAAATAGAATTCTATTACACCCAGGGGCACTTTAAGTAGGTTCCACTTGACCAATTGGTAACATGACTAGACATAAACTTTTCTGATTATTTGCAAGACTATCTAGAGATATTCTGGAGAACAGCATCTTAAGTCCAGATTTTAAATTAAATTAATTCCTAGCAATATCAATGCCACATTCCAAAAGTAATCCTCATACCCCAAACTAAATCAGATTATGTATTAAAACTTCCTATAATTTAGTCTTTCACTAGCTGTATGCACCCTGCAAGCTCTTTTCTTTTTTCCGAGAAAACCAGATCCTCTGTATTTGAGAGTTTAAATATATTTGATAAAATACAGACAAGATAGGAACACTCAAGGTAAATATCCAAAATGTTGTAGGGAGAAATATTATAATTTACCTTATCTGCTTTAATGTTTTCTTGTTCTGATAGCCAGTGATTTGGTGGACAGAAATTTCTCCTTGTGTCTCTAGATTTCAACATTTTCACTAAATTAGTGATGACCTAGATGATAGAAACAATACAATTCAATATAAACTAGTGCACTAAATGAAACCATGCAATTCTTCAAAGCAAATTTCTAAAGAAATCCTGTAATAGTGTGTCATGTTAAGTTTTGTTGTTGTTTTTCCCTAAGAAAAAGACTATACTGTTCTCACTGCTCAATACTTAAAGGAGATGTGATTAAGTAATTGAGCTCTAGCCATAAATCACCACCAGAATTAATGTAATGAAAAGCACTTCTCCTGCGGACCATAGGACTATCTCTAACACATAAAAGTTATATGCTAATTCAGGAAAGCCAAAAAAAAGTAATCACATCAGCGTTAAACTTCCTTCTGTAAAATAACTTAGAAAAAATAAAAGCTAGTTCTAAGTATTTATATATTGCTTATCAAGTATCTGCCCACTCAGAATGCATAAAAAATTCATAAGATTTTAAAAATTGTACATTAAACACCACATTGCTTCAGTCCCATATTCTAAGACTCTGTATGCATCTCAGCTTGCCAGCTGCAATTTTAGACTAAAAAATTGTTGTTTCAGATACGTTCCCCCCTTCTTCTTCTCCTCTCTCCCCAACCTTCCACCCTCCAACAAAATAAATACATTTTTGGTCAACACCAAATACTGACCTAAAACAGAAGTTATACTTAAATTTTAAAATGATATAACTCCAATCCCATCACCAAAAATGTTTTATATATTTACATACATTTCACAAAAATTAAGCTGTTTAGATAAAATAGGCAGGGCCATTTCAATATCAGATGGTTCAAGAGGATGAGAAGATAGGTAAACACACACACACAAAAAAATCAGACACTTATATAAGAAAATGGGAAGCTGGGGAAAGCATTTATCCTGGGCACTAGGCATGACATAATTTTAAAAATACAAAATGATCCAGCTGCAGTGCTCCAAAACCAGAAAATCAAAAAATAACCAACCAGAAGTATCAAATCAAATGTCCCCAAACCCCACCACATCCACAAATATCACCCCTGATCACAGCACTTCTCCCAAAACTGAGAAAAAATATTTGTAAACTAGAAATGACTAAGTAACCCTACCCAAATATATGTAATAAAAAAGTAGAAGAAAGCTTTACACTTTTACAGGAAAAGTAGCCTAAAGCAAATACTAAAAATTACCACAAGCAGGGATCCATTTTGTCAACTAAAATCATAGCGCCTGAAAAAAGAGCAGAAGAAATGCACAGACAGTCCTTTCTAGGTATTTTTGTTGAAACGCTGTCCTAATGGGCAGGTGTCAAAAGCAACAAATTGCTTAATGGACCTTTCGAAAGGCTTCATCTCTAGATATTAAACAAGGAACCTTTTAAGATCCAGTTTATGAAAGCAGGTCCCAAAGGTTGGAATACAAGTGAAAGAAAATGCTATTAGGAGAACTGTTTATTACATAGGAATTCTTTCATCACCTTGCCCTTGTAAAATTTGTTGCAGGCTGGATGAGTCATTAAAGCTGTGAGATTCCATTAGCCCTTCAGATACAAACACTAGAAACAAATCTGCCATGTGAAACAAAAGAATGTGTTGATAAAACAGTTTTAAAAGTTTAAATAAGGATTTATTAAATTAGCTGGAACCAGATTTACCCCCAACAAAATTATTGAATTCTTAGAAATGAAAAACACAAGCAGCAATAAAGATACTTTTAAATTTGTTTATATTTTTAAAAATTACAAAGAAATAGGAGTTTCCTTGTAACAACATACAGGGGGCAAGGATCGGTATTAATTTAAACCTCAGGAAAAGTATTTTTTTTTTACTACTGTTTTAGAAATTAGTTCCATATAATCAACTGCTTAACTATATGAAAAATTGGTTATTGATTTCATAAAACAGCATCTAACAAAGTGGGTTGGAGCCCATGAAAGCTTATGCCCAAAGAAATGTGTTAGTCTTTAAGGTGCCACAGAACTCTCGTTTTTGCTAGAACAGCATAGAGTTCTAAGTGCAAGGAATCATGTTTGTCAAAGACATATTTCTATTTCAACACACACATCATAAAAAGAGATATTCTACTAAAAGGAAAACAGGTGGCATGATTCCATGTGTCAAACCATGTCACTTCTAAGGCCCCAATACTGTAAACCATTAAGTACATTTTTAGCTTTACTAATGTAAGCAAGCTCATTCATTTCAACTAAATTACTCTTATGTACTGTTAAGCAAACATGCATTTGCAGGATGAGGACTTAAGTTTGTCTCAGTATTATATATTGCATACATGGGCTTTCCATCAACATTAATGGCAGTTGTGTGTGGAACATACACAGAACAGGTAACAGAAATCCAGAGCACAGCTGGTACAGAAAACTGTACTGTTTCCTTAGTTCTTAATTTATGGCTACATAATGCTATTATTCTTCATATAAACACAGAAAAATGAAGAGAATCAAATAAATCTTTTCCCCAAAACAGATGAATGTATTATTTGATAAACTACTCCAATTTCTAACTTTGCTGAAGTATTTTATTTTATTTTATTTTAACAAAAGACTCTGCTCACTTTTCTTTACTATCTATCAAAGTAAAGGACAAGCCAAGTTTGGATCATCTCATTTGGAAAAGACACGGCCATACACTGAAATCTTCTTGCTGAAACAAGGTCTGTATTGCCTTGACTATTAAATTTATGAAATAACTAGTTATGTGTTTGAAAAGTAAACAACCAAATTTCTGGTCAAAGCTACAGACTTTAAGATATCTTCAAGGTTTATAAATTTATAATTCAATTAATAGACAAAAAATCCTGCTGAGAACAATACAGGTAAATTCAAAAGTAAGGTAAGTTCATATAATTTTTCTGGAGTCTAGTAGCTACACAGAAGAGCAACTTTTTTGCACTGCATATACATCTATTATGTTGTGTGACAAGAGACAAACAACACTTATTTGAAAAAAAAACCAAAATGGTTAGACAATTTTATAACAACTACTAGGGACTAGTGAAAGAGAATGATTAAATGTAAAACTAAAACACACAAATTGAGGAAGACATGATATAAACCACATGTCAAAATGCCCAATATTCTGTCATTCCCACAAAAATAGAAACATTGGCATCTCTGTTTGTGACCTTTAAATTGAAAGTTTATTTGGTAATTTAAAGACAAGTAATTTAAATTAAATTATGCAAACATATATTAGATCAATCTGCACAAATTATAAATTCAGTGATGCATTAGGATTGTATTCGATGCAATCAAAACATTATCAGTTACTCTCATCTCTACTAATGTTCACGCTCATAAGTGAAATGTGTTGTAAAATCAGGCAGAATGGGCTGGATAGAGGCTATCGAAGACTTGTAGAATGAATAAGCATTCCTTAATTAGCCCATCAGGTTAAGTGCAAGCATTAATGGGCCTTTCCTAAAGTCTAGCATGACATCTTTCTCCAAACATGGCCAAGAAGAAAGTTCCATTAGCAATATTAATACAAGCTTAGTTGATCATTTTCATTCAATTAACTTCTTTCAATTAAATAGATAGCTTGACAAAAGCAGTGATAAAAGACCTGAAGGGACAGCTGATGACTCGAACTGAACATTAGTGTGCGAGAGGTCACCAGTATTAAACGGACTGTAAATCTAGCATTCAATTTGGAAAATGCATTTCTTCTGCTCCCACTACTTTAATGAGCAATTTTAGCTGACTAGATGTGTTTGCTGCAGAAATTTCATGGCAAGTCAAGCACTTTTTTCATCCCCTTTTTGCAACAGTTATATTCTTAATTTTTTCCTGTCATTATTCTCAGCATCCTTTAACTCATAACTTCGGTTATCATGGCTAAAACTGGCTAGGAATGCAATGGTAGTTATTTAAAAACAACATATTTTTTGGGTATGTCTACAGTGCAATAAAAGATCTGCAGCGCCCAGGTCATATGAATTGGGCTTGTGGGAATTGAGACTATGGGGCTAAAAACTCCATCATACACATTCAATCTTAAGTTTGAGCCCATTACTAGAGTCCAAATCCAAGCCTGAAATCTACATGATGAGTCCAAGTCAACAGGCCTGGGCTCTAAGATTTAGTGCTGTAGGTTTTTTATTGCAATTTAGTTGTACCCCACAATTATTTTCACTGGGCTGATTCACTAACGCACTACAGCAGTTTTCCACCACTGGTTTCAGTGTACTTATAAAAATAGCGTAACCACAGTGGATACAAGCTCACTAGTCCCCAGGTCACAAGGTTTTAACACTTAACACTAAGCATGTGAGCCGATCCACTTCTGTTAAAATTTTTCCCAGGCTTAAATTCAGTCATATCTTGATAAATTGGGCCTCAATTAATATCCACATTCTATACCAACTCCTGCAAGCTCAAGATACGTCACAGGAACAGGCTACAACCATTGAATTAAGTCACCAGAAATGACACTGTTATTTTGAGTACTCTTAAATGCACAATTCACGTTAAGAGTTATTTCCAAACTCCATATTTCCTAAGATAAACTCTTCAATAGAAAAATAATTGTGAAGCAAAATGCAGCCAAATACTCATATTGTAAATGTCTCTAGGAACAGGTTTGAATATGTTTCTCATTTACACAATAATAGAAAACTGACACCCTGTACCTTAAACAGTTGAATCCATCGTTTTTGTTCTGTTTGTATACACTGCTGCATTTCTGAATTTGTTGTAACTCCAACACTTCTAAATGCTGCAATATATTCCTCACGAACTTCTGGCTTTGTTTCTGGGTAAGCCAACTTGATGATTCCTAAACACGCATCTCGAAGGCAGCGTGATAATATTACCAGCTCTTCTAGTGTAAAAGGCATCATTGATGATTGTCTTCGACCTACAACTATACAACGTACAAGATTACATTTTTAAAATATTTCCAATATATTTTCTATATCTACACAATTCTTTTACTCTGTTGTGCAAAAACAGTAATAGTCGCATAGAATAGAGAAAGGAGACAAAGACAACAAAACCCACAAAACACACAAAGTTTCCAAGCATTAATCAATCTTATTTTACTGTTACAGTAGCACTGCCTTAAATTACAATAAAATGGATATTACTATGTTCACTTTTTTTGTATTACATATTTAATGTAATACATACATAAAGCTTACAGCCCCAATCCTCATGGACTTTATTCATGCAGAACTCCTGCAATCAACAGGAATTTCAATAGAGCAAGGTCTATCAGATCCAATCCTAGCAAGAATGCTTGAAGCACTTACCTTCTATGGGGTCACCAAAGAATTCATTATCATGTATAGAAATAAGTGAATGACTAAACAAAGAACTAAAAAGGTAGAAGAGCGGGATGATCCGACTGGAGTCTTCTAAAGACATTGGTGAGCCCCTTGATATCACTTGAAGCAGTGGGACCATAGACCTTAAAATACAAAAATCAAAATACCAAGTAATCAATTAAATGTTTCCTTTTTAAAAAAGGTTTCAGCAATTTAGCCAAAATATTATTGACTAGTGCTATAAAGTTTGCAATATTCTAGCTTGATTGGTCCCAGGATATTCAAGGGGACTGAAGTAATATCAATCGCTGGACCAACTTCTATTGGTGGAAGAGACAGGTTATCATGTTTACAGTGCTTTTCTTCAGACATGGGAAAAGGTTTCAGTTGAACAGCTAAGGGCAGGTCTACACTTAAAAAGCTGCAGCAGCGTAGCCACTGCAGGGGTTCAGTAAGAACAGTAAAACTGAAGGGAGAGCTGCTATCATCAGCATCTTTAATCCACCTCAGCAAGAGGCAATAGCTATGTCAATGGGAGAAACCCTCCTCCCTACATGGCACTTTCTACCACAGCACTTAACTCAGTAGAACTGTATCATTCAGGAGCAGGAATTTTTCACACCACTAAAAGATGTAGTTATACCAATGTAATTTTGTACCATAGACCTGAATGCCGTACAAGGTGAAACAGACTGTTTAGCATAAGGAGCTAACATGTAAGAGACTGTGCAAGATGAAGTGGGCAGTTGAAACTCTGCAATTTTAGGATATAAAGGGGCTAGTGGTTTATAGATTGTTGCAATAAGCCATAAATCCAGTGTCTTTAGTCTGATTTTCAATGTCTAAATAAGTTAAGAATTTAAGCTCCCATGCTCATCTTTCGAAGGTATTATAAAAGCTTCCTTTCAGGATGAAGATTTAGAGGTCAGATATAGAGAGATCATTTTGTCAAAGTGTTTGCCCCCAATTAATACGTTTATTTCAATAATTTTTCTTTAAGTTCATTTAAGTACATAGTGATTGGTGTTTCCACTCACATAACTGTTAGTGGTACATTTAGTGCTTTGGACAAGGTACATCACAGGATAATAAAGGATAGCCTTAGTTTGTTCACATCCGATATCCTCTGTCAGTAACTATATCTTGCTTTAGCAGGATGTAATGATTATTTATTGACATGCATTGTTTTGTACCTGAGCGCCTCACAAATTCCATCACAACACACTTGTGCTATCTCTATTTTAGATCCATGTTTTATTTCAGTTTAGAACTGGATATCGGAAGCAAAAAAGAGATTATATGGCTTGCACGCTACCACACAAAGACTGTAAGAGCTGGGAAAACACTCATCTTTTAAGTTCCAATCTAGGACCTTAGCCACAAGACCATCCCCCATCCATGATACATATCTGATACCCTAAGACAGTGGCTGTCACACTTAAGGTCAGCACCCAATACTGGGCTGAGTCACCCCTTTGCTGCCACTGCTAAAAGACTGGAGTCCAGGGTATAAATGATTTTTTTTCAACTAGGTCCCAAGGAAAAAAGTGAAAACCAATGCCCTAAGAAATCTTTTTCACCACTAACAACTATAAAGACTTATATGAATAAATTAATTATGTTTTATGATAATTAAATGCATCTCTAGAACACACACAGAAGATGTATCAACATGCAGGATGACCCTGGAAAAAGGACTGTGGTCACAGACTAATGAACTGTTAAGAATCTTAGTTCTACACTGCAACTGAAATAAGTTGAAAAAGAAATTAAATGCTTAGAAAAATATTTTCATATTTAATTTTTAAGCAAAAAGCAGCAACACTATGTGTAATAGTACAGCTACCAAATATATATGGATGCATAATTAGGTATAAGACAAAGTGCCATTTGTCACCTATACATGTTATTTGAATAACTTGAGGATGTTATCTGTTTATAAGACAATCACTGCACCTTAGGCTGAATAAACTCAGAGCCCACAGACAAAGATATTTTTAGCAAATAAACTCTGGGATCAAAGGCCAAATTTTATTAATCCAGGATATGATTATCACTTTACTTATAAAAACAGAAAGCAACTTAAATTTATTATAATGAACTATAACTATTCAAATGTTAAATTAAAATAAAAAATTAAGCAATTCAAACTCCTGAAAGGTAAAACATTTTTAAATAGTTGTAATACTTTTGGTCTCTGCCTTTCATACTCATCTCATTCTCCTCTCAGTCATCATTTTCCTCCCTCTTATTTTACTTCTGCCAGTTCCACACTGACAGCTTACCAAGGCTCTCGTCCCTAAAATAACTGCAATACATTTGTTTTTTACATTGTGTTTCACACATGAATTGAGATGAAAGACTAGAATTCTCTCAATGTAGACACAAACATAAGACAATTATTTTAAGAACAATAGCCCAACTGATCTTTATGGAATGAATTAGGGAGTAGGCTAGAAGGATAGGAAGATCAGGATATTTGAAGTCAGGTGAAGGGAGTCTAAAACTCTCTCAGCTGTTTCAAAACTTATTCTCTTTGGTTTCTTTAATTTCCTTCCTATGTGGTTTGTTGCTGTAGGTGGGGTTTTTTTTTTTCTTTTTGTTTCTTTTTGTAACTGGATAAAGTAAAATTTAAGAAAAATTTTAAACAGCCTATCAGACTAGTGATTTAAACTTTCAAAAAATGGTTACTAGCCTTTCATAACTGTTGTTTTTTGGGATGTGTTGCTCATGTCCTTTCCACTCATGGCGGGTTGGTGTGCCCACTCAGTTATCAGAAACTCTTTCCCTCAAGCAGTACCCAATAGGGAGGATCAAACACCCCTTGCTGCTGCACTCTGCTGGCATCAATATAAGGGCCTACCTATCCCAGGGACCCCTCAGTTCCTTCTTTCTGGAAATGGCAGTGCAGAGGGTGGGTCATTGAATGGACATGTACAACACATCTTGAAGAACAACAGTTATGAAAAATTAGTATCCGTTCTTTCTTCAATTGTTGCATACAAGCTGCAGTACAGCTCAACCAATTTTGGCATCATCACTTGAGTGATGGCATAATGGGAGGACAAAGTATGCACTGATGACCAAGCTGCTGCTTTTCAAATGTCCCGGATAGGAATGTGACCTAGAAATGCCACAAGTGGAGCACCCACAGTGATACCACTCAACAAAGAAGTGTGTGATCCTGTGGAGTGGGTAGTCAGGTTATCAAGAGGTAAATTGTCTGCCACATCGTAACACATATAGATACAAAGTGTGACCCAAAATGAAATTCTCTGTGCTGAGACTGGAAGACATTTCATTTTGTAATAGTTGTGAGGAACAACCAAAATGGTTTGGGGTCCTGCTTATGTAGAATTCCAGCGCTCATCTAACATTCACTTGTGCGGAGCTATTGCTTGTCTATTGAGAGTGGTTTAGGGTAAAACACAAGTAAGTAAACCAACTGATGGATATGAAAATTCAAAACTACCTAGAAAGCAGCACTGGATGAGAGTGTAAGCACGCCTTGTCTTTAAGGAAGAGTACGTATGGTGGTTCAGATGCGAGGCTGTGCACTTTGGAGACCTTTCTGGCAAAGGTGATAGCAATCACGAAGACTGCCTTTCCAAGGAAGCGTAGTAAGGAGCCTGTCGCTAGATGTAAGTTTAGACAAAACTAAGTTCAAGTCCCAAAGGGAAACAGGCTCCCTTAGGGGAAGATACAATCTTTACTACCTCTGAGGAATCTAATTGTTATTCTTTAGAAAAAAAACAAAAAACAGTTTTCCACATGAAAGTGAAAAGCTGATACTGCTGCCAGATGAACCTTGACCTTACTATTTCAGGTGCAGCAAATAGTAAAGTATTTGTTTGATGGGCGAAGGTACTGATGAAAAAAGCCTCAGATAGAGAACTGCCGTTTTGACAGGTAGGTGGTTTTGGTGGATGGCCATCTGCTACCTAGAAATATCTGGCCAGCTTGCTCCAAGCAAGCCTGCTCTTTGGGGTTTAGCCAGGGAGATTCCCAGCCATTAAATGAGGAGTCTGCAAGTTTATTGTAGCCAATCATGGTAGTGAGAGATCAAATCCAGGTGAAATCGTAAAGAGATTGAAGTTGCCACCGAGAGGTTCAGTACAGTCGAAAATCAGAGCTGTCATGCTCCTGCTAGGGTTATTAATACAACCCACACCTTGCCTCACTTGATCTTTAGTATCACTCTGTGTCAGAGTAGGAATGGAGGAGAAGCATAATACAGCTTTCTGATCCAGAGTAACAGGAATGTGCCTGTGACAGAATCCAGCCTGTGAGCTTGCAGGAAGCTGAACCAGTGTCAGTTTCTGTTGCACCTGTTCACAAGTAAGTCTATTTGCAGAGTCGCCCACTGCTGGAAAATGCATCCAGCTATGTCCAAGAGAAGAGACTACTTGTGGTGACAAGAAAGACCTGCTCAGGTGACGGCCTAGCTTGTTCCGTTCTGCTGGAAAGCCAGAGGCCTCAAGGTCAATTGAATGGGCTATGTGCAAAATTCTCACAGGTGAATTGCTTCCTGGTACTGGAATAATGACAAGCTCCTTCCAGCTTATGAAATAAAAAACATTGTTGTGATGTTGTCCATAAGGACAAACAAGTTAACTTCCAAAATATGAGGTTAAATACAGGAAATACTGACAGGCAACAAAACAGGAAATCTTGACAAACAGGGCAAATCACCCCGAACTCTGACATTGACATGAAGAGCGAACTCCATTGAAAACCAAAGATCTGGAGTTAGAAGGGATCACGCATGAGCTCCCTACCCTAGAACTGACACATCTGGGACTAGAGTCATCAACAGTTGAAGGTGGAGGAAGGAAACATGTACACAAATATTGTGAGGATTCAATCACCAATTCCGCAAAATTAGAATCTGTGAAGGTACAGAGAGTAGTGTCCAGGTGCAGATGGCCTGGCAAGTACACTGAAGCCAACCACATCCAAAGGGGTCTGAGGTGCAGCCTCAAATGTTGTACTAGAGATATGCATGAGGCCATGTGACTTGGGAGTCTCATACAGTTATGACTGGATGAGTCTTGAGGTCTGTTACAGGAGACCAAATATATTGGAACTTGGACTCTGGAAGCAACAGATACCAGCACCAACAGAGACAAGAGGTCCTTGGCAGCTGCAACTGCAAATGTATGCAGCATGGTTGTTAGGCGTACTGTCCCATATGTAGATCTTGAGTCAACAAAGTCTGTCTAGGTGCCACAGACAAAAGTAATGTCTTCTAAGGTACCAAAGCAGGTGCCAAATTCCTTGGGCTTAGACCATGCTCTACTTTTATCCCAATGCCTAGTAGACTTCAGTGCCAGGGATCTGACACTTTTGGCACTCTGCTTTTCATGTCTCTTCTTAGGCACTATGGATGGTGACTGCCGGAACTCAGATACAGTAGGAGGCACACTCCTTACCAATGACAAGGGATTCGGCACCAAATCTGGCTCAGATGGAGATCTCAAAGCCACATCCGTGATTTGAAACTTTAGCCTGGCTTCACAATTTTCCTTTGTGTGACGTTTAAAGACTGTAAACTTGGCAAAACTCTCCAATATACGTTTCCCTCAGATGCTTCAAGCAACTTGAATGCAAGTCACTCATGGGCAAAGCCCTCCTGCAGAATACAGGTCTTGAAGCCCAGTGACCAAGACATCCCTCGGCACCAGGAGTCAACCAATACCCTGGGACAGTTTTAAATTAAATACTAATAACCTGAACAGTATTTAACTGTTTACAATACAAGAGAAAACTGTCAACTAAAGGAACTTGCTAATGCAAGAAGAGCAGTTCCAGAGATCATCATATGCAATAAGGAGGAACTGAGGGAACTTGGCGCACAGCAGCAGAGCATACTTCAGCCACCCTGACAGACCCACTGGGGGAAAAGATTTCCAGTGACTTGGTGTGTGTGCTCGCCAAAAGTGATTCTGCAAGTCTCTGCTCTCTGGAGAACAGCTGTCAATCAGATTGGGAGACTATAAATACTATACCAGTATTGAAAGACAAGCCAGCCACCCCTTGACAGAGAATTATGTAAATAAGCGACAAATTATCCAGTTATATATTAAGAACTATACAGATTATATGCACCCTGACTGGTTTGGACTCCTCGTCAGTTAGCATACATAATAATACAAGCCCTGAAGTATAGAAGTACAGTTATATTTTTCCAATTTATGTAAAATTGGTGGGTTGGTTTGTTTTTGTTTTTTTACCATAGTTGTCCTGCCATTATGAAAAATATTCTATTGAACAAAAATCAAACACAAGAAACTGAACATGGGTGTTTAAAATAGTCTATTGCACACAAGTTGAATATTTAAAAACATTCTATGGAACAAACACCAAACATGGGTTTTAAACAACTTTGCTAAACATAACCAGTGTTAATACTCTACAAAAAGTGCTCCTGTACCTAGTAGCATCAAGGAACATGAACCATCTGTCATTTTGCTTACAGCCACAGGAGGACATCTACAAAGGGTGTTAGGGTGTGAATCCAGAGGCATAGTCTTTTCCTCGCACCCAATGCCTTAACCATGCATTTCAAGTCTCTAGACTAGTCAGACATCCCTCAGTTTGTGAAGAACATGTACGGGGCAAAGGTTGTCTTAGATTCCTGCTTCAAACTGCTTAGATACCACTTTTGATGGTTGCACATTGGACTTAATCCTTAGAAAACTTCAAATGTCATCATCAATTATTTTAAAATAAATACATTTTTGTGTTTATTTTCAGTGAAGGCTAATTGAAACTCGCCATTGAAGTCAATAGAAGCTTTGACTGAGTAAGAGCTAAGAAAAAATGTATATTTGTTGTTTTTGTTTTTCCTATAGTCATATTTGTCCACTGAATCAATAATTCTCTTTTTCTTTTCCTAAGAGATGCTCTACTACAATTCAAACTCAATTTTAGAAATGATATAAGACATACCCTGTAATCATTTGTGTAGTCATTGAAGAGATCAGATACCAAAGATGCCTCAGAAACCTGGCATTAAATGCTAAACTGTAAAGAAGCCTAAAAAAGAAAACAAATATATTACTGAAGCAAACAAAAGCTGTCACAAGTAAACCACAATAATTCTCTCATACCTTTCAATTCAGGCATTCCCAAAACTGACATACAAAAATACAAATTAGGATAGTTTAAACCAGTTTATTACATATACAGAAAGGAAGTAAAAATGCCATATGGTAAAACCTAACAACACTGCAATGAGACATGCACAAGCAGACCCCAGCACCTGCATATATGACTGCTTTAAAACTTCCATCACATTGCAGTAGAAGACCCAAATTTATATATAGGAATTAGGCACAAATTCAGCTAACATTACATACCTGAAACCTCAGAGTTATAAGTAACTTCATAATCCTGAAGTGGAAAACTGACTGTGTAACTTAGTTTATCCTAATTCGCAAAACAATTTGATATAGACTGTTTTAAAGTACAAAGCTTTAGCTGAAAATATGTTGAAAGGCATTATGAATAGCTAATATCCACAAAAATAATTATTAATTTAAAAAGTCTAAAACACTTGTATTTTGTGTGTTTCAGGAAAAAATTATGGAACCAAATACATTTCTTTTTTAGATTTCAGCATGACAATGAAATCAGAGGGAAAATGTGTCTCTCAGATATCCCATAATCCCTTTTAGTTAAACAAGAGTTTTATCCACCAACATACATACATAGCTATCTGAAGGTGGATAATAGCCCCCAAGTTTTTACACATATATTTAAAAACTGGCATGTAATTTCACATAGTAAATCCATCTTCTTTCAGTCAGCTCCAAACTAATGTGATTAGTCTTAGAGTCTCATATAAAACACATGAATCAGAAATGAAAAATCTTCCAAAAATCAAAAGCTGACAAGAATTTTCGTTGTTTTGTCAGAATTAGATAAGCAGACACAAAGCACCATTTTAACAACAGCCTTTCAGAAATCCAGATAAAGTTGAGCAGCCAAAATGTCTTCATTTTTCTGATGCTCAGAAGGTTTCAATTATTTCCAAAACATAACACCAGATTCCAAACTCTCCTAATCACTATCCACAGTGGCAGAACAGGCAACAATGTACATTCTGAAAGGAAGATTTTCCAATCTGTCTCTTCCCAGAGCCAACTGCGCCCAAAGAATGACATGGGAAAGAAAATAAGGATGACAAAGAGCTGCATGCAAGAAACTGTCAGTAGGACTACACAAATAATTCACTCTGCTATAGATCCAAATCTGGCAGAAGCAGCATTTCTCTGGGACCTATGTAAGTAAGCTGAAAATTTTAACAGCCATTTTTGAGCATCAAAGGCAAAAAGATTAAAGCAATTTTAATAGCAGACCACATTTTTCCAGCATGGTCACGTAACCAAAACCTACTTGGCCATGTTCAGTTCAAACACTAACCTAGAATTCATTTTTTTCTTTTTAAACTAGCCATGAAAAAAGCATACTTGAAAGGGGTCTCTGTTAGGTCTGGTACTACTGGTATTTAATATTTTACTAATAACTTAAATAATGGAGTGGAGAATATGCTTATAAAAATATGCAGATAACACTAAGTTGTTGGGGTTGCAAGCACTTTGAAGAGTAGGATAAGTATTTAAAACGACTATGACAATTTAGAGGATTAGTCTGAAATCAAGAGCGTGAAATGCAGTAAATGAAAGAGCCAAGTGTTAAGGGGGGGGGAAAAAAAAAATCAAAGACAACTGCAAAATGGGGAATAACTGGTCAGGCCATAGTACAGGGATTTGCAACCTGTGGCTCTTTGGCTGCCCCTTTGTGGCTCTGGGCTCCTGACCCCACCCTGACACTAAGGGACCTTGTAGACATTCAATGCCCACCTCCTGGCTCCCTATCACTGCTGGCGGACAATGTGGGGGACGTGTTCCTATTTCCAGCCTCATCCACCCCAACCTTGCTGGCCATGGGACCCTGTGGTGGGCGCCATGACCCAGCTCCGCACATTATACCATTGCAGCTCTCAAAACCCTTGACTATTGAAGGAAATTTTTAAAAATGGTTCTTATTTTTTGGCTTGCCGGCCCCTGCCATAGTATTACTAGTATTCCAGTACTGCTAGAGATGATTTTGGATTACAAACTGAATAGGAGTTAATGTGACGCACTGTCAAAAAGGCTAATGTTCTGAGTTGAGATAACATGAACGTCATATGTAAGACATTGGAGGTAACTGTCCACTCTACTGGGCACTGAACGAGGCCTCAGCTGGAGTACTGTGTCCAGTTGGGCGGCCATGCTTTTAAGAAAGTTGTGGACAACTGGACAAAGTTCAAAGGAGATTGACAAAAATTTACAAAGGAGAGTAACAAAAATGGCCAAAGGTATAGAAAATCTGACCTGTGAGGAAAGGCTTACAAAAATATGAGCTCTCTCTTGAGGAAAGATGAGAGAGGTGACCTGATAATAGTCTTTAAACATGTTGCAGACTGCTATAAAGAATACACTTCTCCAGTTGTTCTCTATATCCACTGAACGTACAACAAGTAGTAATAGGCTTAATCAACAGCAAGGAAGATTTAAGTTAGATAGCAGGAAAAACTTGCAAACTAAATGTAATCAAGCCATGGAACAGGCTTCTAAGAGAGTTTGTGGAATCCCTGTCATTGGAGATTCTTAAAAACAGGTTGGAGAAACACTTCATAGGAATGAACTTTGTTTAGTTGCTCCTGCCTCAGTGCAAGGGATTGAGCTAGATCAGCGGTTTCCAACCTTTTCCTTTATGTGGACCACTACATCATCACCACCACATAAGCAAGCTGTTTTAAACATTTTTAACATAGCCTATGGCTGATGGGAGTCAAACTTATATCAAGAGTTATTAAAAATGCAGTCATTTCTAGTAATTTATTATGCTTGCTCACGAACATGTTGCACATGTCATAGTACCTGCAGTAATTATCCCTCCCCCTCACAGACCACCTGCAGTAAATTTGCAGACCACAGCTGGGAACCACTGATCTAGATGATGACCTCCTGAGGTTCCTTTCAGCCCCATGTACCCATGATTTCATCAGGTATTTTCAAAGTCAGAGCTCTCAACCATCACAAGGTCAGAGAAGAAAGGAGCAGCAGATACTGCCCCTAGTGGAAACATGGGCTTGTACAAGGAAGTAAAGGCTGTGTTAGTATTCTTTGCTCACTGAGAAGGAGCAGGGCCAGGAAACAATTAAATTCTGGGCACAACCCCGCACTCAGAGGAGAACATCCCCAAGGTGAAGAGAGAACCAAGTAAGCGCTACACTTTACTAAGGACCAATAACTATTATTTTCGCGCACGCACGCACGAAGCACCAATAGAAGAAGTTATGAGCATAAGATTCCAACTCAGGCCACACAGTGGTAAGAGGAAACGGTGCGGGGGAGGGGAAAAAAAAAAAGACATCAGCGCTCGGTTCAAAGCACTCAGAGAACAACTGCACACGTGGACCAACAAAAACTAATTTATTGAAAACGTCTAAACTCATGCATATGGTGCACATGCATGCCCATGTATGGAACACACACAGGGACAATCTCTTGAAGGAGATGTACGATATAAAAATAGCCATGCTAAGTCAAGACCCAGTGGTCCATCTAGCCCAGCATCCTGCCTTCCAAAAATGGCCAATGCCAAGTGCTTAAGAGGGAATGAACAAAACACAATCATCAAGTAATCCATCCGTGTCGCCCATTCACCGCTGGAGGCAAACTACTGAAATTCAACTTAAACAGCATATAAAAGATTTCAGCCTTATTTTTTATAAACAAAATGGGGGGAGAGGGAATTAAGCTACAGAAATGAAAAGAAAAAAAATGGCTTCAGGTGTTTTTAGTGCATTAAATAGCCAAGTCAAGCCAAGCCAACCCAAACAAGGCCAATGGCATTTCTCTAACACGATAACTTTTGAACTCTGCATCAATTCCAAAATTTCCATAATGCTTTTACTAACACAGAAAAAAATTAGAGCCAATGGGGAACAAATGCTGCCTCCAGCCCTGCATGACCCTCTAGATGGCTGAGCACAGAGAGGATTTATCACTGCCCACAGTTAATCTAGAGTTGACTTGCAACCAAGTGTAAACAGCCAGGTTAGTCTAGCCTGGATAAAAGCAACCCTACATTTAAAGTCATATCCAGGTTACCATGCTCTCCACTGTTTGTGCATTCATCCAGGCATCTGGGGGCATATCCCATAGTTCTTTGTTTTGAGATGCTCTAGGACAAGGGTTCCCAAGCTTCTCAAGGACACTATAAAAAAAATTGTGTCTCCACCCCCACCCCACCGCAGCTGGGATTCAGCCCCTGCCAGGGAGCGGCACCGCCGATGTCATCTGGTCCCTGCTGCAGAAGAGCAGCACTGAGGCAGGGGGCCACTGACAGAATCCAGCCCCCAAAGTGTGCCGCAAGCATCCACTAGAACTGGAATTAAGGTTCCCTCCCTGCTCAGCCCATCCACCTGGGCTGTGCAGGGCTGGGAAAAGGCAGGGGTTAAAGTAAGGGGGAAGGCAGTGGAACACCATTCCAGCGCCCCTTATTTTTAGGCAGGCAGCATTCCAGCCCCCCTAAAAATAGCGGAAGGCACCAGAATGTGGAGTTCCAGGGGTTCCCCTAAAAATAGCAGGAGCAGCCTGAACGCAGAGTTCCAGTGGCTCCACCTTAAGCCAGCCAGCAGAGAGCTGCGGGAGGCTGGGGGTGCATGAATCTCCCCCTGCAGGGCAGAGCAGCTTGTGTCAGCCAGGCTGCAAACAGCCAGGTAAGGGCTCTGGTGGGGAGGGCTGTTGGGGGCTGTGTGGGGCAGGTGTGTGTGTGTAGCGGGGGGAGTGGGTGTGTAGCTGGGGGGTGCATTGGCTGTGTCAGGGGGTGTAGCTGGGGGCTGGAGACCTAGTTCTGGCCCCTGCAGTGATGGGAGGGCCCATCACAGGCAGCAGGGGGCTGGGAGAGGGGAGGACGGGACCCACTGGGGTGGGAGGGAGCAGCAGTGGAGTGAGGATTTGCCCAGGGTGGCAGGGAACCA
Organism: Podocnemis expansa; assembly: GCA_007922195.1. Classification (NCBI taxonomy): domain Eukaryota; kingdom Metazoa; phylum Chordata; order Testudines; family Podocnemididae; genus Podocnemis; species Podocnemis expansa. Next base: position 60,859,492 of record ML681964.1, read on the forward strand.
CTGTGGAGAAGGGGGAAGTGGGTGCTGTGCCAGGCTCCCCTGCCCTACCTTCCCACTACCCAGGTTCCCCCTGCCCCCCCGCCAACCCAGTCTTGTTCTCCCTTCCTCTCTCCTCTCTTGCCACCCTTGTGCTGTTCCCCACATGGTTGCCCTTGTCCTCTTTTGCCACCCCTGCCCTGCTCTGCTCCTCACACTCACTCCTTCCACTGCACAAGAGTCCTGATCTCCCGTGTTTTGCCACCCCTGCTCTGCTATCCTTACAACCCCACATAGCAGCATTTCCGAAACTGAGCCATGGTTCATGAATATTCATAAATAATTTAAGTTAATTTGAATATTCATGAGTTTTTTAATAGTGGTGTGCCTCAAAAATTTGAAGGTATCAAGGTGTGCCAAAAAGAGAAAAGGTTGGGAATCACTGGTGTAGAGACTTAGGAAAGAGGGTAACGCACTGTGATGCAGTGGGAGATCAATTCAGAGGAACAATGCAAAGAAAAGGTGTTGCCCCACCAGTGTGCTACTATAGTAAGAAAGAGTCTGGATGAGGCTCAGAAAGCACAAGTGTTGGAGATAAAAGACCAGCGCACAATGGACATCAAGGGAATGTAGTGTGTGCACCCTGGGGAAGGTCTGCAGCTTATAGTAAAAGGCTGGGAGATGGATGACTTGATTAAGATGGAACAGTAAAGCCATCTTGGGGAGAAACGTGGGATGGAGTGTTAGGGGGACTTTGTCCCTGGGGAACACAGTGAAGGGTTGGTTTGCCAACATGATTACAAGTTTGACTCATCTGGCAGAAGTGATAGCCACTAAAAAGATAACTTTCATGTACAGGTAGATAAAAGAGCAAGCATACATGGGACTCAGCAGGAGGTCTAGCGAGGGCAGAACAGATAAAGTTAAGGTCCCCAAGAGGGAGAAAAATTCCTAACCAAAGGAAAGTGTTGAGGAGTGTAAATGATTATGGAATTACCTGCACTGTACACTTTTATCTGCCAGGAACTCCCAGACATCTAGAAATAAAATTGTGGCCTAATTAGAATATCTCCAGTGTCTCCCTAGCCGCCTCCTGGCATAGCCAAACAACAGTATACACAAATTTAATATAATACATGACATTGCAGCATATTTACAAAACTTAAGTTGATCTCAAATGTTAGATGTTCCCCCTCTGATTCGGTATCAATCAAAAAAGCTGCACTGTGAGGGGCTCATTGACACAGTACATTGTTTATTTAAATGATTTTAACAGATTCTAGAAGGTTTACATTTTAACATAGGTTATTGATTTAATTTTAAACATGCATATTTTAAAAAATGTACTTAATATTTTAAAAACTGATTAGTAGAAAAAAATCTGATTCAAATGTTTTAAAAATCAGATTTTCTTTTTCACACGCACATATATATGTATCCACCTGGGACTCAACAATTTTATTTTCTTCTATATTTCAATTCTTCTGGTATTTGTGCACAAATTATGTTTTATTACTCACTAGAAACTTACTATATTATTTGCATAAAGAACAGGTATTTCTCTTAACAATGAAATATTTAAAATGCTGTTCATTTAAATATCTTGGTTTCTAAGCAGAGGAATTTGTAAACTGACCCTTCAGCTCTTGGCCTCAGATTTGAGAAGAAAAGCTGTCTGGCAATATGCATTTAGGTTTCCTAGGAGAGCCAGGTAAAAACTTGTTAATTTTTACAATCTTCCTGGAAATCATTACTAGTTTTAGTTAAAATGAACAAACATTATGGATAGACTTCCTAAAATGTAATTTACTTTTTCATTTGTTCTGGTAACATTCACTACTATTTCTAAAAATAGGAAAACTAAGAGTTTAAAGTAACAGTTGCCTCAGCTTTATCCATCCTCCAGAACTTTGCAAACTTTATCCTAGTGCAGTGGTTCCCAAATTTTTATTTGCCATGGCACACCTTGACACTTAATTATTTTGAGGCATACTGTCAGATAGTCTTCAAATTAACTTATTAATATTCATTCTAACCCTGCAAGTATTTTTCCAAAAAATGCTTTTGCACACCTATTTAGGACTGAGGCCACACCCATGTGCCATGGCACACTGGTTGGGAAATGCTGCCCTAGTTATCCAGAGGCCCAGCTGGAGCCACTGCTAAATATTATGATCTGAGTTCTAAAGTAGTAAGCAACCACAGCCCTAGCCAAACAATGGAGAATTGCAGATGTTGAGCATCTCACAAAACCAACCCTTCATTGATTGGACTGATTTTACTATATCACTCATTATGATTGTCCTATACTTGTAGAAGACATTCTATGCTTTGGATTCTTAGGCCGTGTCTAATATACAGCATTAGTGGCAAACCTGAGCCCTTAGAGTTTGTATGGTAAAGATGCTCCATGCCGACAAGAAAGAAGTTTCCTGTTGTCATAACAGAATACGACCTTACGAGTGGCATCTGCTAATTCAGCAAGAGAAGCTCCCAACAATACAGCACTGTGTCCGTTAGTGCTTATATTGGTGCAATTTACATCACTTAGTCGGGTGTGGAATATTCACACTTCGAAGTGACAAACTTTGGCAAAACAAGCAATAGTGTAGACACAGTGGTTATGTCTACATTGTAAAAGCTAAGTCGACTTTATTAAGTTGACTTAATAAAGTCTACTTAAAGTCCACTTTAAGTAGACCTTATTACGTTGACTTAGTGAGTCCACACTACATTAAGTCGACTTCATAAAGTCGACTTTAAATGGGTGTCCAGACTTAATTCAACTTTATAAAGTCGACTAAGTGGCCCCACTCAGTCCACATGCCTTAAGTCGACTTAACTGTAAAGTCGACTTTATAAGCAGACCTTATAAAGTCGACTTTATTGCCCTGCAGTGCAGACAGGGCTCTGTTTAAGTCGACTTAAGGGCCCTTAAGTTGACTTAAACACAGTGTAGATGTACCCAGTGCTAGCTATTACCACAAAACACCTATTAGCCCAAAAAGCAAGGAATTAAAGCAGACTCGATTCACTGTGATTCAACAGATTTACATTAGCACGTCTCTAGTAAATGTCATTCATTTAATCAAAAGATCCACAAAGCCATACAACTTAAGCAATCTAATACTGAAACCTGCTCTGAAAGTAGAAGGTAATAGTTTTAGTTAAGGTAAACCACCAACGCAAAAAAAGGCTTTTAAGAATTCAGTTCTTCATTAATATTTAAAAAGAAGGGTTTTTGTTGTTTTTTTTTTTAATTTAATTTTATTTTTTTGGTCTTCCCAGATGTGTCTGTCATCAGTCATGTAAAATTGCAAGTGTTAAAGAGAGCCATACAGAACTCTGTGGCTCTTGTTTAAAATAACAGTGTGTTTAATGTCATTTTGAAGTCACTATTCCTAGACAAAAACTATATCAAAACTAAGTTAAAGTTGAAAATACATATCAATCACTTGGATAAAATACTTATAAAGATATTATAATTATCCTGTAATTATCTAAACCAAACATTATTAACTCAAATTCAGAGTTACACATACTATCTATTTAAAAATACCCAAGTATGGTAAGATATAAACATGAAAAATTAAGGTGTTTAAACAACCTTAACTCTGCACCCATTTTTAAAATTAAAAATGTGATGTATGAACACCCAACCAAACTTAGATGACTACCAATTCTAACAGTATATAAAACACCAATATCTTATCTCTTAATTTAACTTTTATGGTCACATTCACTGTTGCTCTCTGACTGATTTATGCCACTCTGGAACAATGCAAAGTAGCAAGGAGTTTACAACCCTGTCTTCCTCTTCCTCCCATTCTTCAAAATCTCTCTCTCACTCATTCCATTACTGAGATTATTGCACATTTGTGTGAATGGGCAGGAGAACAAGATATGCTAAATATTTTAATTAAAACTCTTTCTACAAGAGAAAGAACAGATTCATTGGTATATTTTCAGAACAATCATTTTAAATTCAAAATGAGTGCTCTATGTTTTAGGAAGAGATGCTGCATATGAAGAGGCTGAATCCCTGCTCTAAAGGCAAACATTAACTAACTCAACCTTAGGTACAACTTATGCTCCCATAATTTAGCATTTAACCATTAAATTTAGTGCTATAAGTTCTATTATATCTATTGTCAATATGTTAAATCAAATGATCTCTATTACCATATCTAAGTACATAATGACCATTTTCAGCAAACCTTGCAGTTTCTCTTTACAGGTATCTAACTGCTCATAAAGGGCATATGATTTATATATATTTGTTAAAGAGGTATTTTTGGCACCCTTGGTTTTAAAAAAGTGTCAGATTCTTTCAGCATAAAGGAATAGATTAAATGACCCATTAAGCTTTATTTAGCTGTAGTACCACTATAAGTTAATTAGTCAAAGGCAAGGTTTTTAGTCTAAGTCATAAATTGAGCCCAGTTTCCCACTGAGACCAGTAAAGTTAATGAACAGAATAGAATGAGACAGGTTCATGCAGCCTAGTAAAGGTCACTATTGCCAGAACAGTGTATTTGGACACTTCCTTCCAACCATCAGGCGTTACAGGTAGAAAATAGCATCTGTCACTGCCATTAAATGAGCTATACAGCTGTTTTCACATAAAACTGCAAACAAAAGTTGCTTTCTGTTTCATTTTTTTTTCTGAATATGTAATCCAAGATTGCTTAAAGCAAATAAGATTAAAAAGTTTCAGAAGATTTATATAGAATACTGCTAACTCTTAGAAAAAACACAAGAAGAAATACAGGAAACAAATCCAAAATGTGCTTGTTAATATGAAAGCGCTTGGGGGGGGGGGGGAGACACAAAAGCAGACTTAAGGAATACCCAATAACTTCACTCTCCATGTAAGAGCAGACTGCTAATATTACATTGCAGTCAGTTTTCCAACCCACCATCTGCCCATGTGAGAAGATTAGCAGTGTTTTGAAAGGCAAACACTAGTAATGTACTGTCACTACAAAGCAGTTTAACTGAAATTAGCAATTGCCCTGAATAAACCAGTCAGAAGACTGCTAGTCACTAAGGCCCTGATCCTGAAAACATTACACAAGTGCTTAATTTTAAGCATATAGGGTAGCCTCACTGACTACCTGAAATCAATGACAATACTCACCTGCTTAAAAGTTAAGTAGCTAAATAAATGGCCTAAATAAGTTATTTCACACAAAATATTTCCAACAAAAAGCCTTCACAATCCCTCCTAGATCAGTAGTTAGGGGTATGCACTATGGCTCAGTTATCTTGCCAACTTTTTTTATAATATCTAATACAGGAATTTATCAAGCTACATACAAACTTTAAAGTCCATGGATGAAATCCTGGTCCCACAGAAATCAGTGCACACCTCTCACTGACTTCCATGGACCCAAGATTTCACTCTACATCTCATCTGGCTTCACAACACTGACTGACTATGACTAGGTAACCCACACATATGCTTTTTCCTTTAATTGGTCTTGTTTGCATCTGTCCATTAAGACAGTAAGTTTCTCAGAAGGACCTGTCAAAATATCTGATTCCGTAATGCATCTCACAGCACCCCTTACCGATGTATAAAAAAATGAGAATGTTTATATGTTAATTATTGTAGATTAAGTTGTATCGTATTTAAGTGCATTTTACTAGCTTCTAATACTAGGCAAAATAGGAAAAATAAATTCATTTCTGCCTAATTATATGTACTTCATAAAAACAACCTACCATACAAGTGTGTAAACTGTAAGGGACTTCTTAACCCTCATAAACATCCGTTCTCTTCCCATATCTACCTAATTAAAAATGAGACTGAAAACAGTTAGCCATATTTTTACCTCTCAGCTGCTAGAATGAGAGGTTCAGTTCAGTTCTGATCATACCCATCTTAAAAAGAGAAAGAGCAGAAATAAAAAGGGCCCTGACTCACACAGCTAAAATGATTAGATAATGATACACAAGAAGACTTTTGCATGAGAAGACAGTAAAGAGATTGAGATTGTTTAAAGAAGAGAAGTATAAAGAAAGAACATGGATATGGGGGGGGGGGGAATTAAGAAACTCCTCTTAACATCTTAATATAGAATAAAGGGAATACTCAGTGATATTGACAAGCAAAAATGTAGAGCTTAACAGGATTTTTTAACATGTAACAATTAAATTGAACTCACAGTAACAAGGTATCAATGAGGCCAAGAGTTTAGCAAGATTCTAAGAATGAACAGACTTTTTTGGATAAAGAGAATAGAATCATAGAAACTGGAGAGTTCATCCTCTACATCCAGTCCTCTACACTCATGGCAGGTTCAAGTAACATCTTAAACCATCCCTGACAGGTGTTTGTCTTATGTTAGATTGAATAAAAAACAGTGATGTATAACCTCATGGTTCAGTACATAAGACAACTACTGACTATTTGAGGTTAGGAGGAAACATCCCCCAGAAGGATGACTGTCCAGTACACAGACTTTAGTATGTTCCTCTGAAGCACCTGTTATTGACCACAGCTGGACAAGATATCTGACCAGATTTAAACACAGGTCTGACATAGTATAACAATGCTTATACTTCTAGAATAATGCATTCAATGCACCTACCCCCTCAAACTTCCCCCATGCACTGAACATCCACAAAAATCAAAGGAATTAAATTCCCAATGAGTTACATAGTATTTATGTATTGTAAGATAAGATATTTGCATCTGTTTTAAATTAAATAAATTGTATGTTTGTATGTGGGGCAGGTTACAAGAACTGACAATCCAAAGACATTCATTCTTTCCCTACTAATCCGAGTTAACCTTAGAATAAAAATTTAGCGTAACAATTTCTCAGTTTTAAAATGTGGTATTCATTTCATTTACTCTTTCACTTTGCAACTGCCTGCAATACTCACTCCACCTCAATTGACATGATTTACTTTTACACTGAGTATCAGCGTATGGGATAAAAAATGTTCCTGTTGAGCTCAGACCAATTTTGCCAGTGAGACTTCAAATTTAATGGGTCCCCCCCCCCGAACTTCTAGTACATTGTAAATGAAAGGTTATTTTATATAATTTATTCTTGCTTACCTACTATGTTCCCACTTTAATGTAGCTTCTGAAACAAAAGCATCTTAATTATGTGAATACAGAATAATTGGTATTTTAATTTAACCAGACCCCAAAAAGGCAAACTTTGGAGCACCTTTAAGAAGAACTAAAATTTAAATAAATATTTTAATGTTAAATTGTGATGGGAACTAACTCTGTACCTGACACTTAAAAGATCCAGTTTTCAGCACTGCTGAATGTAGAACACAGAAGTGCTGAAAATCAGGACTAAAATTCTTTTCAACAGGCAAGAGAAAAGCTATAGTAAATAAGTTGAAACAAATGACCTGCAAGTTTTGGACTACCTGGAAAAGCTACACAGAATGTAATATTTCAAAACAAAAGGTAAAATCTCTTCACAATACACATACACACTTAGTATAGGCTTAATCCACAACCACTAAGTACAAATGGAAAAACTCCCTTTGACCTTAATGGTCTTCAAATCATAATCTACAAGTAACATTTAAAACTGTAATTATAAACAGCACAGAGAAGTTAAATTGATCTTCTAAATGTGTGAAAACATTGGCTTGAATTCTGCAAACACCTGTATGGATGAGTGTAACTTATATCATCCAAATAATTGCATTCAAGCCAATGAGACTACTCATGCGTAAAGTTAAACACATCTGTTAGTGTTTACAGGACTAAAGATTTTAAAATGGAATAAAAAGCTTATTATGAAAACATTTGAGAAAAATATCAATGACAGTTTTCACTGTTTGGCACGCTTTTGTGAAATACTGCAGAATTGTACATGAGAAACCTAAGGTGCAATAGGCTAAAAATTTTACACTAACCTATTTTCATTGTTGAAGACCATGTGAAAATGAACATTATAAATGAAGAAAAGTAATTTAGGGCCTGATCTCTTACCTACTGAAGACAAAAGGAGCTATTTTATTAACTCAATGGGTTCAGCATCAGAACATCTGATTTTCAACTCCTATCAAGTTTTAATAATAAGACAGTATAAATAGATAAGAAATTAATCTGTCACAGCTGATTTTTAGCTGATAATATTCCTTTAAAATATACTTAATATTAAGATGAATAGTTTGAAAAAATACAAAAAGCAATGTTTCTAATATTTAGTTCTGCAGATCATACCCTCATCTTTTCAGAAACTATTCCAAATAACTACAGCGTGGAACAACTACGTTGCTTTTAACTGATTTAAAATAAGTTTGTTGAACCATTTTACAAAACCCATGAAACATACATTAATGCATAAAAGCTAACCTGTGACCAGAAATAATTACAAACTTCTAAATTTGGTCCTCAGAGGAAACAGATGCCTTATTTATAAAATTAAAGCTATACGAGACTACTTTATTCATTAAGCACCTTTTCCAAGTAGTTTACCAGCGAACCTCAAGCCAGAGCAGTGATGCATTTAAATCCAGTAATTACTAACCGAGGCAATGGACTAGCTGTAACAATAAAGCAAGCATACTAATTCAGCTGCTACTATGATCTTCAAATCTCACATCCTGTCCTAATGCAATTAGTCTACAAAGAGCTAATTACCCTAATCGAGCATTCAGTTTCACTGACATCTCACTTCCTCTAACAGCTATAAACACCAGTGGACTAAGATAGAATCTAATTAGGTTGGTATATCATTGTTTACAATGCAGTTTGAACTGATTATGTTTACTACATACCAAAAATACCTAGAGCTTTTCATTTTACTACCACCTATTGTATACTTTTAACCAAAACTACTTATACCAGACTAGCTGAATATTTACTACCTATCAAAGAACTAAATTAAATCAAAGAATCCTTCCTTTCTAAAGGAAAATATGCCACCTATGAGAGTCTCCTGTGTTTTTCAATCTTTTTAAAGGGACTCTACAAAAATTAATAGACCCAAGTTTTCACCTACTTTGACAGTTTCAATTCACACACCCCTCCTACACATCTGCCTGATCATAAATAGTCTATCAGTTTCACACACACCTAGAACTGCAACACAGATGAAGTAATGCATCGCCCACTGAAATGAGTAACAATAAACAAGGAGTGCACACGTATGCTAAAGTCCATTCTAGAAAGAGCAAGGACACACCCAACAGAGTATTCCATTATAAAAGTGTTTTCTCTAAAATGCATGGAAAACAGGATTCTTATAAATTTCAATACCACAACAGAGCACACCACTAAAATGTTGACAGACAGCAAAGGAACATTATTACAGGAATACATGAGACTACAAACCAAACACAGCTATCTAGTAAAACTAGTCTTTGGCCTAACATTACTCATACTTGCCTGACTTTTGGCACCATCATTCGATGTTGTACCATCAATGTGTGACAGATTGATGCCATCAGCGTGAAGACTTCTTCACTAGCTGAATCTCTCCAGACCATATTCAATAGAGTGTTTGTCTGCTGTTTTGTATCCAGTTTCTTTAAACACTCCTCAGTAATATACTGTACTGATATTCTCCCATCACCCTGTAAATATTATCAGAAAAACATCTTTTTTAAACCCTATGGTACTGATGAAAACAAGCTTCAGAATTTTATACAATTAACACAATTCAGTCTGATTATAATTTTTTTCTTCTTAAAACTGTTTCACAGTTAAAGCAAAATATTTTGGATACAGGTTAAGCCTGTAAGGCATGCAGGTACCTGGTGTGGGTACAATATATGCCTGATCCCCTGTCTGCTGAAGTCACTGGAAAGATACCCTTTGGACTTTCAATGGGCTGTGGAGCAGACTTACATGCGGCTACTTTTTATGTCTGTGCATATGCACAGATTCTTGTCTGGTGTAAAATATTATGGCACCCCAGACATCTACTGAGCTATAATGATTTAGTTCATGAATATGAGCACTCAAATCTTTCATTGCCTCTCTATCCATGTGCATACGCCAATTAGGGATTTGTTTGCATGTATCTGAATACCTAAAGGACGTGACTATAAAGACATGCTAAGCGCTCATGAGGCAGGGGAAGTAAAGGCAGGATATGGTAGAGCTCTATTAAGTGATGGTGTCTCCTCATGGGAGAGTTAACCTGTTCTATTGTAATTCAGGACAAATGGGATATTAATCAATTATAGTAACTTGTCTTTGAATGAATCATTGAATTTCATTTTTACCTAACCAGCACTCAGCTACCACAAACCTCCATGGGCAATTTAGTTAAAGATCTGCCAGGATTTAAAGTTAACAGTCATGAAAATGCACTCTGTGCAGAAAGTTGGCACTGTGTCTAAACACAAACTAACATGAAATTTTAAAAAGCTGACAAAATTACCAGTTTAATATGTTTTTAAATGAATCAATTCAGTTATAGATACTAACTGGTAGAATATCATCTGACATGAATAGTGATATGTGAGCAGTGTAATCACAGTTTTTATTTTGATTAAAAAATATTTAAATAGAGAATTTATTCATATTAACAAAATGGTTATTAAACATTCTTAAAAGACATTTCATATTGGTTTTGATTATGTATGCTTAGTGCTCATTCTACAATAGCAATGGTAAACATGTTATGGGATGGTACATAGAAAGGGAACATTGTTATCTCCTGTAAATAGTTCAAAGGTTAATGCAACTTCAGATCCATAGCAGAATACGTAATTCATTGACTTTACAAGTCACCCTCACATCTTTAGGATGGTTTCGAAGCTACCATTACAATCTTTATTTAAAAATCTTAAAAGATAGATTGAAGTCTTTTATCTTGTATAGTTCTGTGCATACACAGAAAAACAGAACTTATCTTGGAGGCATATTTTACTTTAATCATTCAACCAATAAAAATAGCTTATTTACACCATCTTAGACAAACACTCTTGGGTGATGGTAACATTCCATGTACGAAGAGTAGAAGCATACATGTGCACAACCAACAAAAAAAATCTGACAAGTAGCTTTTGCTGAGAAGTTGTTCTCAAGACTAGTTTGTATTCAAAGTCAGCATGACATACCATATAATTAGACAATAAGAATAGTGTCCAAGTTTGGAGACAGAGAAACCAAAGTACCAACTTCAACACTGTAGTGTATTACTGGAACAGTGCATTAAAGAAAGTATTCCAGTTACTATAAGAAATAACAGAAACAGAAACAAAAAATGAAGGAAAGAGAACAATAAAAATAAAAAATACTACCCAGTTCTCATAACAGAGTAGGGGGGGAAACCTGGTGATTAAACCACTTGTTGTACCAAATCCTCACCCTGTGAAATTTCACATATTGTATGAGAACAGACCTCACATTGTCTGCATGCTTTGAGTGCTAATTGTCTTGCAAAAGAAAACAGAAAGCTTAACATCAAAGGAATCTGAGTCTGAGGCTCCTGGACACATAATATTCCAACTTTTGTTAGTGAATACCTCTTCCTGGTTTGAGCATGAGTGAATACAAACAGATGTTAAGATTCATTTTCTTGATGGGATTCTTAACATTATAGAGAAAGGTACTGTTTACACTGCAATCTATTTACTATTTATTAATTATAGAGAAATAAGTGTGCAAGGTGCCTTGCAATGTAAAATAAGACGAACACTTCATCATGTAAGACATATAGATAACAAAGCAATTCAACATGAGCAAGGGATGGGAATGAATGGACTGACAAACCAAAGAAAGGTGGGAAGCACACTATATGGGTGCATCTTATTCTTATTTTACATACTTCACGTACAGGAACTTTAGCATATGATAACATGAGTTACACTATGCTTAACTATTATTACTTTTATTTAAGATAAGGTGAGGACCTGGAAAAGGAGCAGAAATGATGATTAGCAGCACAATGCTAGCCATAAGAAATGAATTCTGAGAAGAGGACACCTGTAGAGGCCCAGTAGAAGAAAAGTCTATTTCAACAACAGCAAAGTAGCAATAAAGAGAAGCCTAATATGAGGAGAAAAACAGAGCGAGCGAAAGTATGCAGAGGAGAAAAGCAATGAAGCTAGAGGAAGACCATTTCTACACTAGAGCTTACTCTGGCAAAACTTTTGTTGCACAAGTGTGTGAAAAAAACATCCCCAAGCAATGTAAGTTTTAGCAATTTAAAGAGCTGATGTGCACAGCACAAGGTGAGTGGGACATGCTCTCCCACTGACATAGCTACCACCACTTGTTGAGCTGGTTTATTATGTTAACGGAAAAGTTCTCTCTCATCATCATAATGTGGTTACACAAGCACTTTCAGAACAGTACAGCTGTGCTGCTGTAAACTTTTAAATGTAGACAGGGCTTAAGTGTGAGTGAAGATATGCAGGCAAATTGGAAAGATCTTTGCGAGGAGGACAGGAACTCTGATATAACAAAGGAGCTAGAGAGTTTGTGAACTTAAGGAAAAAAATGTAACAACATCATAGCACCTGAAGAGAAAGATGTTTTTTCCAGGTGTGTTTGGAAAGCCAACTCACGTACCTTATACTAGCAAATGAAATCACTCTTACTTATACTATCTTCCTGCCTGAATTAATTTTAAGAGGTCACTTTTCCAAGAATTTTATTTTGCTTGGAAATGGCAAAACCTGAAAGTATGTTAAGTAAAAAAAAAAAAAAAAAAAAGCAGATCTTAGCAAAATTTATACAGATAATCATTTTGAGACTCTTTCATAAGCAGTTTCTATAACTATTTCTCTGTGGTTATTTTGAAATAAAAGATATTAGGTCCACACAATGTATTCTTATTCCAAAATGACGAGCTCCGTCATTTCGAAATAAGAGCCGTCATTTTGAAATAGCTTAAAACTTCTTTAAATTGAAACAGCTGTTATTTTGAAACAGTTATTTTGAAATAACGCCATTTGGATGTGTTATTTCAAAATAACCACTATTTTGAAATAACACTTTTGCCCTTCTCCTTCCCAGGCGCCTTCCTTTTAGCTTATATCGGGTGGGAGCATGGCCCAGGGAGGGGGCCATGCTGTCACACCTCCCATGGTGCCCCTCTCCTAAAGCGAAATAGTAAGTCCTATGTTTGGACAAGCTATTTCGCTTTGAGCTTTTCCCTTAATTTGAATTAACTTATTTTGAAATAAGGACTTTATTTTGAAATAACAATGTACGTGTGGACATAGCCACAATGTTTTACATAGTAACAAACTGTATGTGCATATGTGTCTCTGTCTCTTAAGACTGTATTGCTGTCTCTGTACTTTTAAGAATTCTTCGTTAGTATCCGTATGTTTGAACTGCCTACAGGCTCCAGTCATGGAGCAGGACCTCACTGTACTCAGCACTATTCAAATATGGAACAAAATTATATTTACAATTCCACTGAAAAAATCATTAGAAGCTGTTTACCTCTGAAATCTACATTTAGAGTTCCATTTCTGTGTCTGTGTGGAGCACAGTAATGTCTGTACACATACAGCAGCCTACTAATCAGAGTAACCAACAGTCATCAAGATCTGTGCCTCCATCAGAATTCCATTTTTGCACTGTAAATCACACCCTATTATGTAGCCACCTATGTAACATGCTAGCAGCCAACTAACTTGTGTAGCCACATAAAGTGCATTGTAATAAAACAACAATACACCCGGGAATGAAAAGTTTATACCTAGGGCCTTCTACACAGAACTGCAATGCACGCTACTGGGGTGTGATTTTTAAAGCACACTAACATGACATACATGGATGGGTTCATGTAGACCCTGCTGCTCCACAGAGAAGTAGGTTTTAATGTAGGTCTATCTGAAAGGTCTAAAAAGAACTTTGAAATAAAAAATTAATCTTCACTGCTTGGTGCATTTTGCATTTATAAACAAGAAATATTTTTTTGAAAACAATACAGGAAAACTGGCATTATTTGGTTTGAATGACCAAAAGTAAACATCTCTGTCATAACCACTGCTAGAACATTTCAGTGTATCAGTGGCAACCAAAATGAGAGGAATACAAAAGCACCTTCCTCAATTTTAACTATAGTGTTGCTTAATTAAGTTTTATTCAGAGGAACTTTGTAACACTTACAGGTGTGGTAATCATATTACTGATCTCTTCATCCTCATCTTCAGAATCACTGGTTGCATCTTGACAATTTGCACCAGTAGCAGACACAGGTAACTGAGAAAGAAATATCTGGAGTACCCTTAAATACACAAGTAGCCCCTCTTCTGAAAGGGATCCTATGGCAAATAAACAGAGGTAAAAGAAGGTAAGCAGATCATACTGTACTATGGCAGAATGCAACAGTACAACAGGAATCACTTAGCAATAAACAACTTGCCCAAAAACCCTGCAATTAAAAGTATGCCCCCTATATCAGTGGTTTCCAACCTGTGGTCCACAGACCCCTGGGGGCCGCAGAGCTACTCCAAGGGGTCCACGGACAGGCTGGAAGCTGGGGACTGAGGGCGTCAGGAGGGAGGTGCTCTGCCACAGGCTGGGAGTTTTTAAAACTCCCGTCCTGCCCCGAGCTTGCTCTGAGAGCAACCAAGCCTGTGGCATTGCCGCCCCCGGCTCCAGCGGCAAGGTAAGGGGGCAGGGAGTGGGATTGGCCCGAGGACAGCGAGGAAGCTGGTGGCAGGATGGGGTGGGGGGGGTGAATTAGGGAGTCGCTGAGGTGAGTCAGGGCCCAGCCTCACTGCGGGTGCCACTGCTCTGTGGCTGGAGCCCCAGTCTGCCGGTGCCCCCCCCCCCTCCACTGCAGCTCCGCAGCATGGGGGACAGGATTCTACCAGGGCACCTTCACCGCTGCGACTCCTCCAATCTGTGGTGAGGGCATGATTCTACTGGCACCCCCTGCCGTGGCTCTGCAGCTCCGCAGCGGGGCAGGATTTGGCTGGGGTGCCCCACCCACAATGGCGCCCCTGCTCTGTGGCACTCCACACAGCTTCCTAACACCCTGCAGCCAAGGGGGAGGGTTCCAACATTTTTGGAGGGTGGAAAGGGGTCCCCACCCTTGAAAAGGTTGGGAACCCGTGCCCTCTATTGTAAAGTATTGAATGAACCTTGGAGTGAGCTATAAGAAAACTACATCTATTGAACTTCATATTTTAAATTGTCCATCACGTCAGATGATGAAATATACTATGGTGATATGTACCACACCAATTCAAAGAACTATATTATGCAGTACACAAACATTGATTTTAACTGAATAGATTATATATTTTTCATACCTAAATATGTTTCACCAACTGTTAAAACAAAGTAAAACAGCCATGGAGCTCTATCATTTTTCCTTGAACACCTGCTTTCTCTTAATAGTGCATTCAGGAAGAGTTCATAAGGGAAAACTGTTTGCACATCTGCAAGCGCTGGAATGATGAAATGAAATATCTGATCTGTAAAAGGTGCAGCCAGAAACTCCTCCGTGAAGGCAGCAAAAATCTGTTGCCTAAAAGGGGGGGAAAAAGGTTTCTTTACAGAAAATGTAAACATAACTTTTCACTAGCACATCCATAAAATGACTGATCATCAACTTGCAAGTCTGAACACATTATTTTATCCGTCAAAGAAACTATGCATAGTTGCATTTCTTAATTCACATCATATTGAGCTTTTCAGATTACTCAAAAATTCATTTAATCAGTCTTCCTCAATATTATTCTATTAGTATTTTCTTTAAAGCCCTAATGAACCCTACTAAAACCTATTCTGAAACTATTTCAAGATTATGACCAAATATATTTAATTTAACACCACTTATTCAGAATTTCAGAAAACCTACTTCAGTGCACTATCATATACAATAAACCTAATTTTCTTAACACTGTGCACACAACAGCAAATATAAAATCTTAGCTAAAAACAATATGCATGTATCCTAACTATCTCAAATAATAAATTGAAACACAAATACTGAAAGATCTCCTTTACTCACCTTGCACCTTCTGGACAGGAGCTATATGTAAAGTGCAATGGTTTCAGAACATTCTCTAGCAGTATTTTTGCAATAGGAACTCGAGAGACATCAGAATATTCAATACTCGATGGAAGCTTGTTATTAATCAACAAATAAAGCGACCTGTAGTATCCTGAAACAAAGAAAAATATATGCAACCATTTATTTCTTTAGTTTTAAAGAAAACACTAATTTATCATTAGGAATTTTTTATAGTTCATAGCATAAACTGTGATTTTTAAACAAAATTGTAGATAAGCTGGGAAAAAATGGAGCAAAAAGTCAAAAAGCTATACTTGGAAAAGGAAATTGGACAGGTCATCAACAGGTTTTTGGAAGCCCACTTTATGTTGTAATTTACCCAAACAGATAAATGTACACAGAATTATCCAGACTTTCAAAATAAACTCCTCCTGCTGAACTGGCTCTTTAAAGCAGCTGTTACCCAGAAGCATAGTACTAACTCTTTTTCTTCATCGAACATGTTCTTCTACCACATTTCTGAAAAGTTTTTTGTTTTTTGTTGTTTTTTTTTTGAAACGTGGGGTGCGACTTTTTGGACATCATGAATGACTCCCAAGAGATCCACAGCCTTCCAAAGTACACAATATGACATCCTACACAAATGCATGCTGCTGGAGAAATGTCACAATTCTACAAACACTTCCAAGCTCTCATACAACAACATGATGTTCTATTGACTACAGACGTAGCTGGGAAGTAACCTGGACAGCATGCATGCCTTTAACATGCACGGACTATTGCATGATTCCACCCTATCTTTAAAACAAACAAGTAGTCCTGTCACATTTAACTTTAATTCATTAATTATCTTTAACTCACGTTCTCACTCCATGAACTTAAAAATGTAGAGCATGTGGAAACTGAGATGGATTCATACATTTCTGAAAGATACTACAGTTCTTATATACTTTTATCATCAGTAATAAAAGATGTCCTCCTATTAAGATTACCTGCTACAGTCAGTGAAAAATCATTCTGTAACATGAGATATAACAAAAGCACCTTTGGAAAGTTTCTAAGGCATCAAAAAGTTAAACTAACTTTGAATTGCTTCTTAAAACCATACATGAGAAAAATTTAAACATGCTCTGCAGCAGAGCATCACATCATAACAGTTGAAAGTGAAGAACAATAATGATAGCACTTCATAGCACTCTTATGAAGACTCCTTTGTTGCATCCATTTCCTGCAAAGAATATTCACCATTGCTGAAACTGGAAACGTGCATTTGAAAGCTTCCCTTTTGGAGGCTATAAAACATTTGTTCAGCTGTGAGACGACACAATGGTGTTTTATATTGCATTTTTCAAGTGTACGCTTGTATTTATAGACAGACATTGAACTTGCCTTGTAGCTGACATTTAAGTTGAGATTAGTACTTTTAAATTGCCTTCGCATGATAAAGGGCCCCAGGTTATCTAGATTTCATACATACCTATATATTTTATTAATACTAGGACTTTTGAACAAGTATTTTCAGCAGTAAAAAGTATTTGAGTTTATAAGCTCCAGAAATCAGTTTCTGATTTTTATGGGTTGCAATACTTTATATTGCCACACACACCTTTTCCTAGTTTAAGTCCATGTCTACACTAGGAAACAAGTGCACTTTTAAACACACTAGATAATGCGCACTCATGTGCATTACGATCCTAGTACTGGCAAGGTAGCTGTAGCATTAGTTGCTGTGAGATGGCTGAGAAAAACTAGATTCTCTCTAAATTTTACCCTTACCAACTTACATGTTAAAACAAATGGTTACTTAATCTTACTATTACTGTCGTTCATCTATAACCTATGACCCGCCCTCCTTCACTGTTACTATCCTGTCCTATAACTCAGGGATGTAGGGACAGTCATGGTCGCCCTGTTCTCTATGCTCTCAGATGGGCTGCATAAGGACAATCAGAGCACAGGTGTGGCTTTAAGGAACACAGTGGGTCAAGGGAATCTAAATCTAACTGCACAGGCCACATGCACACTAACAAAAGAATATATAATGACAAGTACTTAAAGAATTAAGCCCTGCTTTGTCTATACTATGATTTTAACACATTAGCTAACGTGTTAACTAACACGAGTTAAAAATGCATCCTCTTCCTAACGAAGACAAGACCTAAAAGACTAAAACACTTTACTTACTTCAATTCCAGGCAAGCACTGCAGAACTTTCAACAGTACTCTACTCCAAAACCAGTATTTAAATCCACACACACACATATTCTAATAAATAAGTGAGTTCACAGATAACCACTATGTCCTTTACAGGTCTTTCCTGAAGCTACTAGCAAATACAAATAAATACTGTAAAATGACTTCCTTGTGCTTTTCCAACACCTTGAACTTCATTTAAAATGTGATTGTATTTGACCTCAGTAGTATGCAAGGTCTTGGAGAAAATTCTGAAGCAGAAGTACTTAAGGATATTAAGGATAAAGGTAACTGGGATAAAATATAACATGGCTTTACAAAAGGTAGATTGTGCCAGACCAACCTGATCTCCTTTTCTGAGAGGATAAACCGATTTTTTAGATAAAGGGAATGCAATACACTTAATTTACTTAGATTTCAGCAAGGCACTTGATACAGTTCTACACAGGGAATTATTAGCTCAGTTACAAAGATGGGGATTAATATGAATATAGTAAGATGGATAAGGAACTGGTTAAAGGGGAGGCTACAGCAGGTCATACTGAAGAGTGAACTGTCAAGCTGTAGGGAGGTTACTAGTGGAGTCCCTCAGGAATCAGTCTTGGGATCAATCTTATTTAACCTTCTTGTTACTGACCGTGGCACAAAAAGTGAGAATGTGCTAATTAAGTTTGCAGATGACACCAAGTTGGGAGGTATTGCCAATACAGAGAAGTATTGGGATATCAAACAGAAAGAGCTGGATGACCTTATAAACTGGAGTGTCAGGAATAGGATGAAATTTAATAATGGGAAGTTCAAGGTCATGCATTTATGGACAAATCAGAATTCTTCCCCATAAGTTGGGATGCATCAGTTGGAAAGGACAGAGGAGGAGAAGGATCTGGGGATAGTGGTTGATCACAGGATGACTGTGAGCCGTTAATGTGATGTGGCCATAAAAAAGCTAATGCAGTCCTAGAAACATCAGAAGAAACATTTCAAGTAGAGATGGGGAGGTGTTAGTGCTGCTGTACACGACACTGATGAGACCCCATCTGGAATACTGCACACAGTTCTGGTCCCCCATGTTTAAGAAAGATTAATTCAAACTGGATCAGGTACAGAGAAGGGCTACAAGAATGATCTGCAGAATGGAAAACCTACCTTGTGAGAAGAGACTTAAGGAGCTTGGCTTATTTAGCCTACCCTGAAGAAGATTGAGGGGTGATATGATAGCTCTCTATAAATAAATCAGAGGGATAAATACTAGGGAGGGAGAGGAATTACTTGAGTACAGCACCAATGCAGACACAAGAATAAATGGATACAAAATGTCTTAATCAAGAAATTTAGGCTTGAAATTAGATGCAGGTTTCTAACCATCAGAGGAATAAAGTTCTGGAACAGACTTCCAAGGGGAGCTGTGGGGGCAATAAATGTAACTGCCTTCAAAACTGAGCTGGGTAAGTTTATGTAGGGGGTGGCATAATGGAACAGCCTGCTTTGCAAGCCGACTGATCTTTGGCTACTGGTGGTGGATGTGCCAGCGGCCTGAGAAAGGAGCACAGATGGAGTGGGTTCTGAGTTATTACAGAGAATTCTTTCTTGGGTGACTGGCTGGTGAGACTTGCCATGCTCAGGGTTTAACCAATCACCATAGTTGTGGTCAGGAAGGAATTTTCCCACAGGGCAGATTGGCTAGGGCTGGGGGGGGGGGGTTGCCTTCCTCTGTAGCATAGGTCATGGCTCACCTGCTGGTGAATTCTCTGTATCTTAAAGTCCTTAAATCATGATTTGAGGACGTAAATAATTCAGTCACAGGTTAGAAGTTTATTACAGGAGTGGATGGGTGAGGTTTTGTGGCCAGCAATGTGCAGGAAGTCAGACTATACGATCATACTGGCCCCAACTGACCTTAGACTCTATGAGTCTGTATTGTTTATCACTTCCCAAACTCTGCAAAACTATTTTGTTCCTCTTTTTTGTGTGGCAATTTCTTTCCATTAGGCAGCCCTCAGGTCCCCTGGACCAAATTCCACTTGCCTTAACTCACCTGAACTATTATTAACAACACATACTACAGAATAGCTTACACTGTTTCAATTAAAATATATATATATATATATCAGAGGCCCCTTGTGCTAGGCACTAGACAACAGATCATAAGCAACTGTTCAGTTCTTAGGTGCAAAGGCTATAAAGTAAGAATTCACAAACTGTTGAAGTAATAAATGGAAAGTACGTGGAAGGCAGGAACTATACTAGTAGCAGATACACAACACATGCTAGATGAATTGTGTGCAAAATACAGTTAAAAACAAAAACAATATTACAGAAGTGTTTTATAGATCAACTCAGGAGTCAGGTGTGATTAAAAGTATAGGACAAATGCAGATATAATGCAGTCTTGTTATTTCTGCTTTTGTGCCATGATTAGCTGGGTTTTACGGCCTTTGATTTTTAAGCTACCTAGACTTAAATTCTCACACATTAATTGTGAAAACTGGGTGTTATGTAGGAACAAGCTAACACCACTACATGGAGATGACAGTTTCCAAAATACTTTAAACAAGTCACAAATCATGTCGTTCTTAACAGCAGACTATGAAAATTTTTAATAGTTTCTAGGCAAGCCAATTAATGCTGCAATCTAATTCACACCATATTACATTCCTAATAAACAGTAATTTCCAAATGTAGCTGTTCTATCTCAATCAAGAGCACTAGCATAAGATGAGCAGGACTTAGCTCACTATGTATGTTTTAAAACATGGAACTATTCCAAGAAGTGGCTGTAGAAATGACATCCTGAAGTTCTGTGTTTTTTTCTATCAATGATTGTCAGGCCAAATACGACCAGTTTAAAAAAAAAAAAAAAAAAAGTTTCTCCTTTCTCTTAGGTGCAAGTTTGGCAACCTTAGCTCAGGACCAGGAAGCCAAGCTTGGTTCTTTTCTTCTCGCACATCCCCACAAGTAATAAAAATGCCAAATTATGCCCTCAGTGACACCTATGTAATCCATTAGCCTTCAACAGGTTTGAACAGGTGTAACTGATTGGAACACAGCAAACAGCTCTATTGAGACTGAACAAAGGAAATTGAATCTAGCTCACTATCTCTCTACTCTGCTGGTGCTAACAGGATTAAAAATTAACAAACACTTTAATAAAGATCATTTACTAGATAAAGCGAGATCATCTGTTGAACAAGAAGGTAACATTTTTACATAGTTATTTTTCAGAGTAGAACTAGTTATTTGCTCACATGTGAAACAAAAGTTAAGGGAAATGAAGCGTATTCCCTAAATATTAGCGTATTACACACTAAACAGTAAAACTATTTGCAGTAACAACCAAATAAGACATACAGTTTAGAAACACAATTGCAAAAAACAAGTATTAACCTTTAACCTTGTCTTTGCAAAACACGTTCTCTAGAATTCTGTGGCAGTGTCTGCTATCCTTAAACTATAACATCTAGTGGCAATGTACTATGTGCTTAAGCAACATGTACTTCAGCAGTTACCCACTTTTTCAAACTCTGTGGGTTTTCCACTTCTAATATTCCTGTTACTGACCTTTTTGAACCATGTAGTGCAAAATTTGTTCAATTAGTGATGCAGCATAGTTGGCATCTTGTAAAACAGGCAAATACGTATTCTCAGATGAAAATACCTCAAGCATTCTCATAGGAAGTGCAACATTCAGACTGTCATCGTTGCAGTTTTGCAGTAACCTGTAAATAAAATGAAATTCATAATTAACATGAGGTTTTCCCCATTTAAGAGTTATACACATACTTTTCAAAGTAAGCTACAAAGATTTTCAATTCCTCATTAAAAACAATCTTATAATGGATTCTAAATATTCCAAGAGTCCAGCTATCTTTAAAAGAGGAGTGCTTCAGTAACTCTGGAACAAAGGAATTGCCATACCAGATAAAACTCAATCCATCTAGCCTAATACCATGTCTTAGGCAGTGGCCAGCACCAGACTCTTCAGAGGAAGGGACAAGAAACCATGCAAGAGACCACAGGTCTGCAACCTGTGGCTCTTTGGTTGCCTCCTTGTGGCTCCAGGCCCCCTCCTGCCACTGGGGGACCCCGCAGGGTGCCCACTCCTGGTTCCAGGCTCCCTCCCTACAACCAAGGGACCCTGCAGCAGGCACTCTGGCCCAGCTCCTCATGTCAAGAGGCTACACCCACTGCAGCTCTCAAAACACTTGGTTATTGAAGGAATTTTTTAAAATGCTCCTTATCTTTCAGGTTGCTGGCCCCTGCAATAGGCAGATGTGGGATAAACTTGACCCCCAGAAACATATCATTCTAAATCCCAATATAGCTTAGGTAAAAAAAGTTATACTTCAGAGTTTAAGTACTTCTGTTGGCAATTTTTGTTTTTCATAAGAACATCCAACCCTTCTTTGCTAAATTCTTGGTGTCAATTACTTGAAAAGTTTATGCCTGTTGCATTTACTAGATGGACATAATCGTTATGAGACTCCTCAGAAAAGTAGTCCAGACCACCTATTTACCAAGAGAAATTATAGAACACAAAAATGAAGCCAAATCTGCCCAGATTACTAAACTGTGTGGAATTCTGGAGAGTCAGCTGAAGACAGATGTGTGACGAACTCCGTCCTCAGCTACTGAACAAAGTGCCAGCCACTGCATTCTCTTTGCTTCGTTAAACTATTCATGAACCAGTGGCAATCACAGAAATGGTATAGAGCAGTTGTGGCCAAACTGCAGCCGCATGCAGCTCTTCAAAGAAAAAGTGCAGCTTGCAGAAGAGCATGGCAGTAGATTGAGGGGAGAAGTGTGGCATGGTCAGGAACAGCAGAGAAGCAGCAGCATGGTAAGAGACCACAGGTAAGCGGTGACACGGTCAGACCTGGTAATGAAGCGGCGGATGGTCAGGGACAGTGAGGGGAAGCAGCAGCAGGGTTGGAGCCGGCAGGTAAGCCGCAGCATTGTTGAGGAAGAGAATGGGGGGGGAGGGAGAAGGGGGGAGTGGAGCATGGTTGGGGAGAGCAGAGAAGTGGCAACGGGAAAGGAGGGGAAGCCGTGGCATGTTCAGATTTTCTCATAGGTCCTAATGCAGTTTACTCATTGTTAAAATAGAATCATGTTTTATAAGTCCTAAACATGACGTGGAATAAGAAAAAAATGAAAATACAAAGGAGAAAAATTTAAAACCAAATGTAGATTACTTTCAATTTTTGGCACAACTTACTGCTGTGAAGCACTGCATGCCACAATGAAATTTGTTAAATCAAAACATTGTGCATTACTCAGAAATCAGCACCTGAGTAAGCTTTTACTTAATGCGTTGACAAGTTACTGCCCAGATTTTAAAAAACTTAACACTAGCCTGCAGTGTTCTACATCCAGGGACAGCTAAGTTTTTACTGTATAGGCCTAGTTTTCATGGTAACCTGAAGTAATTATTAGAATCTGACATTAGTAGGATCAATATTCACCCTGTTTTTATTATAAAATTGAAGTGAGAAATGAATTTTAAGCTTAGTAATTTTGGAGCAGGTAAAAGTATGTGGTTATATGACTCAGTGAGGCTCTCGTAGGTTTAATAATCAACTTGTGCGGCTCTTGAGTTCCGTAAGTTAGGCCAGCCCTGTAATAGAGTAAGCATATGGTACCATGCTGGTAAAGCACATACATCCAAGGAAAATTAGGAATAGAAAGGCCAAAAATGAAGTTAAAAAAAATAAAAAAAACCCACACCTTAGAAACACAGTTGTATCAGCTTTTGAGTTGTACCACAGGCAAGATGGAATTTCATTGCACAGAACAATATTGAAGCCTATACGGCCCACGGATCTAGTCTGTATTATATAGTTTCTTCTATTACATACTCATATCTATATTACAATGAAAAAAAATCTACAATCTCAGGGGCCACTTCCAACTTTGGATCTAGTCATTTAAAAAGAAAAAAAGCAAATAAAAGCATTTTCTTTGCCCTAAAGATATCCTGCCAATTATCATAATTTTACATTTTCCTATATTTAAAAAAACATTTCTCTTTCCCTCTTTTGCTAAATAAAAGGCCAATTTAAACAGAGAAATGGATAGGCATTGCAAGAGAATCAATGTCACTAAATATACACAAATGCAGAGAAATGCACAAAGCAAACCGCAAAATCTAATCTCTTTCACTGATAGTAATTTTAGCTGTTATTTGTAAACACAGTAGTTAAAAAGTGTTCAGAAAAAAAAAGCATGATTTTAAGTTGGCTGGGTCATATCAAATACCATGCGAAAACATATGCAGACTATATCCGCTTTGTGTTTTCTCTTTATGATGACTTATTTTTGTGCATCTATCCGTATGAATTTATTCTGTGGTTTTGTTTCAAGATGATCTTCCTACCAGAACAATAATTAACACTGAACAAGTTTCTCTCAAAGAAATAAAGTTTTCGATAAGCCTATTGTCTTCTAACCTATCGTACAACGTATATACTTTAAAGTTTATTTCCATGATAGACTTTACATTATCAATGGACACATTCAAAAGTATGAGAAAAATGAACAAATACTGAGCTTATGAGAATTGATAGTGTGAAAACATCTGAAAGAGATATATAGATGTTATCTGAACACACACATTAGCAGCAGAAACTTTCAGTTCAATTGCACTTATCACCAATGTAAAAGAGAGATTTAAACCAAAATGGATATAATCATACATTGCAACAGAATTTCAGCTGTCTTTATGACCAATATTTTATACAACAGAACAGTGGTTCCCAACCTGTGGGCCGCGGACCTCTTCCAGGAGGTCTGCGGCGCTGCTCCCCCTGGGGCTGGAACCCAGCTGTGGCCCCGATGCTCCAGCCAGGGCTGGATCCCAGTGGGGGTGGGAGCTGCAGAGGGCTGGATGCTGCCCCCATAAGCAGCGCAGTTTCCCTCCCCTGAAGGGGCTGCCTTCTCCCACTCCTCTACAGGGGCTGGTTGGGAGCCATGGCCACGGCAACCCCCACTGTCCGGCAGGGGAATGGGCCCGCAGGCAGCTCCCAAGCAGGAACAGCGAGCCATTGCCATGGGCTGCAGCCACCATGGCCCCAATCTCCTACCAGTAGGGGCTGCTGTGGCTTTGGCCCCCTACTTGGGAGCTGCCTGCTGCTCCATTCCCCTGCTGGGGAGCGCAGTCGCCCCAGGCAGTGGGCCATGGCCGTGGCAACCCCCGCTCCTGTCAGGAGAATGGGGCTGCAGTGACTGCAGCACACGGCTATGGCACACTGTCCCTCCCCGGGAGCCGCTGCTGCCCCATTCCCCTGCTGGAGTGCCGGAGCTGCTGTGGCCATGGCCCCCTAATGGGGGGTGGACCCTGCTCCCCGGCAGGAGAATGGTATGGGCCACATTCTGACCCCCCGCGGGCCAGACGCTGCTGTAGCACACTGCCACAGGGGTCACTAAAACTTTTTTCCCTCCTCAGGAGTCCCCAGCCTTATAAAGGTTGGGAACCCATGCAATAAAATATACATAAAGAACTCAATGGTAAAACAATTTCTAAAGTAGAAAGAATATTCCCAAATTATTTCAAATTTTAAAACTACAAATTACCATCCCAATTAGAGTGAAACTTCACTTCGGCAAACTGATATAATGAAATGAAAAGCTCTTAACTACAATTAGGTTCCAACATACCCTTTATTTTAGTTTGCGCTCTTTATGTCATAGTTCACTACGCAGATGATATAGAGTTACCAGAAAAATGGAAAAATTAATCATATCCAAGTGCACCAGGCACTACGTCTCTAGCAGTCCCACTAACATTAGCTGAATTCAGACCGCTAGACTAGACAAAACATATCTACACACCTACCTCCATTGCTGGCTCTGCACCTCTAAGAACAGATAACTGAATCCTCTTCACAAGACCTTTTAGGTCTGAATGGAGCTGGCTAGTGCCATCACATCAATGTTAAGAAAAATCACTTTGATTCCCCAAAAGGGAGCAGGCTACTTCAATAAGACCCATGTCAGCTACCTATCTCTTCCCCAACATTTTGCTGCCTATGGTGCTATGAAGGCACCCTCAGGATCACTATCTGCAGTTACCACATTGCTAAAGTTATGTCATACAAGCATGTCACATCCCAAATTCAAAATGAAGTGGGAGCAAACAATATTAAACAATCTCATTTGCCATAAAGGTATTTCCTGACCAGCTGGGGATACTAGTATGAATCATACAGCTCTTCACGAACTGTCATTCATTCCGAGGAAATGTTCTGACTTGGACAATTACTGCTAATGGCCCCAATTTGGAAAAATGCTGCAGTCATTAGTCAGGACAATACGCAAGCATGTATTTAAGTCTGAAGCCAATGGAAAATAAGCACATGAATAAGTATTGCCCTAAACAATGGAAAGCGATCTCTGTTAAATAAACAGAATCACATTTAATTCCTATTTTCCCATCTGATATCAATACACGTTTTCTGATCATCATTTAGAAGTTATGGGGGGCGGGGAGTGAAAGAAAGAAAGAAAGTTTTACCTGCAACACAGGCCCAACAGTCTTTTTATTTGGAATAAGCAAGTACGTCTGTCAGGACCATCCAGCTGCTTAACAAACTGTGAACTTTGTTTAATTAAGTTCTGATATATCCATATCTGGGAAAAGAAGAAGGCACAAATTTGATCAAAATCCCTGTAAAAATGAATCTTATTCATGATGGGCAGATAGTGATAACCACAAACATCTGAAAGAACACTTTACCGAAAGATATCATTAAAGTTAATTCATGGAGAAAGCTATGATTCAACAAGATTGAGGATATTATATTTTGGCCCTGTATAAGATGCTATGAAAAATGCTATTCATAACATTATAAAACAAAATGTATGTTTAGCACTGAGCGTTATGAGAATGCAACAGGTCATTAAACAACAAAATTCCCTAAATCAGAAGCTTAAGCAAGCCATTGGCACAATAAGTCAGTTCCTCAGGCACCAGCTATTGGAATCATGTGATTGCTAATATGTCAAAAACAACTTTCATTTTGAAAAAGTAATTTCTAACCCTTACGTTGTGAAGAAAAGCTTGAATATGAAAACCAAAATCTAAAGCCATAGCACAAGCTTCTCCATGGTATAAGCTTCTCTATACATCCATGACCCGCTATTCAAGGCAACACTGTCACCATTCCAGTAAAGGGATGACAGTGTGAAAAAAGAAAAGAGCACACCTGTGATAATTTGCGAATATGCCTGAACAATTTATTTTGTGTGAGATTATGCATCCTGTGTGTGTCAGGCTGTGAACTCCATTCTATATGTGAGGCCTTTTTACTTTCCTGGGGTCTCTTTTTCCATGTTGCTTGAGATTCCAAAATTTGACTGGGGGGGGGGTATGCAGGACACAAGAGCAGGCAGCTGACTCTAGGTAGGCAATCACTGGAAATATATTCACTCCACTGGTCCCTACCTAGACAACAAAGTCACCTGGCAAGATTTTGTGCTTATCTGAGGAAGCTGCTCTGTGTGTCACCTGACACAGGCAGCTGAAGGTTCTAAAAAGACCAGAAGCTAGTGTTCCCACAGGCCATTTTCTCCAGTCAAAGAAGGAGAAACAAATGAGCTTGCAACACATTAAGATGCTGGGAACTCCCTTCCTGGACCCAAATGCAGTGATGGAGCTAACAGGTGCACATGCACTGCCTTCTCAAGCATCAAGCAACTGACAAAAGTACATGTATGACACAAATTTTCAGAGGGCGGAAGAGTGAGACTGCCCTGGACCCAAACACCAGCAGTGCCTACTGTTCTAGAGGGCTGGGGCTGGCTCCTTGCTCAAAATATTGTGACAGGGTGCTTAACACAATGTTACTCCCTCAAGTTTGGCCTAGTCATGCCTCCATCTTGATGCACTGCACTACAATCCCATGTGCCTGGCTGTGACACCCAGAGTGTGGAGCTGGGTCCAACTCTGCAAAACAAGAGCTGCTGCTGCCAGGTAAGCGTGGGGAAGATATGCTCTTCATCTCGCCAGCAATATCTCTTTCCTCCTAACTCTCCAGGGTACAAACCCTGGCTCCACTGCTGCCCAGTTGGTCCTCCAAGGACTCAAAATGAAGAGATGAACTAGTGAAGGACACTACATTTTAAGAGGTTTGTGTTTGATACTACCTGTACACTCTTGGGTTCTGTGTAATTAAGTAAATGAGAATAAACATGTTAAGCTTTGTGTGTTAACTGCTTCACAATGCTGCATCCCCTTGGGAGAGAAACTAGAACAAGAAGCTTCATAGCTTTAGAGGGGAATTCTGGCAGAGAAGTGTATTTAACTAACTGGTGTCACTTGGAGTCAGTGCTGGTCCTGGTGGCTCAGGGTAAATGGGGTTGAAGAGCTCCATTTCCTAGAAGCAGAGCAGACTAAGAATCAGTGTCAAGGAAACGTGCCAGAGAAGCCAAAGGGAGGACCAGTGATGCAGACCGCTGAGGCACCAGAAGTTTAACACACCAGGGAGGATCCATAGCCACAGAGGCTGCAATTTCCCTCTCAGCAGTCCTAGTGAGCAGCCATGAGGGCTGTTTGCTAGGATCTGTGATGACTGCAAACCTGAGCCTCCCATCCAGCAGAAACCTCACAACTACAGGGACGGGTACTTCACTCCACCTCCCCTGCCGCACTCCTGCTGCTCAAAGGAGAGGGGAGGGAAAGAAGAGGGTCTCATAATGCTACTGCGTCTCTCAGATGGGAGGGAGATGCCCTGCCACCAATACTCTAATTGGGAGCAGTACCATAGTAGGCCCCTTATTGTGATGTGCCAGGTTGCTTTTATTTGGTCCTATTCCTACAATGAGGTAAACTACATTTAAAAGGTTCTCTTATCAGCCTCTTACATGGCAATCCCAATTTCTACAATTTGGGAGGAAAATGCTACACTTACAGCACTCTGTTACATTATCTTAGGTGTAGCATTTAAAAAATGTTTAGTTTTTTCAACTATTTAACAAGAACATTTCAAAATACATAGAAAATAACGCCATTTTCCCCTAATTCATCAACTTCAAAGCATTGTGTGTGAAACATCATAATGTGTCAATAAAGGAAAAAAGAAAAAGAAAAACTGACTAGAAAAAGTACGTATCAAGGGCAAACAGCATGCTCAATTAGAAATTCTCTTCTTGCTTTCTTTCCTCGGCCTGGATTTACTGAGTAAGTTTTATGATTCTTTTAACGCTTTTTACGTTTTCTTTGATGTCTTTATTAATTACTCATTTCCTCTGAAGTTAATGTAATTAGGTTATTCTTTCAATAGGAAATATCTCCAAGACTTGATTACACTGCTTTAGTACCTTCACAGGGAGAAAATACTGATTAATAAACCAAGCAAGGAGTCCTGTTGCACTTTTGAAGACTATCAAATTTAATCATCACATGAACTTTCATGGAAAAAAATCCCACTGGGATTTTCTCCCACAAAACCTTGTGCAATAAATAAATTAGTCTTCAAAAGTGCCAAGCAACTACTTGCTTGTTTTGCTGAACTAGACTAACAGAGCTACCCCTTTGGAACTTGATTAAGAAAGGGCTCTTTACCTAAGCAAAGACAGTCATAACAAGAACCATTGGCTGAAAATGAAGCTAGACAAAAATCATATGGGAAGTGTGGCATAAATTTAACAGTGAGGACAATTAACCAATGGAACAGACTTCAAAGAAATTAACCAATGGAACAGACTTCAAAAAAAGTGGTGGATTCTCCAGCTCCTCATATCTTCAAATCTAAGCTGGAAAATACATTTTAGCCAAACACCAGTTATTGAGCTTAATACAGGGGTAACTGAGTGAAATTTAACAACCTGTGACATAATCACCTGTTCCCTCTTGCCTTAAACCTCCATGAATCTATGAAACACTTTGGTGTCATCTGACTGGTTCACTCAAACAAACAGACAATTTTTAACTATTTGTAAAATGCTGACATTTCAGGTTCTCCAGTTATAGAAAGAGCAGGCATTGAGGGATGGCTGCAGCAGGAAAGAAATATGAATTACGTCATGGCTGCTTTAACAATTTGTTGGGATAAGAAAAGAATGCCTTGAACACACTGATAAATTTTGCCAGAAGATCTGACTACCAATCTGAGTGATGCAGTTGGGAAGTAACACTTATTAACATCAGAAATAGTCTAGCAGGTAGATTTTAAAATAAGTATAATCTGATACCCTATCCAGGGAAAACGCTCAGGTAATAAACATAAGGAGAGATGTAGGGAGATGGTGGTAAAGAAAGTGAACAAGGAATGCAGAAAATTCTCAAAGCTCAGCTAACAGGCATGTCACGTCTCAGCCTGTTTTGTAACGTGATTTGCACTATTATATAAATGAACAGTGTACAATTTAATTAAAAAATTAAAGTTATTGCTTGCAGATGCAGGAACACTAAATGCAGAAAGCACCTGACAAAAAAGTCTAAGGCACATTTGGGTGTTCTTTACTGAAAAAGAAGGAGATTCCTCATTTGAGAAGTTTTTATGTGAAAGATGTTCATCCCATCTTTGGAAGTTGAAACTGAAAACACTTTGAACTGTCAACAGTGAAAAAGCTTATACTTCACATATTTTAAATGTCCACAGTCACAATACTTTCATACCCATTTACTTTTATGTTTAAACCTTTCCTCCTTGTAGGTTTTGAACTTCGACAGACACACTGTATTCTTATCAGTCACTGCAAAAAATTTAGGGACATCACAAACTTTATGGGCAGAAAAGCAGCTACAGATAATCAGAGGGGGAAGTGTTAACAACTACCATGTTTTCTAATAATGGTGATTTATTTTGATATATTTTTCTTATGCGTTACATAGACCGCTTATGTTAAAATTCACAATGGTTTCTCAAGCTTTCTGATATTTTCAATATTTAATTATATACACAAGCAGTTGATCTTATGGCTATTACTTTTGAATTAGTGCTCAACAGGGAGTTCAAAGAAGAAAAAACCACCAAAATCCACCAACTCTGTCAGTCCTTGAAACTGGATTTTAAAAAGGGGTTACAGAATAGCCACATTTCTAACAAATCAGCTACCTATTCATTTCTGCTGAATTAAGCAATTAGTAAAACAAAAAATAGCAAAAACCAAAGCTATCTAAAGTAGAGTAAAAGACGTAGTGGCACTCACCAAACGCTTAGAATCCTCACTCTGTCTATAAAAAAACAGAAGCTGACGTACTAAAAGGGTCAGATTAGCTCCACTGGTATTTGAAACAGTTCCTCCAGATTGTGCCAAATTCATACAGCGATCAAATTCACTTCTTTGGATGGAGTACTTAAAAGTTAAAAATAAATTAAAATTATGTTCTGACAACATTAAAACATGAATGCAGGATTTTAACTCATTATGAGTCACCATCTTAACTGACAGGCAAAATGGATGTACTATTTTGATCTCACATATTTGTTAGGTGTCCAAGTTATGCAAATCTCCTCCACAGCACTATGCTGATTCTTTGTTTACAACCTGTGCTGAAGACTCATGTGAAGAATTACTACCATTCAATATAAACTTATTTTGAGACAGCCCATGCTGGGGTAGCCAATTCATAAACAGAAACAACCCTTCACAAAAGGCCCAGTAGTGTCATACAGAAGGCCCTTCAAATTGACCCATCATCTGAATTATACAAAGAAACATGCTTTGTATGACACTAGAAATGCCATTTCAATCATTTAAAACACCTTTCACCCGATTTTCAAAGGTCCTAAGCAATCCCAGCTTTTCCTCATGTAAATTGGAGCTGAAAGGACATGGTCCAGCAACACCCTTACACATCTGCGTACTTTAGAAATGTGAGTATTCCCTCTGAAGGGACCAACCCATGAAAAATCTGACTTTTGCTTTTTATTATTCTTACACGGATTTGCACCATGCTTACCATAAGAAGCCAACAGAAATGACCAGGGCTGTAGCAGTAAGAAACTCAAGTTTCAACCTAACTGTTTTACACATTTATTTTATACCAATCTCCTTCAATTTATGGAAAAAAAAAAAAAAAAAAAAGCCTACTTGGTACTTTCTGGCTCTGTACCCCCGTACAAATGACTGGATGATTACTGCATTTTTCAGCCTTCGCCTTTCTTCCTATCAAACGAGAAAAAAAAAGGTAGTCAAAAAATCAAAAAAATGCACAGCTGATTCTATTTTCTATAATTTTATCACACACCTGTATTGAAAATATGTGTCTTCATATACTTTGTCCAATATGCTTTTTTGTATACAAGAAAAAGGTACTTGTGACACATACATTAGTGATATACACTTTCAGATACACAATTTAATCCTACCCATGAAGAGGTTCCTTTACTGTAGGTTAGTAAAGGCAATATAAATGTATAGTAGGACATAAGCAATTTTTAATAATTAATAAGAAATATATGAAATAATGTCATGATTTCAAGAACAGAATAGGAGTTTTCAGATTACATTAACCATATGGTTTTAACACAATATTTTTCAATAAATTGGTTCAAATCTGATAATATGGTTTATCCTTTGTCCCAAGTGGTTAGCCAAAGTTCAGGGCCTTTTAGGGTTGTTTCTGTCAGGGTAAGAAATCAATCATTAGCTGAGTATACAATTAGTGTAGCCTTGCTGTCCCTAAAGGGATCGTTTGCTGCTGAGAGGATGGTGAGAGCTCGTGCTTCAGATCCAGGGACATGGTATGGAGATAGGGAAAAATATTCCTACTGCAACAAAAATTAAACGAGATGAGGAATATTTTATGGAGCGTTCTAAGCATCTTAAAATAGCATCTCCTTAAAGAGAGAGAGACTTACTTTCTGCAAAAAAGACTAATCAGAAAGCCAAGCTGGCTCAGGTACTAGGGAAGGAGTTTTATAGTTTCTTCTACTAGTACAACCAATTAAGACAATAAGCAGTATCTGAGGGAAGTGCATACAGAATTAAACTTCCATTCATGCCTGTACAGTTTGGTAGGATAAATTTATTGGAGGCTAGATGGGGAGGAAAGAGGATAAAGTTGTAAGTAACTGAGTAGGGAGCTCTCAAGGCAATTCCTGAGGACAGGGAAAGTAGGCAACAGTAAAATCAGTGAAAGTCACTTAGGTATTGATTAAAATTTTTCCTTCCTTAAAAAAAAAAAAAAAAAAAAAAGGAAGCAGCAGCAGCAGCAGCCGCCACTGTGATGAACTAACTCCTGTTTATATTTTTAAGGCCTGTTCAAAAAAAAAAAAAAAAGGCTAAAATCTCCACATGACATTTGATGCTATTTAAGTTTGCTGTAGCAAGAGAAGTCATGCTTAATATTTGAATTTACCAGTGATTAACTTACCAAATATGTCTTTGTCCAGCTTGGTAAGACAAGCCATTTTAATGTGGGATGGCAAAAAACATTAGAAGAATTCCTGAAATATGATCCAATAGCTACAATACAATTGAATCCCAGTCCCCAAAAAACTAATCTGACTATTTCAAAGGGTGAGCAAATTAACTCCCTGCTGGGCCCAGATCAAAACACACAAAGCTGCCCCTTTGGAACTTGGCAAAGATTTGAAGGGTTTTAATGGACAGAAGGGCAAAATTAGAGGGAAAAAAATCTCAACTATGGAGAGGTTCCACCTCTCTGTATACCACAGGGTAAAATTATGGAACAAGGCAGATATATTTTCCCTCTTTGTAGGTATGGGTTTCATCCTAAAATGCCTAATTGTCCATTAGTGACCCATAACTGCCAGTATTTGAAGTCTGAGGTCACTACTGAGATTTCATTGCATGCAGTTTTTTCAAAGCCATAACTGATTTTATTCACTAAGAATGCATTTAAAAAAAAAATTTCTACAAAGGGACTCACCTTCATGCTGTAAAAGTAATATATGTGAAAAGATATGCTATACACACATTAATGTGATACATACACAAAGCATGTGCCTATACTATACATGTACATAGTACTTGGCTTCTGATGCAAGTATTAGCGGCCAAATTACTGTGTTAGCTGCTTGTCACTGAGCAAGAAGTGTCTGAAGCCCAGAACGGTATCTTTGCATGTTGGTAAGGATTGATCAATCACAAATGAGAGTAGGAATTTAAGATACAAGATGACAAATTGCATAAGCAATAACAGTAATTGCATGTGTATATACAAAAGATAATTGTACAGTCAACTTGAAAAATTAGATCCTTTTAGTCCTCAAAACTCAGTAACTGAGGATAAAAACCAGTGAACTGCAGCAGAACATGTTATCAGCCTGGCAAGAGAGAAAGCACAGGTTTATAAGACAAATGTTCTTGTTCACGCCGTTCATCTGCGCAAAAACTACACAGATACATATTATGGCATCGTTGTCTGAGACCAATTATCTCAATTTAAAGGGGTATTTTTCACCTCCAAGATAGCGGCAAATCAGTTTTCCTTTCCACTTTGTGACATTCTATTGCCAAGTTTATTCATTAAGGACAACTGTGTAAACATGGTATTTTCATTAAGGACAACTGTGTAAACAAGGTATTTTCACCCTTCCAATTTATATTCTCATAGATGGCTTTGAAGTAACTGTTTATGACAGCAGATGAATATCACCAAGACAGGACTACGATTTAACTGCATGCTTAAGGAACATCATCAAAATCATTCCTAATACTTAGACAACATTTTTCATCAGTAGGTTTTGGAGTACTTACAAAAGAGACAGTATTGTTATCTTCTTTTTACAGATGGTGAAGTGGAGGCACAGAAAGTGGCAGAGCCAGGTAAAGGGCCTGGATCTCCTGAGTCTCAGTACACAAGAACAGGGGGGAGGGGAAGCATAAAGAGAAAATTTCTGGGCCTATATTTTTCTCTTTCTGTTAAGGGCCTGATCCAATTCCCATTGAAGTCAATAGCAAAATTCCCATTGATTTCAATGGACAAGGCTTCAAGCCCTAAATTCTTTTTGTTTTTAAACAAATTACTCTTTCATTAGAATTTTCATATTGCAGCTAATCTAGGGCAAAGAATATTTAAATTGTTCTTTTGATCCTAATATACTGGAGGAACGAAATGTAGGCAGAAAGTTAAACTGAAATAAACCTAGAACAATTTCAAGTAAAGTAGAACTATAAAGTACAAGAATTCAAGTGTAATATCATCATGCCCAACAAATTTACAGCATATGTGCAAGCTGCTTTTTTGCAAGAAACTAGCTCTATTTTACCTCCCGTTTACGCCTTTCTTCCTGGGTACGATGCAAAAGGGAAGCCTTTTCTTCCTAGAAGGAGACAATAAAAATCGCATCAGTGTTTTCATCCAAATATTCTGGTATTTGCATCAAATAATATTTATTTTTTGGAATGGTTCACAGTGTAGAACACATATTTTACAAATGGGGACCTGAGGCATGGAGAGATTAACCCCCCAATCCAACAAAATACTTAAAAGCGTGTATATTTTATGAATGTTATACATATTCTTAGTACTTGCTTGGGAACCAAGTAACTTTACCAATCTGTGGCAAAATCAGGAGACCAGAGTTCTGTCCTTGAATCCCAGTTCTTTTTGCCTTAATCACAAAATCATTAGGCTCCCTCCATTCTCACAAAACATGGTATGAGGAGAAAGAGGTCAACAAATAGTCTCAACATATTGTATTCATAAAGGATATTCTGATGTCCTATTAATAAAGGAACTTTTTTTTAAGTCATAGGGAATCAGATTCAAGCTACAAGACGAAACTCCCAGGAAAATGACTGCAAAAGTATTTTAACAGGCATGATGGAGTACTTGTGAGAAATTTGGAAGAAACATATTAAGTGTAAACTGCAAACAGAAAAATATACTTCCACGATAAACTGAAAATCAGCATTTGAGCCAAAGTGTTTGCACGTGTCTCTAAAAAAAAATTACTTAATAGATGTACCTGTACTGTCTCAGAAGAAATTAGCTGTCTGATCCCATGTTATGCAAAGTACTCAACTCCCATGATAGGCAACAGGGGTTGAAAGCACTCATACCTCACTAGATCCAGCTAGAATATTTATTTAAAGGGGTCTCTCTTGTCCCGTCCCCCCCCCGGCTCTAAATATGGGGATACCCAAGATCACCTTTCTCTCTCTGATGCTCTCAGCAATTTCTCATTAATCTACAGAAATTAGCGAAAAAATTGTAGTCAGGCAGGAGAATGTACTACTCTCAAATAAACCAATAAATGCATCTGAAGTGAAATTTTAAAAAACCCTCTTCATAAAAAATATTTATTCATGTCTCAACCAAGAAAGCCCAATTGTCTTTGATTGCCAAGAATACAGTTGCAAAAACTGAAATCTGAAAATAGACTCTAAGTTCTTGTCTTATATTGATTAGGACCCTATTATAGATACTGCTAACAGACATGGAGGAAATAAGATGTACATTGTCCTCTAACTTCACTATAAGACTCAATAGACTTATACAAGATACAGAGACAATGTAAAATACTGAAAAAAGAAAAGTCAAAAACCAGAGAGATGCATCCTATTGAAAGAGGATTTAGTAAGTATTTTGTACAGCTTAATGGAATAAAAAGACAGACAAATCTCACTACCTATTCCTAGATTCACAGACTTTAAGACCAGAAGGGATGATCATGATCATATAGTACAGATTAGTCACCACAGGTCACAGAACTCCCCCACCCATGCCTATAATAGGTCCAATCTCCAGCAGACTTACAGAAGTCCTCAAATCCTGATTTAAAGGCTTCAGATTACAGAGATTCCACCAAAAGAAGCAAGGAGTCCTGTGGCACTTAGAGCAGTGGTTCCCAACCTTTTCTCTGCCATGGCACACCTTGAGACCTTCAAATTTTTCAAGGCACACCACCATTAAAAACTGCATGAATATTCATAAGTAATTTAAGTTAATTTGAATATGCATGAACCATGGCACAGTGTTTCGGAAATGCTGCTATGTGGGGTTGTAGGGGTAGTAGAGCAGGGGTGGCAAAACAGGGGAGGTCAGGAGTCATCTGCAGTGGCAAGAGTGAGTGTGGGGAGCTGAGCAGAGGTGGCAAAAGAGGACAAGCCCCTCCCCACTGCTCCAGCAGAGAGCCCAGAGCAGCATGCATGGCAGGGGAGTGGGGGGGGGGGGAGAGGGCACCGTTGGTGCTGCACCAGGCCGCCCTTTTGGCCACTCGCCCAGTCCCGTGCACGGGGGGGGGGGGGCAGCGCAGGAACCTGCCCCTCCCCCAGGCCGGCCAGCCCCGTCCCCAAGCACCCGTATCGCCGCCCCTGCACACAGCCCTGGGGATGGCCCTGGACACACCTACTGGTCCATCAGTTCCACTCTGCAGACAGAGCCAATAAGAAAATACTTCTGCTCAGAAGCATATTACTAAACTTGTCCTTTATCACACTGCAAAGCTGGAAGTTAAAACAGAAGAAGAGAAAGAGACAGAGAGGTGAAAACACACCTGGCTAAAGATGAACTGGAGTGAGTGAAGGATGAAGAGAGAGTAATGAGACAGAGATAGCTGGGGTACATGAAAAATTGGGCTGAAAAAAGATAAACATGGACAAGAAAAAATCATAAGAGGGAGTGGAGGCCCAAAACCATATTCTCATTATAACCTTCTTTCTCTCATTCCCGTTTTATGGCCCAGCCAGTTTCAGCAGATTAGTGCCAAAGGTGTAGCCATGTTAATGTAGTCCAGCAAAACAAACAAGGAGTCCTGGGCCACTATTAAAGACTAACAGAATTATTTATCACATGAGCTTTCTTAGGAAGAAAGTTTGCCATATGAATTGTCAGTTTCCTCACACCTGAGCAAGCACTTGTCTAAACTAGTATGCTTTTAAAAAATAAAACTAAGGCTCTTAAGTCAATATTATACCAAAACTTTAAGTATTCAAAACCCTTTGACTTTGAAGAGTATAAACTGGATATTATGACTGAACTAACTTTCAAGATAAGAATACAAAAATTCCATGTGTACAACATAGCTAAGTCCCAGTCCACTGCTGGCAAAATTCAGCAGTTGACCGGAGTTATGCAAGCTACACAGAGCAGCTTGCATAACTCCTAGCAACTTCATAACTCCCCCTTAGCACGCTGTCTTCACTGAGCTGCACAGACAGAAAATGTGTTCCTGTCAACGCAGCATTACACCAGGTGAGTGTGTGGTTTTATTAAGTCGATTTTAGGATCGACCAAGCATGTCTTCACTGACCACTCTGGAGACATGGAAAAAAAATCAGTCTGACAACAGTAAATCTGCCACCACCAGTGTGGACATACCCTAAATAATGGCCAAAGGAGAGAGGAGACAATACTCTTAGTTTATTTGTTTTTTAAACATCAATACAATGGAGTTATAACTAAGATTGAAGTGTACATTTATAACGAAAATCAGAAAAAACTCATTTTGACTATGGGATCTATTTAACTGTGAAATACCTTCCAAAGTGAGTGGCAGAAGATTCATCACTTAAGACATTTAAAACTACACTCTATGAAGCATCAGGAAATGTACAACAGCAAATAAACCTTCTTTGACAGGGAGACTGAAGAAATAGGTCAGCTACTCCATCTCTAACATGTAAACTCTATAATTAACTTTTGCGAAAAAGCTGAGAAATTATTTGTATTTCAAGTGCATCTTTATCTAATTATAAGTCTTTGTTTTTGCACTTAGCATTAGCATACTGGAGGAAGGGACTGTAGAGCAAGTTTCACTAGCAGATGCAGTTGCAAAATCAATCGCAGCAGACAACAGAATCACTCAGAAACTAAACAGAACTGTGAATATCTGCAATCTCAGTACTGGTGCTGAGTCATACTCGACTTCTTCCATCTAGAGCCAACTAGTTTGCTGACAGCTTCTAGATAACTTTCTTAACTTGCTCCCCTGACGTATAGCAGCAGCCAACACAGTAGGCAGTCACTTAGGTTTTAATGGTGCTGTGGGGTCCAAAATCATCTCCATCTTATGTCATCCCTCTCCCCTCTTCTCTGCCTCAGTGCTGCTGTTTGAGCCTCTATCAGATGCAGCTGCTGCCCCTCACTCCCAGAATATCTACTAAAACTGCAGTGATACAGAGAAGACTAGCATGGCCCTACACAAGGATATCAAGCAAATTTGTTAAGTGTTTCCTTGCTGGACAGCTAGCCAGCCACTCTCAGCTGCAGCAGCATGCACTTATGCTTTCTCCATCTTGAGGCCATGGACACAGGGGCAGGAAAGCAGCAGATCCTGCCTTGGCACCCTTAACACCTAAATCAAAGAGTCTTCGGGTTGCTTATGGCCCAAGTAGGAAGAGGAGAGATGGAGATGGGGTGAAGGAGAGCAGAAACATAAACCTGAGGAAACGCTGAAGGGAAGCCAGAGAGAGGGGCTGGCAATCTTGAATAGCTCTACACTTATAAATGAACCCTTCATTATCAAAGAAGCGAGTCAAATATGTGCATGTTAAAACTCTACCATGGCAACAACTAAGTAGGGGGGGGGGGAAATCAGGAAAACAGCATTCCAGTCCTTCATGTCACTGATTTGCTCTGCTACCTTTAAATGGATTGTTCTTGCATATTGTTTATCATACATTGCATATCATTATTACTGAGGGAAGTCATGAAAAAAGACAAATTATTCTACTACATCCTAAAAAAGGTAAGTGGGGAGACAGATCACCTGGCAGTTCTTCCTTACACTCAAAGCATGGATTGTGTCTGTGTGTTTAGGACAGCATGGAAGTCCTCCAGTCTCCCCCTGCCAAGGCCTGTGTGCATGACCCAGCTTTCCACATGGCCCCCCACCATTATTGTTCTTTCTGTCCAGAAGCAAAGACATTCAGGGTGTCAACAAGTTCAACTCTATTGGGAGAGCAAACAGAGATGAAATGGGGAAGGAGGCCATTGTGTGTCATGCTAGGAAGCTTTACTGGTGCCATCAACCAGTTTGATCTACAGACAACTGAATTGCTGCTTAAAATTGTGGCTGTGCTACTCAGAGGGCAGGGCTCCATCTATCCTCCATTCTTCCTTATTCCAGTTTTTAAAAGTGTCATTCAAATTCTGAAAAAATATCAAAGTCTTAAGAATAACAGTTTAGAATGAAATAACTTCTGCAATCTTAGCTATCACTTCATAGTTTGTAGCTTTGGGTCAAGGATGAGGGAAATGCCCTGCGAAGGAAGAAATCTCAAGTTTCAAAGGCTTCCCAGTGAAATGACTACAATACTTGAATAGTATTACCGCTATCCTGTCTCTACTCCAGGGTCAGACAAAACTAGCTCACAGCTAGGCACCAGCAATTTTACTTTTGGTCGCCAAACAGCGCTCCTCCATTATACTTCTGCAGTGAAGCTAGGCGACAGGCTACTAAAACTAGTTGTCATGGTGACCAGACACACAGGTTTGTTGAGGTCTGCTCTACTCTACAGATCTGGAGTTCAAAATCTGCTGCAAAATTTAAGCTTTGACACTGAAGAAGTATTGGCACAGGCAGAACCTTATATCAGTTTGGAGTCTAGACTCCACCTCTGCATAAGGGTCTACAACTGCTGTACCTGTTGCAGAAGTGGGCCCTTAGCACATAATGAAACTATGTAACTCTTTCCAAGGTTACCAAACTCCAAAACACAAATTTTAATCACATAATGTAAAGCCCCAGGAGCAATTCATTTCAGCAGTGAACTGGAGCACAGCTCCAAATCCAGTATAAAACAATTTCCTGTAAAATCCATTCCCAAAGCAAAAATGACCTGCACAAAATCCTCTAAATAAAATAATATTAAAGACTTCCTTTTTGAAAGAAAGTATTAAAAGCTTTCTATCAATAAATCAGTTGTGCCACACAATTCTTCCTTTAAACAGATCCCATAATTCTATCACTCCTAAGTTTTCATCATTGTAAATCCAGATCCTGCAATAAAATCTATGCAGGCAAACCACTGAGCCTGTTTAGATCTCGCTGGGGCATCGGGGCCTAAATTCTAGTGTTTCTTAGATCACTAATTTCTGTTTACTTCCTAGTGAGTCATTCAATGTACAGACTATAGGGTACAAGCTGAACACTTTTTCTAAATTCTATCAGCATCCATCCTACAAAAAACACTCCAAAGGATCCTCGTTCTTAAAGTGATGTTAATGTAAAAACTCATACCAATATTATGTGAACAAATTTCTTAGTTCATTATTTAAAACCTCATATTTGTCAAATAAAGAATTTTAAATTTGCTTTACTAGGCACAATTTAAGCTTTGTTAACTTTCCCCATTTCTTCCAGAACAATTTAATATATATATATATCAATGAAGTCAGTTTCACTTTCAGTTTTGTAGAAGTAAAATACTTTTGAGTTATAGACACTGCAAGGGAATATTTATTTTAAAACAGCTTTTTGTTTGTTCAAATTATGGCACTCCTTAATGGTTTTCGATTTTATAAAAGTTTGTCTTTACAAATTCTACAAGTTGAGATAAGTTTCTATTGATTGTGTCCCTTTAACAGTTTGTCCTGCCAAGTATTACAAAATATTACTACCATGTCATTACCCTACTAGGAGCTCCCATATGCAGCTCCTTAAATCCCTTCCCTTCAGTGATACTCCACAGGGGGACAGGGATCTGCCAAGCCAATGAGGATGCAGTTGCAAATAGAGGATCCAAGTTTCTGTTGAGGGTTAAAAAGCTGACCAATTTGACAATTGGTCAGTACTGTAAGTCTGACCTTAATTCGGGGCTCAACAAATCCCAGGCACCAGTTTGCCATGGCACCTAGAAATTTCATCCTGGTGCCTAGCTGCGTCACAGCACTTCCAAAGCAGAAAGCCGCTCATCATTGGAAAAGACAATAGTTTTTCCCTACAAAAAAAAAGCCCCAGCTCCCCTCTCCCCACCTCCTGCCAAAACTATCCTGGGTGGTGACACCCCCCCCCCCGCAGTAGCACTGCTGAAAGTCCTGATGGTGGCTTTTTTCGAAGTGCCACAAACACCCCTTGCTCCTCAGTTTTTGGTCTGGCTTCTAATTGAAAGGCAAATTTGTTGATCCCTGCATCCAAAGTATTTAAAGCAGTGCTTAACTGAAATCAAGGGCAGCTTAAAGATTTTGCATCAGGCTAGCAAAGTGATTCTTTGACCCACCATTTCCCAAACCTACCCTCCTATGCCCAAAATCAGAGGTTCTGTAGCTGCTGGTCTCTCATGCTCCCCAGACACTCTCTGGAACAGACATAGAAGATAATCCACAA
Organism: Podocnemis expansa; assembly: GCA_007922195.1. NCBI lineage: Eukaryota > Metazoa > Chordata > Testudines > Podocnemididae > Podocnemis > Podocnemis expansa. The sequence continues at coordinate 60,901,766 of ML681964.1, forward strand.
GTAAATTAAGGTATTATAGAGATTTTTCTTCCACTTTCAATTCTGACACAATTTTCAATTTGAAAAGTACCTTTCAAACAAACAGGCCTAGAAACTTATTTTATTAATTAAATGAAAACTGGTAACTAACTGTCAGACGTAACTATGGCAGAGCCAATGGGGAAAGCCCCAGGCCAAGTGGAGCGGCTCAACAGAGCCGCCTTATTAAAGGGCGGCTTTCACGGCTCCAGCTCCAAGCATCGCTAATGGCAAGAGGCGCATTGCAATCAGAACACGCCCTGGGTGGCAAAAACCAGCATTACGGCTCTACTAACTGTGATATCAAAGCACCTCAAAAACAAGGGTACCAGCAGTCTTTGTAGAAAGCTACATGAAACCAAGCCATCTTGCCCTCAAATTCTTAATAAATTCTGCATGCATAATATCTGATCCTGCAACCAAACACACAACTAGTGTGATTTGTCTTATTGAAATTACAGGGACTACACAGGGAGGTGAATACTACCAGTACTGTTTACAGGTGCTTTCATACAAGATACCATATTTGCATAGATTTATTCACAGTGCAACATCTAGAAAAGTACAAAACTATTACAACTGAAATCTTCAAAGGAACTCTTTCAGGCACCGTAATGTTATGCACAACTTCCCCACCCCCCTCTCCTCCCTCAATAGTTTTAATGATACCTAAAACAAAATTAATGATTTTTTTTTTTAGGTTAGTGCAAAGAGTTTAGCTGAATTTAAACATTTGCCTTCAAAGATAATATTCCAGATTATTTTCATATACATGAACCAAAAAGTAAAATGATCTAAAAACTGAATTAGTCTATTTTCATTCTGAAACAGTACCATTTACTTGAACCCTAACCCTGCAATTGTATCAGTTTAAGAATTTGGCTGGCCTTCAATGAAGTGCTGCATTTTGGAGCAAGAATCTACTTGGATGGATCCTTCTTCAGGATTAGAGCTTTAAACTGTGGGCCAGCAAAGGACAGTTCCAACTTTCACAAAAAGTTGATACAAGAAGCAGGTTTTGCCCTTTGTAAAACTGAAAGCTATTAGCATGGGGAAATTCCCCACAAAAGTCTACCATGTGTGTTCAGAAAAAAAGGAGATGTATAACTCCTGAACTCTATGCAAATATTTGCCATACTAGTATATCTACTATAGTATGTCCTGTCATGAAGTTGTGAAAAATACAGGTTATCTCAAGAAATGACATGAAGTTCAACTACTACTTTCTCCAAACATTTAAGTACTTTCTTCAAAACACTTAAGAATGCTAGAACTTCCTATATTCATAATATCAAAAACTGAGAGTAACTTGATCGAAGTGAATAGTCCCACTGATAACACAAAAACACTAGATCTAAGAGGGCAGATTCATGCAGCAGGGCAGAGCTACTGACATTAACCAGACCCACCCACCTTCACCAGTTTACCTAAGTGGGTCCTATGGTGCAAAATTGTATACTAAGGGCACTTCTACACTGACAGCTGCAAACCACTGCATCACCCCGACGTTCTGGGCACGATTCAGCAGCGAGTATGAACTCACTGTTGTGCTCCAGAAGTCAGCTCCGGAAGTCCTACCCCCTAAAAGACGAAGCTGAAAGCCAACCGCAAGCCATTTGCAGTCAGCTTTCCTGAGCATGTCCCGGCAGCTTAGACGGTCCCCAGCGGACACGCAAGGTATTTTATGTGCTTTGCACATCTTCCATCAAAAATCCAGGTAAGTGTAGACTAGGGCTCAGTTTCGGTTTTCACCTCTCACTTCTGAACATTTACTTTAGCAACTTGTCCAGTGTGTGTTAGTTCAGAATATATTAGTAAACTGTATACGCTATCATAAAATATTATTCTAATCTATCATGATTGGGAATCAAACTGCAACTTGCATATAGTTGAGAAATTAATTGTAGTGTCAAAAGATATTATTCCATTCTTGAAGAAGGAACATTCAGTGTCAGTGATATTACTAGCTATCATAATTAGATGCCAAAGGACGTAAAGTACCTAAAATACATTCCTGAAGAGCAGGGCATGCTCTGCCAATTGTCACTTTTATCTATTAAGATTTATTCTACTTTTGGCACACAAAAATGTAATGCCATGTATGTGGTCTAATGACTATAAATGGCTTTTAGTCATCAGAGATGTCAGAGGAAGATAGTTTCTCCATAATTCAGATGAATAGTTACATATGCTTAATACAGTTCTGATGTGAAAATATGTAGCAGATAATATTGTGATAGCAAAGTTCACTGTGAATTTACTATCAGGTAACAATTTCCTCTGATTAGCTTGGACTGTCTAAATTTACTACCAAACTGAAAAAGTCCTAGAAAAAAATGTTATAGTGCATGGACCCAAATCCAGGATCTACTCCAGTGTTTTCCCAACCAGTGTCCCGTGGCACACAGGTGTGCTGTCAGGCCTGAGCAAGCGTGTCACTGAATTTTTGGAAAAACTTCTCAGAGTTCTGGATTGGGTCATGAATAGGCATGAGTTTGCTGGGAAACTATATGGTGGTGTGCCTCCAAATAATCCATAACTGACTGTGAAGAATCAACTGAGATAACTGGCTACCTTTCAAAGCAGGGGTCTCAAACATGTGGCCCGTGGGCTGCATGCGGCTCCTAAAGCTATTTCTTGCATCCTGCAATGACACAACCATTACCAATATTTGCAATATCACTGTAAGGAAAGGTGTCAGTGGTGCAGCCCTCAGGCTACCGTACTAAACCTCACCTGGCCCTCTGCTAGTCCTCACGTGGCCCTCGTGGAGAGTTGAGTTTGAGACTCCTGTTCTAAAGGTATCAAGGTGTGCCTCGGCAGAGAAAAGGATGAGTACCACTGATCGACTCCACCCTATTTTTCATCCATGTTCTTGAGCCATCAAACAAATCACTGTATCAGGGCTCAGACAGCCCTCTCCCCCCATGACAGTGAACTGACGAAGCAAAGGGAGTCACACCCACTCGGTCAGCCTTTTTCCAAAAACTCAGTTTGCTCTTTACCCCTCAGGGTCCTGCACCTGCTAAAATTAAGTTATTTATAAGGCCTCCCATGCAGCAAACCCTAACCAAACCATTAACTTCCTTTTAAGCAATCAGCAAGAGGAAGGGGAGCTCTGACAGTAACCCAGCACACTAACAGCACCTACCCACTGCTGCTAACTCCCCCCGGGATTGCAATTTGCCACTGTCAAATTCAAAAACGATAGCCATGTTAGTCTAGTCCAGCAAAAACACAACAAGGAGCCGTGTGGCGCTTTAAGACTCAGATTTATTTTTTGCATGAGCTTTCGTGGGAGAAGATCCCAAAGCTCATGCAGAAAATAAATCAGTCAGTCTTGACCCCTTGTTAATTTGCCATTGGACTGCAAGCCTCGTGGAGAAAGGCCAAAGCGGTGAGCTGACAACCCCAGCCGGAAGGGAGGCCGGATGAATCTGCATTAATTCGGGGTGTCACGAGAGGGGCAGGCCTCTTGGTCTCCTTCAGCAAAAGGAAGGAGCCGGGAGCCCCGTGGCCCTGAGGACGGACCAGCTGGTTTATGGCAGGGCTTTGGCGGGAGCAATCCGGCTGGCTCAGGCTCCCCTGCCGGGGCGGGGTGGGTCACTGCAGCGCCCTGCGCCCCTCTGCCGCCCCCAGCCCGGGGGGCCAGGGGGCAACACCTTCCCCCCCCCCCCGCCAGCGCGGCCTGGCTCCCCGGCCCGGCCCGGCCTCTTACCTTCCTGCTCGCCCCCCCCAGCGACACCTTGGGCCTGCTCTTGAACTCGCCTTCGAAGCTGAACATGGTGACGGCTTAGCCCATGGAGAGCGGCCGCCCCGCGCCGGGCACCCGGCCGCCGCCTCCGCCGCCCCCCGGCTCCGCGCCGCCCCTGCCCGCCTGCTCCGCTCCGCTCCGCTCGCGCCCGGCCTCAGCCGCTGCCGGCGCCGGAGAAAATGGCGGCCGAACAGCTCCCGAACGCGCGCGCGCGCCCGCGCCGGCCACGAACGCGCGCGCCTGGGGAGCCGGGGCCTCCGCCGCGCGCACGGGCGGGGGGAGCGTGTGCCGGGGCCTGGCCGGACACAGGCCGCCGGGGAGAGGGGTCCCCTTGACCCCCCCCCACACACACAAACACACTCGCGTTTCCCGGCACCCCCAATTTCCCAACACTCCCTGCACCCCCGCAATCCCCTGCAGCCCCCCAGTTTCCCTACACCCCCTGCAGCCCCCAATTTCCCTACACCCCCTTCACCCCTGCAATTCCCTGCACCCCCTGCAACCCCCCCAGTTCTCTACACCCCCTGCAGCCCCCGAATTTCCCAACACCCCCCAACTTCCCAACACAACCCTACACTCGCCTGCACCCCCCTGAATTTCCCAACACTCCCCCTGCACCCCAATTTCCCTACACCCCCTTCATCTCCAAATTTCCCAACACTCCCTCTGCACCCCAATTTCCCTGCATCCCCCTGAAATTCCCTGCACCTCCCAATTTCCCTATACCCCCTTCACCCCTGCAATTCCCAACACCCCCTGCATCCCCCTGAAATTCCCTGCAGCCCCCCAGTTTCCCTACACCCCTTGCAGCCCCAGAATTTCCGAATGCTCCCCTGAATTTCCCAACACCTCCTGCACCCCCCAATTTCCCTACACCCCCCAGTTCTCTGCTAGTAAGAGTGTTATACTAAATTAGTGAGCACCCCCAGTACCCCCCTACACCGCCCCTGAATTTCCCAACTCCCCCTAGTTGTCAGCTAGTAATGGTGTTATATAGAGGCGGCCTTAGGCAACTGGGGGCCCTAAGTGAAGGCCCTTTATGGGGCCTCCTATAGGCCCCCACTGCTGCCCTCACCAGGGCCCCTGGCCCCCACTGCTGCCCTAACCGCCACCACCCCAGTCCCAGCTCCAACAGAGGGGAGCAGGGGCTGGAAACCTTCCCGGTCAGAGGCTGCGCTGCCCGCCCAGCCTCTCTGCACCAGGGGTGCAGCAGCGCTCCCTGCCTAGCCCCAGCTGGCCTCACCTCCCCAGGGGAAGGAGAGTGGCCGGTGCAGCGCTGCAGCTTGCTAGGGGTGGGGACCCCTGGAGCAGCCTGCTCTGAAGAGTTTGGGACACTTCGCCCCCAGCCGCTCCAGGTCTGAATAGAGGCCACCCTGCCCCCAGACCTTGGATCAGGCCTGGGGTGGCCAAGGGCAAACTGAACTGTACGGTACGGCTGGCTGGGTGCACTTGGGGAGCGCTGCTCAGCCCCCACTTTAGAGACGCTGGGTGGGCAGGCGGGCGGCACAGCCACTGGCCCTGGCAGTCCGCAGCCCCCCCCCCCCCCCCATTTCATTTCTTGCCCCTCATTGTCCCTGGGGCCAGCTGGTGGAATCCCAATTCCCCAGACTCGTGTCAGTTATCCTACCCCCTGAGTCTGAACCAGAATTCCCGTAATCCCAACCCAGGGCCACCCCCTCATCCACAACACCCCACCCCCTTATCCGTGTCCAAACGTCACCCTACCCTGTCCCCATCCACTGACCCTGAATGGCCCCTTTGGCAAACCTTGGCCGAACCTAAATGTCGCACCCATAGTCTGAAACCCTGATACACACGTTTTAGTGCCTCCAAAATGCAGTGGCTCTATGGAAACCCAGAATGTTCCTAGGAAAAAATATCTGTAGTTGCACCTCCCATTAGCTGAAGGATTTAGATGCTTTTCCTTTACAGGTAAATGGGAGTTCCCATATGTAAAACTTTCACTGAATCCCATAGAATCATAGATTTAAGTTTGGAAGAGGTCACCTAGTCCAACCCCCTGCTTAAATCAGGACCACCTAAGTCATCCCAGCAAGGGCTTCATTAAGTCTCCATTAAGATTCCACCACTCCTGAGGGAACCTATTCCATTGCTTCACTACCTCTTAGTGAAAAAGCCTTTCCTAATATCCAACCTAGAACTTCCCCAGTGCAACTCAAACATAAATGAAGTCTACCCCAAAACAGAACCCTGATTCCAGACCCCTTTCAACTTGGAAATTCAGTCCAGATCCTAACTTAGCCCTGACATCATAACAGGACAAAGCACAGATTTGGTTCTAGTTTTGGATCTGACCTTTTCATAATTATATTTTCTTAATTATTAGTATTATAAATCTCTTTATATTCTGTAGCACAAAAAGCACTGGAAGGCACTTTACAGATTGTTCCTGCTTCAAAAAGCTTATCGTTTTAAGGTTTAGATCCTCCATCAAATCATTTAGCACAGACTTTTGTACCTGTATGGAAATGCAGAATCCCACTGACTTCACCAGAGACTTTATGGCAGAAGAAGGTGTGTGCAAACAGATTCAGCGCAGGATTGAGACCTAACTAGATGATCAACAGAGGGTTGTAGAAAGGGCATAAATGAGCAAGCAACATGACTAAATGGTAAAGCTGAGCATGCACCCTGTTTGTCTTATTATTTCATTTGCTTGCTCTTCAGTTTTTGAGTTTTTAAGTATATTGTTTCAGGCCCATGAGATGCCCAGGAAATGAGTCCCACATACAAGGCCTAAGAGCCTGACTCAAAAGTCCACTAAAGTCATAGCTGTCTATTCATTGATTCTAATGAGCTCTGGATCAGGCTCTAAGTAGAGCTTTATGTGTAACAGCCTTTGACAAAACACTTTGACAGAGTCCAACTTTGTTCACTTACACATCATGATGATACGAAGCTCATCTGGTGGCAAATTGTCCATGAAGAAATGCTTTGAGATATTCCCATTATTGCTAATTGACATGAGCCTAGTGGATGTATGTATGCATATTTTTAATGATTTTTTTGCACATGGCCCTAGCAGCTGCTCTATGTATATATTAATTAAATGAAGAAAACTAGCATAATAAATAAATGTCTGCCTGTAGCTTCATATATTGACTATATGGAACTTATTGAAACTAGCTAAACAGACAAGAGGTTTCTCTGTTTAGTTTCTTTTTTTAAAAAACAAAAAATGTGCACACAGATATAGAATCATAGAGTTAGAAGGGATTTCATGAGGTCATCTAGTCCAACCTCCTCCTAAAAGCAAGGCCACTCCCACTAAATCATCCCAGCCAGGGTTTTGTCCAGTCAGGCCTTATTGCCAAAGATGGAGATTCCACTGCCTCTCTCGGTAACCCATTCCAATATTTCACACACACCCCCATGAGAAAGTTTTTCCTAATATCCAACCTCGACCTCCCTAGCTATAACTTGAAACCATTGTTCCTTGTTGTGTCATGTTATCGTTGAGAATTTAAGGACACAAAAGTCAGGAAACTCAAATTTATAATTCATCTGGAAGACAGAGAATTGCTCGTATTTTACACCTAAATGTAAAAGTTCAGGAATATACATCTACTTGCTAATCCGCTTCAGGTAGCACCAATATGAATTCATTGGCTGTTGCCTCTTGTACCATATTTCAGCTTTTTGACCCCCTAGATAACACATAATATGGTTGTTCCTTAACTCTTTGACCTTCTTTATTTTTGTACATTCTTTGAGCCTTTTTTCTTACCAAGCCACACAGTTTCTTCATCTTCTCCCATCATTTTGCCAGAGCAGGGCCTATAACAGATTGCTCACAGGTCTGGTATCGTAAGTAGAAGCCAAGTTGCCGTTATTCCTTAGAAAACATGCTACTGTTTATGATTTCCATGTACCTAACAACACCAATGTTTTTTTCAGCATAATTTTTTATTTGAAAATAAAAATATTTTCTAACTCAGACACATTGTGCCACAGGCGTAGCACTTCTGTCTTTGATGACTGGATTTTCTTTAAATCTTCAGCCTACAATTCCTTCTCAGAGTAAAAGACAATTAGAAATTTTACGCTTAGAATTTTTCACTGCAGAGTGGTGACTGAAATATATTCCATTACATCTGTCCTTACACTATTGCTATTTATTTCTGCATGATTGCTTATAAAGTAAGGCAAAATTTTTCCAGTAAAGTTTTTTCATCTGAAAGGTACTCAAGATTGAAGCCAAAGGCACATAAGTCAATGCCAATCCTTATTGGCTTGGTACAGAAGCTACTGCTTCTACTCCTGTATTCCTATCACTGAAACAACTGCTGCAGGAGCAGGAAAAAGACAGTTACTCACTTGTAAACATCCTTCTTCAAGATTGGCTGCTTGCATACATTCTAATACAGGTGTGTGTGTGCAATGGATGGTCATTCAGAAGCTTTTTGCCCTAGCCTGTCCCCATAGGGTCAGTAGCCAATGAGCTCTTGGTCCAGTGCTTAGGCCACAGTATATATGTGGCACTGACCCTGCCCCTCACTTTAGTCCCTTTTTCTGCTAACTCTGAAAAGTGGAGATGGAGGGAGGGTACAAAAATGTGTGTGAGCAGCCCATCTCAAAGAAGGACATTTACAGGTAAGTAACCCTCCGTTCTTTTTTAAGCGCTGCTCATATCCCTTCTAATGCATGTGACTTACAAGCTTTATGTAGGATGGTGGGAGGAGTTACGGTCTCCCTGTCCACAGCATGGCTCTGCCAAAGGCTGCATCGGCCCTTGTCTGTTGGAAACCATGCGAAACTTTATTTTCCTGAGAAACTTCTTCAGACAACCTAGGTCTTGTATAGGTCTCAGGCCCCCTTTTGCCTTGGGGATCAGTAAGTATCTGGAGTAGAAACTCCTGCCTCTCTCTTTGCAAGTCACCCACTCTATTGCCCCTAGGTTCAAGAGGGCAAGGCCTTTCTGCTCCAGCAGGCGCTTGTGGGATGTGTCCCTAGTGGTATGAAGTGGGGGTGGTTTATTGGTGGGAGGCCTGGACCTGGACCAGAGGTTGTAGCTTCATGAAAATGTATCTAACATCCAGAGGTCCAAGGTGGTCTTGGCCCTCTAGTGTCGAAAATGGGAGGCAGTCATGGAATAATAGCCATGGGGTATGGCACAGGGTGGCTCTGTCTGGAGTGCTTGGCTGCACCATCAGAACCAACATCTCTGATTGTTGGAACAGTAATTGGCCCCCTGTTGAGAGGGCTGTTGCTTTATTCCCCCTGTTGCCTCTGCTCCTGCCTCCCTCTTGGCTTCTGTAGGGGCGCTGCTGCTGCTGGAAGGAGCCCTGCTGTTGGCCCCACTGCTGATGTCGCTGCAGCTGAAGGGCCTGGGGACGAAAAGGGTGTCTGGCTGTTTAGGTGGTGTACGTGCTCAATGACCATAAGGTGGCCTGGGGGTCCTTCATGCTATAGAGCTTGGCTTGTATGAACTAAGCAAAGACAGTCAGGCCCTCAAAACAGAAGATCTTGTATCACCTGCTGCAGTTGAGGTGATAGGCCCAACCCTTGTAGCCATGCTGCCTGTCTCCTGGCCACGGCTGACACAACACCCCTACTGGCCATGTCTGTTGCATCCCAAGAGGTCAGGAGAGTTGCGCATGCTGCTAGAAGGCCCTCGTCCATCACCATGTCAAAGTCAGCAGCATGGTTTGACACAATGAGGTCCCAGGACCTGCACAAGGAATTCCATAGGTTGAAACAGTATCTCCCTATGAGGGGCTGCTGGTTGGCAATGTGCAGCTGTAATGCTGTGATTGAATAAATTTGGTGACCAAACAGATCCAGACATTTTGCCACCCTATTCTTTAGGTTGGCTACAGGCTGGCCCTGTCTTTCTGGTTTACTATGTCTACTATCAGAAGCAATACTCCCTCTAATTATTTGTAGGCTGTGTGCACAAAAAATTCTTTGTGAGCACCATTATTAGCACTACTGGATTTTTTTGTGTGCACACTTTATTTTGTTGTGTGCGCAGATTTCATGACCTGTGTGCACACACATGTGCACAGCTTAGAGGGAACAGTGCCAGAGAGCCGGTATTGGGTGGTTGAGCAGGTATCTGACTTTCTCTGCTGGAACATGGTATTTTCTCTTGGTCCCCTCAGTCACCAGTGGGATTGAGGACAGAGTCTGCCACTAGGTTTGAGTGATCTTTAGGATCCCTTTGTGCAGGGAGAGGGCCACCGTGGCTGGGGGTGCAGTGTCGCCCATGTCAAATAGCTGGTCAAAGTCCTCCCTGATGACCTCTATAGGCAGGCCAAGGTTGGAGGCCACCAGGAGTGCCACTGGCCTGGGAAAAGACGTGGGGCTTGGCACACTGGGACTTGGGCCTTGCACACCACCACAGGCAGCCTGGTGGCAGACCAGGGGCTCAGATGCTGGGATTCAGGGCTTGAGCCCCATAAGCCTGGCACCAGCAACACCCCTGGAGGCCACCTTCTTTAGGAGTTCCTGATGTGATTTTGGGTCCTTGTAAATCAGGTCACCTACCGGGTGGGCCGCGTTGGCCGTCCAAGGGTGGCCATCCACGGTCCTGGCCGCAGGGCACATGCAGCGCACCCAGACTCCGCCTTCTAGCCTACTGCAGGGTGAGGCGCTCAAGGCAATCAAGGCTTCAGCCCCCTCACAGGGCAAGCGCAGTCACAAAGAGTCCCTGCCTTCAAGCCCACAGCCGGGCGAGGCGGTCAAGGCAATCAGGGCTTCAGCCCCTTCACAAGGCAAGCGCAGTCACAAAGCATCCCTGCCTTCAAGCCCCTGGCCAGGTGAGGCAGTCAAGGCTTCAGCCCCCTCACAGGCCAAGGTTCAGGGTTGGGGTTTGTAGCAGCAAGGGTCAAGAGGAGGGAGATGCAGGTCCGTCCACTCCACTGCATCTCAGCCCAGGGCCCTAATGGGTGGTCACAAGCCACCCGATAGCTAGTGGTGCACCTGCCGAAACACAGCCCTGCAGGGCTAGTCCGTGCCCCTCCCCTGGGCTACTTCCTCCATCTTCCCTACCAAATCCCTGGGTACCTTCCCAGCGGTAGGCCAGTCAGGCCTTCAGCCTTCACCGTGGGCGGGTCTGGACCTCCCGCCATATCTTCAGCCAGCAGCAGTTCCTCCAGGTCGCAGGTATTGGGCAGCCCTGGGTCAGCCACGTCCTCTGCAGAGGGCAGCTCATCCAGGTCCTGCGGGCCCTGCTCATCTCCTCCCCCAACAGCTCTTCCACCAAAGGTAACTGCTCCAGCTCCTCACCCTGGGCAGGGTTGGTAGGGTCATCAAGGCTCTGGTCACACCCTCACTCCTCCTGGTCCATGAGATCTATCATCCATCTGGTACACCTCCTTCTCCAGCTCCCCTGTGGCTGTTTGGTCCAGCCCCTTAAGTAGTTCTCCCTTCCTCCAGCCCAGCCCCTTTGGTTCCTAGCCCACACTGGGTCCATGCCCTTCCCTGGCCAACAGGGGGAGTGCGAGAGCTCGGGTCTGGGTTGCACCTTGCTACAGTCCTCCAGAAGTGAGAGGGACCTCTGGTACATTGCCTCATCAGGTGATGAGGAGGAGTGGGCACAAGAGCTGCCCTGGCCCAACCCTGATGGCCCCTCTCCAGGGTCAGAGTCAACATCCAAGCCCTGCAGGTCCTGGCCGGACCAGGACAGCGGTGCCCTCGAGGAAGCACGGGATAGGGACCCCCTCTGTGATGCAGCCCCTGAGTCCCAGCAAGACCCCTGGGCAGTCCAGTCCTGGAAGGTCTGGGCCGGTGCCAAGGATGTCCTTTTGCCTGGTGCCAGAGGTTGGTCCTCCTGGTGCAGGTAGTCCTGGTGTGGGCACGTGACCTCTAGGGCAAGCTGGTACTGAATCGTCACTGTTGGGTGATTCCCAGCACAATGGAGGTTAAGCAGATTTGCAGGCTTGGTGCTCCTGGGACCAGTTCCAGGCCATCAGTGTACAGTCCTTTCTGTAGTGTCTTCCCAATGGGTCTGAGTCTACCAGCAAAGTTAGGTGCTTTGATTGCCTAGCATCTGCTGTGACCCCTGTTGGTGATGAGGAGGCTCTCTGGCACCGGTGTTGAGCCTTGGATTCTCCCAACAACAGAGAGTGGGACTGGTGCTGGGGAAACTGTGGCAATGTCACCAAGGCTCGCTCCAGGGAGAGACTGTGTGGTGATATATGAGCTGGTGATGGGGGCTCCTCCTGCCTCTAACTGTGACCCCATGCTGGGTGAGTCGGGGTAACTTGGAGATGGGGACGTCCAGTGCCGGATCCCTCCAGACTGCTGCATCCCAACAGAACAACTAGGCAAGCACCAAATCAGGGTCAGGGGGTTGAGTAGGACTTTCCCTTCAGTTGCTCTGTTTGGTAGGAGTCCTATGGAAAAATAGGATGTGGTCATATAATTTATCCTCATTATCGGGCATCCACATAAAACTGCTTACATCTGATGGAGGATGCAAGTCAATCAGAGAAGTCTACCATGGTACAAGAGGAGGAAGCAGAGGCGTTGCTGGCACCTGGCACACGGGGCCCGTGCCCTGAATTCCGGCGCCAGTGCTCCGGGTCCTGGCTGGGCCCCTGCCTCTCCCGGTCTCCAGCCAGAGATCCGGGGCATGGCTGCCTGCGGCGGCGGCAGACGCTTCTGACCCCTTCCTAGGCTGGGTGGCCCCATGGCCGCAGCTGCTACTCCCTGCCCTTTCCCTGGCCAGGGGCATGGCCTGTGGTCAGGGGGTGGGGCCTGGGCCGGTGCCCTGGGTCCTTCCTCCAGGCAGCAATGCTCCTGGGAGGAAGGAGAACTGACTTCTGTTCAGAGAGGAGACTGCTGGCCAACTTGGATAGTAAATGGTGCTCAGGTCTTCATCCAGGTTCTCTGTCCACCTAAATCAAGAACTGTGTGAGAGGGTGTGGAAAATAACTATAAGGTTTAGAAAACCTGATCTGTGAGGAAAGGTTTTACAAATTGGCCATGTTTAGTCCTGAGAAAAGAAAAATGAGGGAACATCCAATAATAGTCTTCAAATATGTTAAGGGCTGTTATTCAAGGGGATGTTGATGAATTATTCTCCATGTCCACTGAAGGCAGGACAGGAAGTTATGGGCTTAATCTGCAGCCAGAGTGATTTCAGTTAGAAATAACTGTAGAAATAGTGAAGTTCCAGAATAGGTTACCGGGGAGGTCATGGAATTCCCAGTCCCTTCGGTTTTTAAGCCCACATTAAAGAAACAAAAAGAAGTTTTCCTCATGCCTCAGCATGGAGGGATGAACTAGATGACCTCTCAAGGTCCCTTCCAGCCTTATGATTTTATGATTCTATTCTACAAAAGGATGCTGTGCAAGTTAAGACTGCAAGTGCAACCTTAATTCTGACATTGCATAACTTTTGAATGGACTCAGCAACTTCAACACCTCTTTCTTCTTACAGTAAGGAATTACAAAAAACATAACTTTCTCCAAACACTGGCATTCAGTTCTACATCTCCATCATTTCTAGCTCAGCCAAAATGGTAGAACAAGTTATGCAATCTTAGATGAAGATTCATCTAGAATCATTCATATAGGCTATGTCCACACTTAGGCAATTAAATCGATTTAATTTAAATCGATTTAATGATCTTATAGTGATTTTATTAAATTGATTTAAGTTAAATCAACAAGGAATGGTGCTTGGGTTTGTGGCCCCCCCCCCGCAGCACAGGAACGCTGGCACAGGCGAGTGATGTCAGTGGAACGCAACGGCGCTGTCCCCTTTTGGCGCTGCTTAAACGTCCGCGCCTCCTGCAATGCTTACCTGGCAGCGCCGGCCTTGCGTGTCCCCACTAGAAACTCAAATTGAACTGCATGTCCATGGACAGGACTTGCTGGTTCGATTTAGGAGAGAGGCACCATGGGAGGTATGGCAAGATGGCCCCCTAGAGGGGCCATGTCCCCATCCAATATATAGAAAAAGGAGGGCACCCTGGGAAGGAGAATGGTGAAAGTGTTAAATTGAAATAACAGATAAAATGAAATAACACGTCCACACAGCGTTATTTCAAAATAACAGTTTAACCATCATTTTGATATAACACTAGGTTTTATTATATTAAAATTACTTTCCTTATTGCGAGATAAGAGAACTCCTTATCTCAATATAAGGAAACATAATGTCGACCTGCAATCTTTAAAATCTGCATTATTTCGATTTAAAGACTATGTGTGGACATACCCATAGATTATTCATCTAGAATCTATTCATATAGATTCATAAATACCAAGGTCAGAAGAGACTCCTGATATCATTCTAGACTGACCCACTGTACAACATAGGTCATACAACTTCCCCAAAATAATTCCTATCCTAATTCAAAAACAGTGATGGAGAATCCACAGGGTCCTTGGTAATTGTTTCAGTGGTTAATTATTCTCACTGTTAAAAATGTACACCATATTTCCAGTCTGAATTTATCTAGCTTTAACTTCCAGCCATTGATCATGATAGCTTTGGCTGCTAGACTTAGACCCCATTATTAAATATTTGTTCTCCATGTAGACACTTACAGATTACAATCAAGTCACCCCTTAACCTTCTCTTTGTTAAGGTAAATAAATAGAACGATTTATATCTATCATTATAAGGTATATTTTCTAATCCTTTACTTATTGTCATTGATTCTCCTATAAACCCAGTCCAGTTTATAAATATTTCTCTTGAATTGTGGGCACCAACCCTCGACATAGTATTCCAGAAGTGATTACCCCAGTGCCAAATACAGAAGTAATATAACCTCTCTAATTCTACTTGAGATTCCAGTTTGAGTGTGTGAGGATCACATTAGCTCTTCTGCCCGAGTGTCACTTTGAAAGCTGATATTTAGCTGGTCCTCTATCATGACCCGCTCCCCCCCAATCTTTTTCAGAGTCATTACTTTCCAGAATAGAGGCTGTTGTGATAACTGGTCAGGCAACTTCACCCAAATTGTAAGCAGAATTGTAATAAGTATGTAAAAAGCTAATAAGAAGATTCAATGATCTATAATAATAAATGTTGATGGAAAATAGGTCAAGTTGCTTTTAAAAATGAATGGCATAAACAGGTGCAACACAACCAGATAGACAGACTCCTAAACACTCCAAATAAAAAGAGGCCATGCTGAGATCATTCAAGGATTATACTTGGTAAAAAACACAAGATGCAGAACTGAAAATTAATGAACCAAAACTTGTGTGTCAGATATCTGTTAGTCTTCAAAATTGCCACAGGACTGCTTGTTTGTTTTGCTGAACTAGACTAGCACGGCTACCTCTCTGGAACTTGCTTTAGTAGTAGCCTCTTTCTATTCTTCCTTCTGTTCTTTCTTTTCCCCCAGAAGTCTCTGTAAGGACACAAAAAGGGGGTCATTGATAGACTAACGCATTCCCTGTTTTGTCCTAAAGGCAGTCTCTCTCTGTTTCTGACAGCCGTGCCTGCTGACTTCTTGGTGCAGATTTGAAGAAACAGGGCTCATATCCCCACAGGGCCTATGACACACGGTTGAGCAGCTCTGATTCCGTCCAATAGATAGCACTAGTGTGCATACAGTATGTTTGTCTCTGTAGTGGCTTTGAGTGGTTCCTCCTGTCAGCCTTAGAGGGTATGTCCACACACAGTCCTTATTTCGAAACAACAGAGGTTGTTTCGAAATAAGGAATGGCATGGCCACACGACGCACGGCCATTTCGAAAGAAGCAAACCGCTTCTTTCGAAATGGCCGTGGTCCTTTCGAAAGAAGTTAAACCTCGTTGCCTTTCGAAAGAGCGTTGTTTCGAAACGGTTGTTTCGAAACAACGCCAAGTGGACATGCCCTTCCGAAATAACTGGCTGAGCTTCCTCCCAGGGTGCTTAGCACCCTGGGAGGAAGAGCCACCCCCTCAGCACCCTGTCCAGGGTGCTGAGGGGAGACAAGCTGTAGGGCACCGGGGCGCTGCCCCCAAGACCAGCGGGGAGCCCTGCGGAGGGGCGCTGATGCCCCCCCTCTCCCCGCCGCTGGGGCTGCTCAGGAGCCCGGCGGCCGGGTGCCGGGGCTCCCCGCTCTGCCCGCTGCCGGGGCTGCTGCCCACCCCCAC
>ML681964.1:60918006-60956460 GCA_007922195.1 Podocnemis expansa
TGCGCCTCTGCACTGCACCCTGTGGGTGCCTGCAGCCCCCAGAGGAAGCGAAATAGCAGGTCCACACTGTGGACCTGCTATTTCGCTCCCTTATTTCGAGGACACAGTTTTGTTATTTCGAAACAAGTTATTTCGAAATAACAGGTTTTTCGAAATGTTATTTCGAAATAGCTTCTTTCGAAATAACAAAACTGTGTGTAGACATAGCCAGAGAGAGGCCACTCTGCCTTGCCATGCCACCTAGCAACCAAGAGCCAACTGAAAGGGGATTAGTGAGATAAGTGTCAGCAAAGTGACTAGGGCCCTGGTCTCTTGAGGCAGGACAGGGAAGGATAATTAGCATCTTCAGCCCAGCTCTTGGGCTGGGACAGACAAACAGTCACAAGCCATTCAGCCTTAAGTGGCTATGCAGCCATCCTACTGATGGGGTTAACAGCAGGAGATAAGGGGACCCAGGTGCACCCTACTCCACTGGATCCCAGCCTGGGGCCCTGACATTGGTGGGGAATCCTGCCTCTGGCTAAGTGGAGGTCCTGAAGACACATGCTGACTGTGGTTGCAGCAACATAGTCAGACTATAGTCTGACTTCCCTGGGCTATGTCTCTATAGGGCTCCTTTGTTCAAGGGTCCTCAGTAACCATAGGGTCCTCAGAAGCTGGCAGCCCCAGCAATTCGCTTCCCTTGGCATCCTCTTCCAGAAGCAGAGGTTGGCACGGCTTGGTCCCTGGTGCAGGGGCCAGCAGCAAGGCATAGGCATCCAGCTCCTTCCCAGACACTCACTCAACTGAGTTGGATGCCCTGCCTCTTATTGTTCCACCTTCCCTCCCTCCTTGTTCCACGTCTCTGCTTCCAGCATGAGGGGCAGGCCTGCCCTGTCTCTGCTCACCAGAGGGCAGGGGCTGGTTTTTCCCTATCATCTTCAGAGGGAGGCCACTCCAGCTCACTACAATCCTGCTTGTTATAGTCTATTGCAAAATTGGTGCAAAGTCGCATAAACTTAAGTGCCTATAGACCTTGATTCTGCAAGCCAGGGTGTGCAATGCTGTTGTGCTTCAGTGCAAGTGCAAATGAATGCTGTGCATGAACAGAAATAAGGTTAATGTTAAGTGCTGCATGGAGGTAAATCTGAGTCTAACTCAATGTTTAATCTCTTAAAATCTGACTGTTCTGTGTGATCACAGCATGGGTAGACACACCTGCACTAAATCAGCATAAAACAGCAGTATAAATGCAGGAGTGCAGGCTTCAGGATGGGGTTGTACCAACACACAGGGGATCCTGGGTACGTACTCAGGTTGCTACCCTGCACTGAAGGCCGTGCCACTGCATCTACACCGCTGTTTTTAGCTATGCTCCTCCAGGTAAACCTAGCTTGGGTATGACTACCTGAGATATAATCCTACCTTGGATTATTTTGTACTTGCAAGTGCACAGGATAAAAATGAGGAAAGCCATGGGTAAATGATGGTCATGTGGAAATGTGGACAAAAATACAATCCTCATCATACCACCGGGACCTTTAACTAGGCACATCCTGCTAAGCTTAACTCCTGGTACTGAAAGACAAGAGAAACAGTGGCTGCATAGCAGTCTTCTGATTAACGCAAGACCACATTTTCCTCCCTCATCAGCCCATCACTTTTGACTTTGCACTTTTACATGCAACTCTCCATGACTCCACTGCATACTAGTAAGGTCTCAATGTCAGTCTGGTCTATCAGTGGCATGGTATCAAACACTGAGCAGACAGGAATCAGGAATGATTATTGGGCTATTGGCCGTAATGAAAACAAAAGAAACATCCTTCCCGAGAAATGATGAGGACTTTCAGTTAATGGACTGCTGAGTGCTAATTTATGACCGTAAATGTAACACTTACTGAAAATAACATGTTAACTTTTATAATCTGGTAGATACTTATGTTAGTGACTGACTTACTTTCCGCTGCAGACAGAGCTTGCCTCTGTCAGTGACAGATTTAATAGTTTTCGTAAATTCTCATTCAACACATTTTAAAAATTTAAATAGTATTAAAAAGCACAGAAATGATGCATATGCTGGTAATTTTACAATTAATTCATTTTATTGGTGCTATTTATATATTTTGAACGAGCACCAATGAGTTTACAATAAAAATGCATTAATGCTAAACAAAGCCAAAAATAATGTATTTCCAACACATTGTTCCTGCAGTAATCCTTTTCTGTGCATTTAGTCTCATCACCTCACTCAGCACTTAAATAGGGTGGCCAATTAAGAATTTATTTGGCAACCACTCAGTACTTTAGAAACTGGTGGCTAAGTTCTTACAAATTCACCATAATATTCCCATCTCTGTGTACAATTATAAGATGTGCTGACTTCTTCTGAAGATGCACTAACTCAAATGGTACAATACAGACAATGGTGTGACACGGACAATGCCTTATTATGTTCTGCACCACTATTCTGCTATGACAGCACCTAGTAAATGAGTTGGAAGTATTCTAATTTATAAGAGTCAAGGTTTGAGATCTATCCAAATGCTGTGTTAGGCCAGCTTCGGATTTCTAGTAATATTCATTAAGCTTTGCTGCAAATATGGAGTGCCAAGATTTGTTTGGTTGCCCCCCCCCCTTTATTTACTCTGAATAAATGAGTGAAAACTAGGCCTTTTCTATAAGATGAGACATTGGCAAGACAATAATGCAAAGAGCACTTCACTTAAGCACTTTCCTTTAGTTAAATAAGAGTGCCAGCATACGTTGCCAAAGAATGAAGACATTTTATTTAAAATTACACTGGCAAGAGACCATCAAATTATCCTTAACATTTTCATTAAATTGAGATACAGAGATATTTAGCATAGTAAATCTTTTAGATACAAGGAATTTATCCCAGAGCCAAGGCCAGATGCAGCAGTAATTGTTGGAACTATTAAGGCCTAAGGCTTTAACTACCTTACTAATACAACTGTCCAGCATAGCCAATTATGAAACATGGACAAGGTTGCTTCTGTATTGCAAAAATGGAACTGTGTTGTAACCAGAACAAGCGTAATCATGCAACTGGATTTTGTACTAAAGTGACTCTTTCATGTTATGCTGGCTTGATTAGATGGAATATGAGTGTTAGGGCTTGTCTACAACAGTGCTTATTCTGGCAAAATTTGAAAAAGGACTCGGCTGACTGACATGAATTTTATGAGCATAAGCACTAGTGTAGCCACATCATGTCAGCCGGGAAGAGCTCTCCCACCAAAATAGATACTGCTCCTCATTTAGGTGGTGTTACTATATCGGTGGGAGAGCTCACCCACTGAAATAATGTGGCTACACTAGTGCTTACATGGGCAAAATTTCAGTTGCTCAGGGGGATGTTTTATTCACATCCCTTCAACTAAAGTTTTGTCGGCATAAGCAGCAGTGTAGATGAGCCCTAAGTAAACAGTATAGTCAGTGGGGATCTTTGTCAATGTCTCTGAGCTCCACTACCTTCAATCCATAGTCCATAAGATTTGAGAATAATGAGATAAGTAGAACGTTAAAAAATACTGTACTTTGCTTTTCTATAGCACCTTCTAGCTGAGAATCTCAGAAACGCTTTACATTCATTGATTCAAAGGCCAAAATAAATATTATGATCTAGTTCAACCTTCTGCGTAACACAGATCATAGACAAACAAGGAGTACCACGACACTTAAAGAGTAACAAATTTA
The DNA here is from genome assembly GCA_007922195.1 of Podocnemis expansa. Classification (NCBI taxonomy): domain Eukaryota; kingdom Metazoa; phylum Chordata; order Testudines; family Podocnemididae; genus Podocnemis; species Podocnemis expansa. Next base: position 60,921,706 of record ML681964.1, read on the forward strand.
TCACGTGAGCTTTTGTGGGAGAAAATCCCATTTTGTCAGATGCTTTAAAGATGGGGGAAACTTACAGACTGGGAGGAAATAAATGAAGGGGAGTATAAGTCTTAGGACAGGTCATACTGTAACAAAAAATCAAAACAGTTGTAAAGCTTCAAACACTGGGGAACACCAGAGGAAAATGAGGTCAAATCACCTGTTGTAGTGAGAGAAAAATCCAATGACTTTGATTAATGATTTGCTAATTGCTATGCTCAGACAGATGAATACTAGCTCCAGGCATCAAAGAGAAGTTGCTGAGATTGAATTTATTTGCAAATTCAGTTGCATTGCCTCAGGACTTCATAGGGACATTGGATTTTTCTCTCATTACAATATCTCTCTTAATAATTACCTCTTGTAATAATACATCTCTTCTTTAACTCAGTATTTACCTTCTAGTATATCCAACATTTACATTTGCTTTCTTGCACACCACATTGCTCTGGGAATTTGTATTCAGTTAGTTCTCTACCATGAAGGCAGCTCCTTTCCTGAGTCATTGCCAGCAAGGTAAGCATCTCTTTAAGTTATTTACTTAGTGGAGATGAACTTAATGTGATTCAATACTTTCCTGAATCAAGGTCCTAGTGAATTGAAGGTAACCTGTGCTTTGTTTAACAGTAAGCTGCCAGACCTAAAAACAAAACACAGAATTTGAAAATCAGCGTAGGTTTCCACGTTCAGTCTTCCAGAACGCAAATTATTTAAGACATTACAAAATCCATTTGTTTTCCTTGGCAATGGCTGAGTGAGTGGTTAAGGACTTCCTATGGTTTTAGTGCTGTGATAGGCAGACGTGTTATTGCAAGGGTGGTCAGTTTAAATGCTGTGAACTTTATTTTGTAGTCTTGATCTGAAATATATAAAATCAGCTGTGCACAAGAATGAATGCTCCACAAAAATCAAAAGAAATAAAATGAAAATACAGGATGGGATTTACAAAGTCACACAGAAGATTTGGATGCAGAGTCTCATTGATTTTAATAGGAATAAAACATACAAATCTTTTAGGTAGTTATGAAAATCCCAGCCATGATGGACACACCGGAGGGCAGGGACAGGATTCAGGGAAACCTAGACAAATTGGAGCATTGAGCTAAACTAAATCTCATGAGGTTCAACAAGGACAAGTGCAAAGTCCATGTACTGCTGCAGGCTGGGTACTGACTGGATAAGTAGCAGCTCTGTAGAAAAGGACCTGGGGGTTATGGTAGATGGGAAGGTAGATACGAATCAATGTGCTCTTGTTGCCAAAAAGACCAATGGCATATTGGGCTGCATCAGTAGGAGTGTTGCCAGCAGATTGAAGGATGTGATTATTCCCTTCTATTTAGTGCTGGTGAGGCCACATCTGGAATACTGTGTCCAGTTTTGGGCTCCACACTAAGAAAGGATGTTAACAAATTAGAGTCCAGTGGAGGGCAATGAAAATGATTAGGGTGTTGGGGCACATGACTTACAAGGAGAGACGGAAGGAGCTATGCTAATTTAGTCTGCAGAAGGAAAACTGAGGCAGGATTTGATAGCAACCTTCAACTATTTGAAGGGATGCTCCAAAGAGGAGGGAGCTAGGCTATTCTCAGTAGTAACAGAAGTTAGAACAAGGAGCTATGGTTTCAAATTGCACCTGGGGCAATCAAGGTTGGATATTAGGAGAAACTTTCTCACTAGGAGGGTGGTAAAGAATTGGAATGCGTTACCTTACCTAGGGAGGTAGTGGAATCTCTATCTTTGGAAACATTTAAGGCCCAGTTAGACAAAACCCTGTTTGGGATGATTTAGTGGGAGTGGTCCTCCTTTTAGAAAGGGGTTGGACTAGATGATGTCATGAGGTCCCTTCCAACCCTGCGATTCTATGGGTCTATGACACACCATCAAGTCAATACAAACGTATCTTCATATTCAAGATTATACAAGAAGTATGAACTAGATAGAACTGAACACAGCTGGGAAATTTCCCCATATTTAATCTTTATAGAAATTGCCATTCCACGCAAATTTCAACATGTTCCTTTTAATCTGACAATGACATGTGTTCCGGACCAATGTACATCTAGCTGTTGGCTAAACAAGTTCCACCTCATTTCTCATTTAAATCATTTGGAACCTATTCCCCCTTGCTTTCTGCTGCTTTAAACAGGGGAGCTTTTATGTTCTCATTCAAACTACAAACCTCAGATTTCCATGTGTTTTAAAGGAAAAAGTGATTCAAATGAGTCTAATTCTGCTTACAGGAATTCTCCTTAATTATCCTGTTTGGAATATGGTGTGCACTTTGGCAAGACCATGTGTAGGCTACCTTGCTGCAAAGCTACTTCAGCATTTGTAAATATTTGGAAAAAGTTTAAAATTAGTTTTTGAAATTCTTCCCTGCAGTAGAAACTTGGCATTAGGAACACAAGCAACCTCTATCCCTGCGGTAACTCTGAACAAATTTTAGTGTTGTTCTTTTAAATGTTTACAACTGAACTTAGGCTTACTACAGCTTTGACTCATTACTGCACAGAAAAATGCTATTTTTAGCCATTGTAATTTAGATGAAACAAGAACAGAAAAAGCTTCCTCACTGTGTCAAATCTTTTTTTAAAACTTTCCTCTTTTTTTAGTAGCTTACATTTAACACAGTAGTTTAGGCTGTGTTCAGGCGAGAGTTTTATTTCGAAACAACACCTGTTGTTTTGAAATAAAATTTATGTCCAAACGACCTTCCGTTATTTCAAAACAATGGCAACCTTGCATGAAATCAAAATAGCCGTTGTTTTGAAATGGTTGTTTTGAAACAACGACGTTTGGACGTGTTATTTCGAAATAACCATTATTTCAAAATAACGCTTTTGCCCTTCTCCTTCCCAGGGTGCCTTACTTTTAGCCTTTATTGGGTGAGGGCATGGCCCAGGGAGGGGGCCATGTTGGCACATCTCACATGGTGCCCCTCTCCTAAAGTGAAATAGCAAGTCCTGTCTTTGGACATTCTATTTCACTTTGAGCTTTTCTCTTAATTTGAATTAACTTATTTCAAAATAAGGACTTTATTTTGAAATAACTCATTTTGAAATAACTTATTTCAAAATAACAGTTTACGTGTGAACATAGCCTTACTGTATCACCCCCTGCCCCCCCCCATCTCTGCTGTTTTCTGTTTGTGTACTTCTGTTTCCAAATGAGATGTGTAGTTGATTGATCAGTTTGTACCAATTCATAACTCTGAGGTTCTATCATATTGAAATTCAAGTAGGGGTGCTTCTATACAGAAGAGAGAGTTGGGGCACAGGCGCCCAGTCTCTTCTCCCTTTCCTTCCCTTATCCCCAGCCCTCTTACCTGGCCCCTCCTTCCCCCAGCCCCGTGTTCCTTGTCCCTAAGGCCACCTGCCCCCTATGCACCTTCCCCTGCCTACTCTCCAATCCCACACACTTTACCTTGCCCCCTCCCCCAGTCCCAGGTGCCTCCCCCCAGCCCCAAGACCCTTCCCCTGGCCCCATGCACCTTGCTCCTGACCCCCTGCAGCCTCCCCTGCCCTGTGCACCTCACTTCTAGCTCCACACACCTGCCTCTCCTGTCCCCCCAGCCCAGTTCACTTCACTCCTGAGTCCCTGCCCCTGCTCCTCAGTCCTGCATGTCTTGTCTCTGTCCCTGAGCTTCTTCCCCTATTACCCCCTCAGCAGAAACGTTGCTGTAGAGGAAAGAAATCTGGGGCATTGTCCCCAACCCCCTGCCATCCCCAGCCTCAGCTTTGAGCCTCCCACGGCTATTTCCTCCACCTTGCCAGGCGTCAGGACCTCCCCCTCAGCTTTAGTGCAAGACCAAGACTGCCCCCTTCCAGCTTCTCCACCACATGGAGGCAAGGTGAAGAGGGTTGCCATGTGCCACCCAAAGCCCATGGCAGGCTCCTGATTCCAGCATACACCCCCCAAAACCCCCTAGACTGGGCATCCAGCACCCCCCAGAATGGAGGCCACAGCAACCCCTGAATACTCCTGCCCCCATTTCATTTCCAAGTTACTTAGATACACAGGAGAGACTCTGTGATAAACCCTGCCCAGCCTCCACCCCATAAATCTTGCCCTGACACCCCTGATAAATCCCAGTCATCCAGAATTTCTAGGTACACTCCTGTTGGTGTGGACCACCTCATCAGCCCCCATGGATACCCTGAAACATCCCCCCCATAACAGAGCCCATTTGAATCAGGTCCAGCCTCCACCCCCAGCCCCTCATTCTCCCCAGCTGCTTCTACTTCCCTCTCACCCTAGATGAAACCCCTCACTCCCGGTTCCCACAGTCCCCCACTCCTCATTTACTCCATCCCCATGTATGACATAGGGACGCATATATTTTAGCCTACATGTACTCAACCCCCAAGTTTCCTCTCACAGCTCTATTTTCTAGTAACCAACATTTCCCTCCCATCAAGTTCCTTTGTGAATGCCCTCTCCCCCTCTTCCCCCAGAGACTCCAAATTAAACCCTCCGATTCCTCCCCCATTTGTCTTTTACCTTGCTCCCTTCCTTCAGTGGCCCCATCCTCTGGGAAGGCCACCTCTACATTGCTGCCCCCCACCTGTCCATCCCTCCCTCAAAGTATTCCCATTCCTTGGCCAGCCCAACATTTCCACATTTGGAAACAGGGACCCAGGGTTGCCAACCTTGCATTTTAGTTTTTACTGATATGAAGAGGTAAAATTGATTTTTTTTAAAACTGACGTGGTAAACTTTTTATTGACATCACTAAAAACCAACATAAACAATACAACAACATCATTATATCTTAATGTCAGTCTTTGGGACGCACAGTGGGGAGAGATCAGGAAGACTGCGGAGTGGTAGGAACCACACCACAGGCAGGATTGGGGCCCAGGGACTCCAGGTACAGTGGCACCTTGGCTGCACCTCAGCAAGCACAGAGGGACCCACTGAACATTGTCTCTGCTAGCACTAGTGCTTACTGCCCAGACACTGCTCCCTCTCCCCATGGAAATTCATACAGGTTAGGTAGGAAAGGGTTAAAGATTACTCAGTACATAGATTTAATTGGACTTTTACTAAATCCACTTAAGCACTTAAGTCAACTTAATAACACCACCTCTTAAGGTCCACTTAACACGTAATTCGACTTTATTAAGTTTACTTAAGCCGACATGATGGGGAAAGCCCCTAAATTGACCTAATTGGCCTCTGGCCCCCCTCCCAGAGTTCCTGGCCACCAGGGACAAGCTACCCACAACACATCACTCCTCTGTTGACCTAGCACCTGCCAGTGTGGAGGCAGGCATTCGACGGGAGTTTTCAGTGTGGGTTTTCTAAGTTGCTTTAGCAAGCTCAATTTTAAGTCGAACTAAGCTCAACCTTGTGAGGTCAACTTAACAGAGCCACCAGTGTAAACATACCCCTTGTGCCTGAGATTCCCCATTTATGTAATGGCAGTAATTATACTTTTTAAAGCGGTCAGTATTACTGTGTTAACGTGATGTACCATCACAAGCATAGTATTGAGATAAAGGGTCAGAAACACTTAGATTCTGTACCAAAGCAAAGTGAAAAGCTACCTATCATCATTTTAAATACTACATTAAAGTTCTTCTAGTGATTGTTAAACCAGATGGAATTTGGCTTATGGTTTCTTACAGAACACAGAGCTCTCAAACACCATGCAGCAACAAAATGGTTTGGTTATTAAGGCACTGGATTGGAATTCTGATACCCATTTTAAAATTTCCTTCTCTCCCACAGACTGTCTAATTTTGGACAATTCGCTTTGTCTCTGTGCCTCAGTTTCCCATCAGTAAAATGGAAATGATATTCTTATGTCACAGATACATATTACAATTTTATTGAGAGAAAGCATGCATTTGTATTTGTGATGCCATAAGATACTATAGGGATGGGAGCCATGTATGCAGATGGAAAGAAAGAAAGACAGAAAATCACAAAGGATGACAACAGCATGGCTGCTTCCTCAAGAGGCTTAGAAATGCCAGCATTGAAGAACTCACTTTATTTTCAAATCTATTTCACAGCCAATTCACAGTGCTAAGAGCTTCTTAACTTATGAACTTTCAGACTGCTAGGCTGAGAAAAAATATAGAGTTTTCCTTGAAATAATTAGGCCCATTTCTCAAATCAATTTTTGTCAGGCTCCTGGAAACATTTTTCATTATCAGATTCCAAATCATCTTGAACAATATGAACTCATGACCCTTTATCGGTCCAGTTTTGGGCAATCTGATACATCCTTGCTCAAGTTAAATAAATCAAACTTCTTAATTAACAAAGACTGGCATGACTGCAAGAGCAATGAATTAGTTTGTGCACTACCTGAGGGATCACAAAAGTACAGTAGTTACAATTAATGGATTTAATTTTAAATGCCGGGGCCTCTGCATGAAAGTGCTCAAGAAGTTCATTTTGGCATTCTTATTACTCTTTAATTATAATTGATGTACCTGGGAAAGATGTCAGCAGTGTACATTTTAACACAGGTGATAGTTTCCCTTAAGAGCTTGCAGTCTTTGTATGAAGCAGTCAATGATATGCAACATGATTTTGATGACATCCCAATTTATTAGTGTTATTAAAAGAGTCATTAATTATTTGGCACTACAGACATGTAATCTGCTCATCTTTTTTAAAAAATTAACAGTTTTATCTATCTAAGTTTGAGCATTAAGATTTATATTTATTTTAAAACACTTCCTGTCCCTCTTGACCCCCTCCTCTCACTTTTATTTCCTTGCATTTTCCCTTTGATTTTGCTGCTCTTGTCTGCCTCATTAAAGGTCTTCACTCTTCAAAAATATATATATTCTGATGTTGCTCTGTGCAAGAAACTCCCATTAAGAGCAACAGCAGATGAACAGTTAGAGTCAAGTTCACAGCACAGCTAAAAATATACTTGGCTCTCTCCTAAAATGATACCACAGCAATTGGCAGATGGGGCTCTTGAGCCCAGTTTAAATGTGACTAGAACAAAGGTGAAATATTTTCCAACATGGGTTCTTAATTCTGGAATTCATTCCTCCATCTTGCTCCTAGTCCTACAGGATCCAAGATAGCATACTGCAAGATGTATCTGTTTTCATAGGTTCTCTGTGAGTATGTAAATTGAAAGAACATATAGTTGTAGTGTTTTAACTTGCATAATTGTATCATAAGATTCATGATATGTGATGTTTCTCCAAAAGACTCATCTTCTGGAGTCATTGGAATAGGTGAAAATCTCAGGAAAGCAGCAGAAAGCCTTCATTTAAAAAGGAAAAGTGAGTTTAGTCCTCGTGTTTGCGGAGACCAGCTTGAAAAGGTGAAATAAGAGAACCCTAAAGATCAGAAACCAGAAGGCCAATAAAAAAGTGCCTACAATGAATTTTCCCATTGACTGCAGTGGAGGCAAGCTGTCGTCCATTATTTTTAAGCCCATCATGAATTTTTAGTGCCTGAACTGTGACAGGGCCCTTGTGGCACAATCTGGAATGTTGAGCACTCCACACACACCAACTGGGTTTGCCCCTGATACTGTGATGCTGATGTCAAGGTGCCCAACTGAGTTACATGAATGGTCTCCAGCCACTCACGGACCAATGATAGAGACTCCAGTTAATTCCTCCCACCTCCAGCCCCACACACCAACTGTGCCATGTCACACTGCTCAAGGCTCTCTTGACCAGTGCAAGTTCATTCACTATGGAGTGGACACCCACTAGCCTTCAAATATCAGACAAAGTGAGATTTTCTCCCATGAAAGCTCATGCAATAAATAAATTTGTTAGTCTTTAAAAGTGCCACCAGACTCCTTGTTTGTTACACTAGGTAGCCCTTGTAACCTAAGCTGAGATTTCCTAAGCACTTCAACCAAAAATCACTGTATTAGGGAAAAAATTAAATATATTTTAAGTTATTGCAAGTGGTTGACATAAAGGCCAGACAGTTACCTTAAGAAAATGGTAAGTAAACATACACTTTACATCTTCATCTTTTAGTCTAAGCAAGAGTTGAATCCATCTCACTCTGACAGGTCATAGAAACAGATAATAATTCCTCAATACCTTCCAGCCTGAGACCACCTTTCCAAATCATTGTCTTCCAAAGCTGCTTCCAGGGGTGAGATGGAGAATGGGGGAGAGAGGCCAAGTGATAACATCACTTATCTTTTTATACTTTCTTACAGCTTGCCGGAAAGACCTTCGCTGTGACATTTGGGTCAAGCAGTCCCTACTAATTAAGCAAGCACCATGGAATACATGCTTTCCCTGAAATGTTTCCAGGGATAGTGGATTGATGGATACTCCTTTGTTATAACTGCAAAACTGGTTGTGGATGAAGTGCCAGAACTAGATGTCCTGGAGCCCAGGGCAAGGACCCCCAAAGGCACCCTCCCCCAGCCCAGGCCCTGATCTGGCCTGAGGCCCCAGCTGTCCCCAGAAGCAGCAAGGAGCCAGATCTATCACCAGATGCTGCCGCTGGTCGGTGGCAGGGCACCAGGTCCACCCCCTGTCTGAGGATGGATATGACTCCCCTCTGCTGAAAGGGGATGAATCTGGCCTCCAGCCACCTTCCCACGGCTGCTGAGGATGCATCCGACTCCCTTCCACCAGCTGGGGTGGCGGGGAGCTGGATCCATCCCCAGCTGCCACTAGAAGGCAGTGGTTTCCAGCAGCAGGAAGCCCCAGCTGGCAGCAGGAAGACAGATGGATCACCAGCCATTGCGGGGAGCTGGATCTATCCCCTGCACCCTCTAAAATTCAGCCCCTGGGGCTTTGCCCCAGTCACCCCACACTAGTTACTGCCCTGTGTGGATGTTCCCAACCTCATAACATATATGGTAATACTTGATAACGTCATATACCATGATAGTACATACACTACAACAGGATAGTAATATTCAGCAGATTAAGACTTTTAAAATGACATCTCACAAGTTACACATTGTACTAAACAGATCATAATCATATCACAGTGGTGAATATGGGGGTTTCAGGCACTCTTTTGAGGTACAGAGGATCATCCTAGCTTATAATTTTTGAAGATGACAGTATTGTAGTCTAAGGATTATTTTTGCCAGCTGGAAATTTGTGCCTTTTTTAAAGTCTTGCACTTTGAAGGGGCATATTTTAAAAACCCAAACTTAATAAATTAAAGCAATTAAGTCTTGTTCTGGAGTCATCACAAGCCAAGTTCCATTACATCCATTTTTCAGATTTATCAACCTGACGCTGCACCTATGGAAGGGAATACAAAAGTTCCCATTGATTTTAATTGGGAAGGACTAGGTCTTTTCAGAACAAAAAATACTTGAAATTGATAAACATGACAGACCACATTCAGCAGTTCCCATTGGCTATTTTGCACCTCTATGGTGGCACAAAGCAGCTATAAATTCATGAATGGATTTTGGAGCTTCTCCTGGGGAAGGCAAGCTCCTTGCCTCCCCAGACCCACTTAAGGTTCCACCCCCCAGGCTTCTTCCCCACCCCACCACCACTGCATGGATCTCTAACTGACTTCCTCCTCTCTTCTCTTTCTTCTACCCCTACTTATCCTCCCTAGTCCCCTCCCAGTATGAGAGGCATCTGCCTCTGTGCCCATCCAAAGGCAGGAGCTGGGTCAGTGTGGATTGCAGCTGCTGTAGAATGAGTCACTCACTAGCCTGTTCCTCACTTGCTGACTGGGGCAGTGACAGTTCCAAGTTTTGGTCTGGGGATACATTGAACAGATTTCCCATCAACAAGCTTGGGAGAGACACAGGAAGTTTGGGCAGGAGCAGGGAAGGGTGCAGACAGCATCAATGGGAGGAGGAGTCCCAAAAAATCCCAATCTCCTGTGATACAGGAGGAGTGCATATGAATGAAAGGTTAATTGTGGAAACACTTAGCTCTTCCAAAGCACTTGACTGATGACTTCAAGGCACCTAAGCAAAAATAATAAAGTAAGACAATACTCCCCGGAGAAAGGCAAGACATTATCCCTGTTTTTGAATGTGTTAGTCTAGTTTGGCAAAACAAAAGAGTCTTGTGCACTTTAAAGACTAACAAAAAATAAATGTGTTAGTCTTTAAAGTGCCATAAGACTCCTCTTTTGTTTTCCAGTTAGGCAGTGAAATTGAAACTTGAGACTGGATTGGAGAGGACTCCTCTTTTGTTTTCTTAAGAAGGCTGATGTCTGTCTCACACTGCCTAAGGCCATGGCATGCTGCATGTAGTAACCCTTGGGGAGGAAGGGGTTAACACTCTGGTCAGTGACTTCCAAGACAGCCAATAAGAACAAAGCACAGGTTTTTGAATTGGAGCAGCAGCCTTTACTGTTCCTGTTTGGATGCAGCAGAGCTCCTGGGAGGATCAGGAGGAGGGCAGAAGGGCCTGAGGAAGGATCCAGCAACAACCTTACCCAAGACAAGCTCAAGTTTGTTACTGACCAGGTGTGAGTAGAACAGGGAATGTTTACCTAGATGCAGTCATGGTATTTCTTTGTTTTTGGATTTCTCTGTGCTGAGCATATGTACCCACTCCCACTACCCTGTAAACTACCTAAGTTTAAATCCCAGAGAAGCAACTCTCTGTGCTTCTTATCTGTTCTTTTTAATTAAAGAGTTTACCTTTTAAGGAAGTTCTGGTTCTTGTCCTGAAGGGCAAGAGGTTTGTGTGCATGTGCCTCAGACTGCACAGCCAGCTACTAAAGGGGATTCTGTTCCACTTCCAGCTGGTATCCCAACAGATGTTTAGTCACTCTCCTGAGAGAGGAATAAAAGTGACTGAGGATACCCCACAGGAAGGAATTCCCAAGTGCGCCTTCCTGGGTTTCAAGAGGTTTTTTGCATTTGGGTGGTGGCAGCGATACCACTCCAAGGCCAGGAATTGGAGGTCTTGGAGAGTTTTAATACCGGGCTTTAAGGCCAGTGGGTTTTAAGGCCTATTGCAGGCCCCCCACCTTCTGCACTCCGAGTGTGGAAACAGCCTTGACACTGCACTTTATATGTTCCATGCAAGTAGCTTCATGGGTGGCTGAGGAAACCAGCATGCACGGAGCATAATGCTTTTGTCTTCCCCGTATGGAGGGCAGGCAGCAAGAAAGGAGATGGGGCTACTACAGCCAATCAAGGAAGGCCTTGCTTCCCTGTGCCTTCATTAAAGTCCATCCATGTCAAATTTGTAGATTCGTAGTCAGATTTTAAGGTCAAAAGAAAAAGATGATCTAGTCTGATCTTCTGCATAGTAAGGCCATAGAATTTTAGCCAGATACCCTTGTGCAGAGCTCAGGAACTTGCACTGACTCAGCATGTTGCCATGGTGCTTGGTATTGGTGACAGGATGCAAACACACCCCTCAGTTAACAAAGCTGTCTAAATAAATTAATCACAAACCCCTCAACCAAGAAAAAGAGGTTTTGAATCCTGTTGCAGGGCTTGTATACCTTGCATTCTAGTCTAACATCTCATCCTGCCTTTCTGGGTTGTTTGACTTAGTTGCCCAAGTCACTGGTGCTGTCCTTGCATTCTGGGCTGTGGGGCCTAATGGCCAGATTTAATAGAATGAGACTTTCAGTCAGGGCAGCAGGGCCTAATGGTCAGGATCAGAGTGGCTCTCGTGGTCCAAGTAGCAGGGTCTAAAGGATGGGGTCAATAAGGTTACCTTCCTCTGAGGGGATATAATGGCCTATAGGTACATTGGGGCAGTGGGGCACCACCTACAGGTGTGTGGACCTGGGGTAGGTGGCTCAGGTCCTGCCTGCTCCTCGAAACCCCAACTGAGGGCCTTGACAGCAGCATAATGCTAACCACCAAGTCAGCAGGATCTTCCTGAAACAAGCTCACCAGTTTCCTTATTCTCCCACTGTAGCAAAGCTTAAGTCCCCCTGTGCTACTTCCTAATCCTGTCCCTGATGGCAAAGTCTGGGTCTCTTGGGTCACTGGCTGCTGCAACTCCTAGAGACTCTGTTCCCTCTTGATTTCCTGCAAGCAATACATCATCCTCTTGGTTTATTATGCTCTTGGCCTGTGCAGTATGGGGCTCTTGCTGCCGCAGGCTTGAAGCCTGCAAAATGATTCCACTCTCCTTAGCAGCCCACCCCAACTGCTGTCTTTTTGTACTGATGCTGCATTTGGAGCATGTCCAACAGAGCTGGTGGGCCATGGCCTCCTCAGCCCACAGCGTGGGATTAACTCAGGCCAGACCAGTGCAGAGTTTATATATCCCATCACACACCCTCCTCTTTAGGATGGTGTCTGGGGGAATTAATCCACTCCTTTTTCTGGGAGAAGACATCTGCATTTGCATGGCCCTTCCCCATCATGTCTAATGTGTAAGGCTGGAGGCAGAGATACCAATGCATGATTTAGACAATGGTGTCTTCCATGTTAATAACCCTCCAGAGGTTCACACAGTCAGTTACCAGGAGAAAGGAACTGCTTAACAGGGCATTGATTGCCCACTTGATGGCAAGGGACTCTAATTCTGCAGTGGAGTACTGTACTTCTCAGGGGAACAACTCGTCGCTAAGGTATAAGTGTGGCTGTTCCTCCTTGTCTAACTAGTGCCAAAATTGCTCCCAACCTTACCTCTGAGACATCTGTTTGGAGGAGGAACAGCTTTGTGAAATTGGGTTGGGACAGAACTAGCTACTGAATCATTAGGTCGTGCAGGGCCTGGAAAGCTGCCTCATATCCTTTAGACTGCTTGACCTTCCAATGTTTGGTGTTCCTTGCCAAGTTCAGTGAGGCTGGGATAGTGAGTGTTGTGAAGTTAGGTATGAAGCAGTGATGATAACCACCAAGCCCCAGGAACTGCCATACCTGTCTTTGTTTTAGGAGTTGATATTCCCACAAGGTCTTTATAGCTGTTTGCAGCATGTGACCCACCTGCAGGGTGGCTCCTGGTGATGGTACTGGGGATATAGCTTAAGTGGTCCCCCTACAAGTGGTCAGTGCTCCAATACTTGAACATGCCAAATTCTGCTCTCACGTCTGCTTCTAAGATCTCAGCCCACTGACCAAGTCCTATCAGCCCACCCCTTTCAAGGTAGAGTCCAGCTTACTCTGGTCCTGGCCACTAATTAAAATAGTCAATGGCCTGTGAGCCCTGTGCTGATCCTGGCACCCATGCCACTCCTGGCACTCTGGGGGAGTGGGGAGGGACCTGGATGTGCCCACTTCTCCAGGCCCTGGACCAGGGACCCTAAGGGTTTGTCTACATCTGAAATCTTAGTTTGGACTTGGTTAGTCCAAACTAAGTAGTTCAAAGTTACTTCAAACTAAGTGCGGTTTTTTTTAGTTCGACCTAAATTTTTAGTTGAAACTAAAAAGCACAGTTAGTTCAAGCTACCTGCTAGTTTGAACTAAGCAGTTAGTTCAGACTAACCAGCTGAACTAACTAGTTCAAACTAAGCAAAGCCTACTGAAAACAGGGTTCAAACTAATTCAAATTAAGGCTCCTTAATTTGAGCTAATTTACTAGTGTAGACATAGTTTAAGTGCCTCCACTGAGGCCTCCACCTCCCTCCTATCATTCCTCACAAAAGTCAACTCCCTGAACTGTTTTCCCCACAGGCCCTAGTCACACAGAGCTCCTCACCAAACAAGAGTCCAGCTGTTGTCTGCTGCTTGGCTCCTCACCTCCAGACAGCTGCTCCAGCCACTCCTGCAGTCTGACCCACTTCAAATCAAATTAAAGATTCCTGACTCCTGGTCAGCTCCCAGTGGCACATTTGGAGCTCCCCAGAGTACCAGCACCCACAACCAGCCAGCCAGGGAGAGCACCTTCTCACTTCAGCTTCCCAGGCACACTCACCAGCTGGCTCTGCTGCTCCCTTTATAGGTGGTCTGCCTACCCCTGATTGCTCAGTAGCCCTCATGCCTGATTAGCTGCTGTGCCAGCAGGCTCAGTTAACCCTGTGGGCACCACAGCAGGGCAATTGCATTGCTACAGTCTGCACCTATCCACTAAGGGGTGTAACTTTCCCCTGCCTATGGTTTAGTCCAGGTACATTACTGCCCATTGGCCAAAGTGAAACCTGGTGGTCAGATACACAGTAGGGCGTGCAGCATGCCAGTGAGGTGCCTGAGGTATTCTTGCCAGCCAGCACTGTAAACAGGGGCATCGCTGCCCCGGGGAGGGACCAGGGGCCTGGGCCCAGGCCCCACTCCTGAACCGCAGGCCCTGCCCCCAGCCCACAGGTCCCACCCCCTAGCCGGGGCCGGGGCCAGGGCCGGGGCCTGGTCTGCAAGCTGCCGTGGGCGGCTAGGCCCCACATCCCTGGCTGGGGCCAGGGCCGGAAGTGGCTGCGGACGGCTGGATCCCACATCCCCGGCTGGGAACGCGGCCGCCGCTGCTGCGGGTGGCCGGGCCCCGGATCTCTGGCCGGGGATGGGGCCACTGCTGCTGCTGGTGGCAGCTGGGCTTCAGATCCCTGGCCAGGGATGGGGCTGCCACGGCTGCCGATTGGGCCGGAGACCGGGAGAGGGGTGGCCCTGCCAGATCCAGGGCACTGGCACTGGGACTCGGGGCACGTGCCCCAGGTGCCCAGCGCCAGCAACGCCCCTGACTGTAAATGATATCAGAAATTTACACAGTGGCATATATGTCATGGTATTGCAATAGCCTGTTAATGAGCCTTTGGAAGGTTGCTGTGTCCCTATGTAGCCTGAAAGGTAACATGGTGAATTGATGCAGTTCATGTAACATAGGGAGGGCCGTCTTCTTCTGGGAAGTTGAAGCCAAGGGGAATAACAGGAACCCTTGATTAAGTCTAGCATGGAGAAGACTTCTGTGCTGACTAGCCACTTGAGCAGTTCATCCACTTGCAAGATCAAATATGCATTAAAGTGGGAGATGACCTTTGCCTTCCTGATGTCAGTGCAGAACCTAACAGCCCAATCAGGCTTGGGCACCAGGATTATAAAGCTTCATCCTTCACTCCACAACTCCTCTATTACCCACAAAGTCAGCACTGTCTCCAATTCCTGTTGTATGAACTCCCACATCTTTTTGGGGAGCAGTTGGTGCTTAGCCCTCACCTTCTGTCTCAGGCTGGTAGTGATGTGGTGGTTGGGTTGACAATACTTTGTGGAAGGCTTAGACTAGCTGTTGCATCTGATCCTGGTGCTCAAAGCCAAGGTCCTTCTTGATGGCCACTGGCCTGGGCTCTGTGAATTTACTGGCCAATTTATAAGCATGTACTTCTTTTCAGCACCCAGGTACTTTTACTTCATAGCTGATGGGCCCTACCTTCCTACTTACCTCAAAGGGTCCCTGCCTTCTGCCCAACAACTTGGACTCAGAGGAGGATAGTAACAGCAAACCTGGTCTCTGGGCTTGAAGGTCTATAGCCATGCTCCCTGACTGCTCTGTTCCCCTTGGATGGGCTGGTCCTGCATCAGGGTCTCACAGGCTAAGGTGCCCAGTGCCTTGTGTCATTCCCACAGCTGCAATACATAGTGAATTGACCTTCCTATCCCAGGTCTCCTGTTCCCACCAGATCTCCCTCAGGAGGTCCAGGATGCCCATGGCTGCCACCAGTAGAAGAGTTCTAGTGGGGAAAAATTTGTGGACCCATACAGGACCTCTTGCACCATGAAGAGCAGAGCTGTCAGCAACTTATCCCAGTGCTGGGGGTCAAGCTCCATGAACTTTCTCATCATCCTTTTCAGAGTCCCATTGAACTGTGTCACCAACCCATCCATTTGGGGGTGCTAGACAGAAGTTATGAGGGTTCAAATACTTAGCAGGTGGCAGAATACTGTCATCAGTTTAGAGGTCACTTTGGCATATTGGTCTGTCAATATTTTGTTAAGGAATCACACTCTGGTAAAACATTTGCAAGAGCCCAATGGCCACCATGGGAACTGTAGTCACCCTCAACAGGGCAGCCTCAGGGAAGTGCATCACTTAATCCATGACAATGACAATATACCTATGATAGTCAGCATGGATTTGTCAAGAACAAATTGTGTCAAACTGACCTGATATCTTTCTATGATGAAGCAACAAGCCTTGTGGATAGAGGAGAAGTGGTAGATGTGGTCTATCTACACTTTAGTAAGGCTTTTGATCTCGGCCATAACTAGGGCAGGGCAAATGTGGCTTTGCCCCAGGTGCCCCAGAGTGGCTCCACTTAGCTGCTCTATCAAAGGGTGTGTTCTGCACCACTTGCTCCAGGTGCCGCTCATTGTAAGGGGCACGTTCCAAGTGAAATGCACCTCGGGTGCCAAAAATGCCTAGTGTGGCACTGCTTTTGATACTGTCTTACATCAACTTCTCATTAACAAACGAGCAAAATACAACCTCGATGGTGCTACTATAAGATGGGTGAAAAACTAGTTGGATAACCACTCCCAGAGGGTAGTTTATCAATGATTCACAGTCATGTTGAAAGGGCATAATGGGTGGGGTTCTCCAGGGGCCAGTTCTGGGGCCAGTTCTGTTCAATATTTTTGTCAATGAGTTAGATGAGGTCATAGAGAGAGTACACTTATGAAGTTTGCAGATGATACCAAGCAGGAATGGGTTGCAAGTGCTTTGGAGGATAGGATCATAATTCAAAAGGATTTGGACAAACTGGTGAAATGGTCTGAAGTAAACAGAAACTCAATAAAGGAATTCAGTAAAGATAAATACAAAGTACCCCACTTAGGAAAGAACAATTCATTGCACACGTACAAAATGGGCAATGACTGACAAGGAAGGAGTACTGCAGAAAGGGATCTAGCGGACCACAAGCGAAATATGAGTCAACAGTATAAAACTGTTGCGCAAAAAAAAACCAAAAAAAAAAACCAAATACCATTCTGGGATGTATTAACAGGAATAGTGAATTAAGACATGAGAAGTAATTCTTTCGCCCTCCTTGTGTCCAGTTCTGGGCACCTCATTTCAGAAATGATGTGGACAACTTGGAGAGTGTCCAGAGAAGAACAACATGAATGATTAGAGGTCTGGAACACTTGACTTATGAGGGAAGATTGAAAGAGCTGGGCTTGCTTAGTGTGGAGAAGAGATTGAGAGGGAACATAACAGTTTTCAAGTAGCTAAAGATTGTTACAATGAAAAGGGAGAAAAATTGTTCTTAACTGCCAGTGACAGGACAAGAAGCAGTGTGCTTAAATTACAGCAAGGTAGGTTTAGGTTGGATATTAGGAAAAAATTCCTAACTGTCTGGATGATTAATCACTGGAATAAATTGCCTAGGTAGGTTGCAGAATCTCCATCACTGGAAGTTTTTAAGAACAGGTTAGACAAGCACCTGTCAGGGATGTTTAAGAGGGTACTTGGTCCTGCCATGAGTGCAGTGGACTGGGCTCTATGACCTCTCATGGTTCCATCCATTTTCTATGATTCTATGTCCCAAGTGCTGTTTTCCAGGGCCCCACCACATCCAGGACAGTAATTTCAAAGCAGATTCCCACCACTGCCAGGAGCATAAGGGGGGCCTTTGGCACCCCGTTTCAGGTGGCCTTCTAGCTTTCAGGGGAAGAAGCTCATTAGGCACATATTTCTTTGTGCATGCTGGGCCAGAAGGATCTCTGCTCTAGCATTTTCCTCCTCCCCAGTTACCCTGCCCAGTGCACTGAATGGACCCAGTTAAGCAGACCCTGCCAGAACCTCCATGATGCTAGAAGTTTTTACAGCTCCTCCTGTGTCTGTAGGTCTTAGACTAGCTCTAGAGGAGATCTTTGTGAACATTAAAGTGGGTCCCCTTGAGGAAGCACTGGGGTTGGTCAGTCTTCTCCTCTGGGTGTCTTGCTGCCTAGTCCCATAACTGGCATTGTTCCTCTAGGAAGTTGCCAATGATGTCTAATGTCAAGGCCTCTCTGCCTGGGGCGGCTCATACCCATCATGGTGGGATATCCAAGGGCCTTTCTCCAGCAGTATCAGGCACTGAGAGGCTCAACTTCCCTCTCCTTTCAGATCATGGCTTTTTTGTCCTGGGGAGCGTGACCTGTCCATGCTTAGCATAGCCACCTGAAAATGACAAGATCAGGGCAGGCTGCAAAAAGGAGAGCAGATTCTCCCAGCACTGGTGAGTGACAGTGAAGTCAGACTTCCCAGACAGCCACAAACAATGCTTCTGATCCCCTGTACTGGGTATCAAGAAGCTAAAACAAAAACATACTCAGGTCTCTTTCCTGCATTTCAGCCTCTGGCTCCCAATAAGCCCCTGAGTCTAGTAAAGAGACAACTTAATATTACATTCTTTACCAAAAGGGTTCTCCTGACTGCAAAGGATCAGCCACATTACCAGATCAATATAAGTTTGGATCTAACCCAAAATGTTATGCTGCCAGCCAATCCTTTAGTAACTAAAATTAAAAGGTTTGTTATAAAAAGGAAAGAAACTATAAGAGAACTGTTAAAGGATTACAGCAATTCGATACATAAAAATTATTTAAAAGTCCATATACATCAAGTCTGTTGTAGAATTTGGAGTTTACAGACTTGTTTAGTTCCTCTGGTGTACACATCCAGTACCTGGATGGGTCTCAGTCCTTTGTCTCACAGATTCAGAGAGACAGCTTCCATAACAGTCATTGGGTGGTGCCATTGTACCTATGCTCTTCTCCCGGGGGTGAGGACCTGAGCAAATTTTTGTAGCACAAAAGTCTCTACCACCTGCACTCCTGACTATTCCTTCAGTTCCAACAGCAATTTACCATCAACAAGAATCCTGGAGCTGCTGGGTCACAGACCTGGGCCTGACCAAAGGTGGATATCACTGACAGTGGAGCTGTTGGTGATATATCACACAGCACATGTCTGTTTGGTACAGCATGGCTACAGTGACCTTGGGGGATTCCAGGGTCTTGAAGAATTCAAGGTTCAGGGAGGTGTGCTGTACAAGGTCAGTTAAATGTGGGGCTAGGATGGTGAACCTATCACCACCAGGCTACAGTAGCAACCTGCTCAAAAAATGACAAGTAATGCCTTGGGATCATCATTGGGTCCCATATTTATCAACTGTACTGGTAACCCTACACAACTGCCACTCAACTCTGGCCTTCCTGGGGTGGTGGGTGACAAGGGGATAGCTGTAACAGCACCACCATCTGTTATGTCAGCTGTTCCTGCCAGGAGCAGCACTGCCCCGGGGAAGGACTCTGGGCACTAGCTCAGGCCCTGCCCCTGCCTGCAGGCCACGCCCCTGGCCAGGGACAGGGCCGAGAGTGGCCGTGGGCAGCTGGGCCCCAGATCCCTGGCTGGGACCGGGGATGGGGCCAAGAATGGCCGCAGCAGCCACAGGCGGCTGGGCCCAATGGGACCAGAGACCAGGAGAGGTGGGGCCCTGCGGGACGCAGGGCACTGGTGCTGGGATTCAGGGCACAGGCCCCGTGTGGCCAGCGCCTGTGACACCCCTGGTTCCTGCTGCACCTGTTGTTGGGCAGCTAGTTCCCATCAGCTGTTACTGGTACACCACCTGGAGTTGTGGCTGCGAGGCTAGCTCTTGGAGTAGGTACAGCTGCTGTTGTGTGGCCTGCTATTGCTGATTCTTCAATAGCCATTTCAGGAATTGAAGTTTCCATGACCGTTGATATGCATAGGGGAGGTGTTTAACACCATCTGCCCCCAGGCCACCTAGGAACCTGCTAGCAAGTCTTGATCAGCTGCCCACATTCTTCACCAGATGTCACAGGGCTTGTACATTCCATGGTCATGTCCAGCTCTCACCCTGCATGTTGGGGGCAGTGAGGCCTACTGACTACAATCAGTTAAGCAGCCCTTTCAGTCTGAGCAGCAGGGCCTAATGACTGGTGTCAATAAGGTCGCCCTCCTCTGGGAGGTATTGTGGCCTACTGATATGTTGAGGGAGTGGGTCACTACCTACGGATGTGTAGCAGCTGGGGCAGGGTAGCGCATGCCCTCCCAGCGACTCCAACCTCCAGCATAAGGCCCTGACTGCAGTGGGGGTGCTTGCCACCAAGTCCCAAAACACATGGACTGGTTCCTCAATTCCCCCACTGTAGCAAAATTTAAATCTCCTGGGCTTCCTTCTACCCATTTCCACAGTGGCAAACTCTGTAGCTCTCCCACCCCTCTGGGGTCATTGGCCACTGCAACTCTAGGTGACTGTTCCCCCTGAATGTCCTTCAAGCAATACAGCATCCTCCTGAGCTGTGGTAGTCTCAGCCTGCACAGTCCAGGGCTCTGGCTGCTCCAGGGCTGGAGCTGCAAGGTGCGTTCTCTCTCCTCAACACTTCACTCCAACTGAGCTGGACTGCTGTCTTTTGACTACAGGTGGAGCATGCCCAGTAGAGCTGATGTATGGCCTCCTTGGCCCACCCCAAAGTTTTAAGCTGAATGGGTGGCATTGTTTTGTTGAGTATTGCTTGACTAAAGGCATATGTGAGAATGAGGAAGAGAAGGCAGACAGATAAGCAACTGAGTGAGACTCAGTCAAAAAGAAAGTTAAGCAGCTGTGACTCAGGAGAAATCTAAAAGAAGTTTCTGGATCTGGCTAAATAAACATGGGAACATAAGCAAAGAAATTATCCACTACTTTTTGGTTCCTCCTACATTGGGAGAATCAGAATGTTGTGGAGTACTTGTAAATAAATGAGACTGCAACAAAGAAAATACCAGATTTTGTCATCAATTTCTACTCCTAAATGAAACATCCCCAGCAGCCCCAACTTTGACAAGCCACATA
The DNA here is from genome assembly GCA_007922195.1 of Podocnemis expansa. Classification (NCBI taxonomy): domain Eukaryota; kingdom Metazoa; phylum Chordata; order Testudines; family Podocnemididae; genus Podocnemis; species Podocnemis expansa. Next base: position 60,942,361 of record ML681964.1, read on the forward strand.
GTTCAACAGGGAGAAACAGTATTGTTGTCAGCTAAATGGAGACCACAGGTCTTTTGAGAACATGTGACTGAAGGTACTCAGCATGTAACAGAGAAATGGAATTTTTCCTTAACTGTCTGAAGAAACTCACAGCCCAGAACAGAAAAAACCCACAATATGTCAGGTGGTTGGCAGGAAGGTCAAGCTTGCAAATAGTTTGCATTCTGCAATTTTTATTAATTTATTACTGAGCATTTGAAATGAGATTTATTTTTGTGGTAATTGCTGCTTGAAGATCTTCATTGCATGCACAACTGATGAACAACACTCATTGAAACAACTAGTTTAGAGGTTCTAGATAATATCTTACTATTTCTCACAGTTACCTCATATGACCAATTTTTAAATGTTTTGCCTATAGACTACTGTAAGGAATTGTCAGCACAGGACACACTTGACAGGCACAGCCTCCTAATTTTTCTGGGGAAATCACTAAAGTGGTCCCCTCCAGGTGGTCTGTGCTACACCCTCTTGCATACACCAAACACCTCATCATCAAGTCCACTTCTGGAATCTCAGCCCTCTGGCCAAGTCCCATCTGTCCACCACTTCTAGAGAATAGCCCAGCTTGCACCAGTCCTAGCCACTATTTAAAACAGTCAATGGCTAGCTAGCCCTGTGCCACTCCTGGAACTCTGGGGGGGGCAGGCAGGGACCTGGGCCCACCCAGTTCTCCAGACACTAGCCCAGGGACCCAAAGTGCCTCCATTGACGCCTTCACCTTCCTCCAGTCACTCCTCGCCAAAGTCAGCTCCCTGAGTTGCTTTCCCCACAGCCCCCAGTCACATGCAGCTCCTCACCCCCACCAGAGTCCACCCATCATCTACTTCCCAGTTCCTCACCTCCAGACTGCTGCATCAGCCACTCCCACAGTCTGCTCCACCTCAGGATCCCCAGCTCCTGGTCAGTTTCCAGTGCATACTATGAGCTCTCCAGGGTGCTGACTTCCTCAGCCAGCCAGCTGCGAGAGAACCTTCTCCCTCCAGCTTCCCAAGCAGGCTAACCCTGTGAGCCCTGCCGCTCTCTTTTTATACTGGCTGTTTGCCTCTGATTGGCTCAGCAGCTGATTGACTGTCACACACAAGCCCTCTTTAACCCTCTGAACTAGAACAGGGCAACCACCCCACTACAACCCCATAACACTGTGATAGCTAGTCTTAGAAGTTTTTGTTTAGCTGAATGTATGGGCAAGGCAATTAGATCTTGGCTAAATGCAAGTCATGCTGGTGTTAGCAGTGGCAAAATTCTCTTTAGAAGCTGTGCCTATCACCTGTAAAGTCTGTTTTTTCCCCTGACTCTTGAACTGATATCTTTCTTAGGTGCAACTGCCATCAGCAGGAGTTATGCACACAAGCAAATGAAACATTGAATGATGGAAGAAATGTTCCAGCCCCATTGCCTTTTAGGAAATGTATTTTTTAGTTATATACTGTTCAGCACAGCTCTAGTACTCAAAATGGAAGGGGGGAATTATGCTAAGTTATAATCAACTTTTGAATTCTTGAAACATTGTTTATTTTACATAATTCCAGACTTATGACTAGAACAATAGCTTTACAGGACAGTCTTACATAATATGTTATGCTAGTAATGTTTCACAGCTGAGCATGAATTAGCTACAACAATAAAACAGAAAATACATCTCTGGTAACAATTTCCCTTTACATGTCATGTTTGATAGATTATATTTTGATTTCAGGAAATTTATGTTGTGTATTCCAATCCCAAAACTTAATAAGGCAGCCCATTGGATAGTAAGTTTTCTATACAGTCCTGCTGGATAGAAAAAAATTATAGCCATGGACACAGAGAAAGCATAATTATATTCAAAGAGCAGTTATTGCTGTACTTGCATTAACCTTGCAAGTCTCATGCCTAAAATGTCTATATAATGTATTTAACCTTGTATTTGATAATGAAATATGATGAAGAGATCATTATAGTACAGTATAGAAGATCAGTGTTTCCCCCACACACTAAGCACTCTTAAAAACACAAGATGAAAGCTAAGAGATAAAATTGCAAAGTATGAGAGATGTGGCTGAATGAGAAATACTTTGTGTCAAAAATGTCTAGAGAGACAACATCTCAACTGTGAGTATTATTTATATATTGGTCATTCCCACAGAGCACATCTGAGCCTGGGGCCAAAATGTAGAGTTCAAGTCCTGGTCCCTGGCTGAATGATGCCAGGACAGTATTTGTCAGATTCCCTATGGCACTGCTCTAGACCTGCTCAAGGCTTGGGGTGTGTGTGTACCATCCTCTTCTGAGGGGGGAGTGGCAGCTGAGGTTACCCTTAGACCCTCCTCACCATGAAGCCCTGCTCCTTCTCCTCTTTTTCCCTCTGAGGCCTTGTCACCTGGCCAGGCTGGAAGCTGGAGCGGGAAATGGTAGAAACTGCCCTGGATGCTCAACCTATCCTGGGCAGTGCATCCCAGGGGGTATGGCAGAGACCAAGGGTTGCTCTTACACACCTTAGGCCCTGCCCAAGGCAAATGGCTGTGCTGGAGTTCCCCAAAGCAGCTCTGGCTTCTGGCCTGGGCAGGTAATGAGGCCTCAGGAAGAGGGGGAGGAGCAGGGAATGGGGCTCAGGGGAAGAGGCGAGGGAGGGGAGGAGCCTTTGGGTAAGATGGGGGGGACGACAAGGGTGTGGCCACAGAGTGGGAAAGAGCTCCTGTTCTTGCCCTGTTTCTGTCTTTTGAAAATGTGGTCACTTTAGTTGGCTGGCTGTTTGAGGATAGCTGGGCCCAGTCACACCTATGCTGGTTACCCTATAACTCCATCCCACCGCCACCCCCTGCTGCTCATAATTACCTCAATGATTTCTTTGAAAGACTGAGAATGGAAGGTTACTTACCTGTAAAGACCTATTCCCATATAGGTGTGTGCATGCCACAGTGCATGGTTGCCCAGAAGCTTTTTGCCCTAGCTTGTCCCCATAGGGTAAGTACCCAACTCCCCTTCTGACCTGCACACCTGTATAGTTGGCCCTGACCCTGATCCACCTTCAGTCCCTCCTTTCTGCTAACTCTGAAGAGTGGGGACAGAGGGATGGTACAGAATGTATGAGAACAGCCCATCTCAAAGAAGGACGTTTACAGATAAGTAACCCTGCAGTCTTTGAGCACTGCTCACATCTATTTCCATATAGGAGACTTACAAGCTGTATTGAGGATGATGGGCAAAAAAAATCAAGATTTCCTTGCTTGTTGAATGGCTCTGCCCAGGGCAGCATCATCTCTTGTTTGAAGGAGAATTCTGTAATGGGATGTGAAACTAGGCATTGAGGACCAGGTCACCACTCTGCATATCTCCTGGATCAGGACCTGAGAGAGGAATGCCATGGAGGATGTTTGCACTCTAGTTGAATGTGCCTTGATTTTCCCTGGAGGGGGAGTATTTGCTCTGTGGTAGCAGTCCTTGATGCAGTTCATTATCCAAGATTAGATGTATTGGGATGTTGCTGCCTGGCCTTTCGTATGCTTGGCAACTGCTATGAAAAGCTGGCTTGTTCTGTGGAAGGTTCTGGTCCACTAAATGTGTGTCATAAGAGCCCTTCTGATGTCAAATGTGTTCCATCTTCTCTGGTTCTCCATAACCTGTGGGTCTGGGAAGAACACTGAGAGGCAAATATCTTGGTTCATATGGAAAGATGACAACACCTTAACTAAAAAGGCCAGGTGGGGTAGAAGTTGTACCTTTTCAGAGTGGAATACCATATGTGGTAGTTTCAACGAAAGGGCTTGTAGCTCTGAAACCTTTCTGGCTGATGTGTTGGCCACCAAGAAGGCCACTTTCCAGGATCGGACTAATAGTGAACATGAGTTCAGAGACTCATAGGGAGGTTTTGTGACCCCCTTGAGTACTCGGTTTAGGTCCCATTGTGGAATCGGATCCTGGGTTTGTGGATAGAGTCTCTCTAAACCCTTGAAGAACCTTGAAGTTGTGGGGTGAGAGAAGTGAGTCACTCAGTCAAAGGTATTACACAGCAGTGAAATTGCTGCTAGGTGTACCCTGAGAGAGGAAAGCATTAAGCCATTCTTCTTTAGTTCTAGGAGGTAATCCAATATAGCTTGGATCAGGGCAGACTCTGGGGCCACCCCTCTTTCCCATAACCAGAGGAAGAAGCATTTCTGTTTCACCCCATAGATTCCCCTTGTGGTGAGCTTCCTACTCTCAATCAGGACCCTTTGTACCTTTTCGGAGCATATTTGCTCATCAAGGTTCAGCCACAGTCTCCTCCACGCCTTCAGGTGTAGTGATTTCAGGTCTTGGTGTTGCAGATGACTCTGGTCCTGTGTGAGTAGGTCTGCCCTGAGTTGGGAGCATTATGGGTGAGGCTACTGAGAGGTTGAGAAGGGTGCTGTACCAAGGCTGGCGTGGCCAAGCTGGGTATATCAGGATTATATCTGCCCAATCCCTCTTGATCTTCAGCAGGACTCTGTACATAAGCGGGATGAGGGAAAGGAGTAGAAGAGTGCCCCCCCCCCAGCTTATCAGGACACTGTCTGATAAAGATTCCCTCTCTCCATCTTGTAGCAAACAGAACAGGCCACATTTGCAGTTTATTCCTGTAGCAAGGAGGTCAATGTGAGGGGAGCCCCACATCTCAAAGAGTTGGCTCATTACTCTCGGGTGCAAGGACCGCTTGTTCTGGGTAAGGAATTGCTGGCTGCATTTGTCTGCTTGGCAGTTGTCCACCCCTGGAAGGTGGGTGGCTACCAGGTAAAAGTCTAACTTCAAGGTCAGCTCCCTTAGTAAGGATGCCTCCTCGCATAGTGTGGGTGAGCGAGCTCCGCCTTGGCAGTTGAGGTAAAACATAGCCATCACATTGTCTATTAGGACCTGCACTGTTTTTGCTTTTATCTTGTCCAAGAAGACCCCACAGGCTAGGTGTATCTCCCTCAATTCTTTCACGTTTATGTGGAAACGACTGTCTGGCTGCCACCATGTTCCCTTGGTGGCTTACCATGTTCCCTGTGGGTTCCCCAGCCTAGGTCTGACACATCTGTGATCAAGGTAAGAAATGGGTTCTGGGTTTCGAACTGGACCCTTCTGCAAGCAACCTTGGGTCCTGCCATATCTTCAAGGAGTCCTGTACCCTCCCTGGGATGGTGATCACCCAGTTCAATGGGTGGTGTTGGGGTGGAACACTGCCACGAGCAATGGCTATAGTGGCCTCATGCAAAGGCATGACATCCTTATCATGTAGGTGGAGGCAGCCATGTGGCCTAGCAGCTGAAGACATCACTAGCAGTTGTGGTGGGAGCATGGTGTAGTTCTGAAATGATGGTAGATATAGACCAAAACCTGGATAGGCGTAATGAAGCTCTTGTGCTCAATGAATTCATCTGTGCCCCTGTGAACGCTATTCTCCTTGTTGGAGTAAGTTTTGACTTTTCTAGGTTTATGAAGAGACCCAACCTGTTGCACAGTTTTCAGACAGAGCTGACACTGTGCCAGACCTGGTCTTTGGACCTCCCTCTTATCAACCAATAGTTCAGGTACAGGCAGATTCATATCCTTTATTTTCTCAAGTGGGCCACTATGGCTGCTATGCACTTCATGAAAACCCTTGGAGCCAGTGAGAGTCCAAAGAGAAGTGCTGTGAATTTGAAGAGTCCTCCTCCCACCACAAAGCAGATAAACTTCCTCTGTTTTCACCTTATCAAGATGTGGAAATAGGTATCTTTTAGGTCAGGGGCTGCAAACCAATCCCTTGGGTCTGACAAGGGAATAAGCTGAGGTAAGAAAGCCATTCAAAAATTTATTTTTCTAAAGAACTCATTCAGGGCCCTTAAGTCTAAAATGGCTAACACGTCCCCTCTTGTCTTTGGGAACAGGAAGTACCTTGAGTAAAAGCCTCTCTCCATTTCCCCTGTGGGTACTCTTTCTATTGCTCCTAGGTCTAGAAGTCTTTGGCATTCCAACTCCAGTAGGGCTTCATGTGCGGAGTCCCTAGTTGGGTACTGAGGGAGCAGTTTCCTTTGGGGGGGCCTGGCTCTGAACTGAAAGGTATAACCTTGGGAATACTGTAAGCAGGACCTCTGCTCAACTCACTGAGAGGGCGCCCCCTGCTGGGTAATTTGGGGAGTTGCCATTCAAACGGTCTGGCAGTCCAGCCATTCCCCAAAGGGAAGAGGAGCCGACAGTATGGCTTAGTCCTACGAGAGGACAATCATCAGTCTAGGCCCCTGGGTAGGGGGCAGTTCAATAGTAGTCCTGTGCCCTTAACCGGGTGCACAATCAACAAGTCTTTCTGCAGACAGGGTCAAGCAAGGTCAGGTAGCACAAGGGGTTGACATCTCGGGGAAGGGGAGAGGAGGAGAGAGGACACAGGCCTGCCCTACTCCATTGTGTCCCAGCCCAGGGGCCTGACGGCAGCCAGACATTTAATCAGGGGGTCAGCGGGGGTCCGGCCAAAATACGTTGACCCTGGTAAGGGGTGTACCCCCCCGGGCTACTTCCTTCCCCCTCTCCCATTGGTACCTTTTCCACTCCATCATCAATGTCCTTGGGGTAGTGGCTGAGAGGCACGGAATAGAAGCCCTCCATGGTGTCCAGTGGTGGCAGGTCTATAAGTTCTGGGGTGACCTCCATCTCCTCTGGGGGCAGCTCTGGCAGCTCCACACAGTCGGGGGGGAGGGGCAGCTCCTCCAGCTCCTGTTCCCCAGAGGGGTCAACATCAGGCAGAGCAAGGGGCAGTTCCTCCAGGTCTTCTCCTGCAGCCAATGCAGTCCGTTCCCTGTACTCTGGGCCCTCATGGAAACCAGGGGTGGTGCTGGGGTTCTGGCTGTCCCCACGGCCTGTCCACCCCACACAGAGGGGGCTCCTCCCACTGGACACCGGCCATGGGAGGCCCAAGCCAGCCATCCTGGTATGGGGCTGGAGGCTGACATGTAGGCCCGCGTCTCCTCAGCCAGAGAAAAGACTGGGGCTGAGGAGCCTGGAGGGAGCCATCCTTCCCCACCGGTGGCCAGGGCTGAACTGAGCTCCCTGGCCTGGTTTTTATACTTCCTGTCCCGCCCCTTACCTTCCAGCTTGACGGACATCTCTGTGGCAGCCATCTTGCCTCTTCTGGAGGCAGCCATCTTGTGTCCCCTTTACAGATACTATGTCCAATATCCATCAGTCCAAGGTTATCTCAGCCCACTTGTGTCGGAAGGGGGCCAGATGGTTTTGGAATGATGGTGGAGGTCGGTTCTGGCAGTGGCAGCAACTCTCGGGTGAAAGGTTAAAACCTCTGCTTCTGGGACAACGGGTAGGTGCTATTGCCCTGGCAGGTGGGCTGGTTAGAACTCTGGGACCTTGCCCCTCTTCCACCTCTACTTCTATCCCTGTCCTCATTCCCATAGGGCAATGGGACAACTGGAGGGGCTGATAGTGAAGATCCTGCTGCTGCTACTGTTGTTACTGCTGGGATTGTGGCTGGTGGGACAAAAAGAACCACCTGGCCATCTGGGGAGTGCACATTCCTAAGGAATGGAGAATTGCCTGGGAATCCTTCATACCATGCAGCTTGGTATCAGTCAACTTGGTGAACAGCGATGGGCCCTCAAAAGGGAGGTCTTGTATGGCCTGCAGCATCTGAGGGGATAGCCCCAAACCCTGCAGCCAGGTGGCTTGGCACATAACAATCACTGATACTACCCCTCTGCTGGCTGTGTCCGTGGTAGTGTCCCATAAGGAAAGGAGCATAGCACACACCACTAGAAGACCTTCCTTCACAAGGGTGTTGTAGTCCACCACGCAGAGGTAGCCATAGGTGATTGGGGGCCCTAGATGAAGGCCCATTGTGGGGCCCCCTACAGGGCTCACTATAAGCCCCCACTGCTAACCTCCCCATGGTCCCAGTGCTCTCTAAACCCCTCACTGCCCCACACCACCCCCCAAGATTCCTTGTTTGTGTTGCTGAACCAAACTTAAAAAAAAAAAAAAAACCAAAAAAACAAGGAGTCTTGTGGCACTTAAAGACTCACAGATTTATTGTTCACATGAGCTTTCATGAGAAAAAATTCCACTTCGTCAGCTGCTTCAAAGATGGGGGACCTTACAGAATGGAATGAAAATAAATGCAAGGGAGTGTAAAACATGGGATTGGGTCATACAGCAACAGCAAATCAGAGCAGCTGTTAAGGTTCAAACCCTGGGAAGGTTGATCATCTTTCATGTAAAATAAATGAGCTAATGCTGAACTGCAAAGTTAAAATGAACATCTTAAATTTTTTTTAAAAGTATCAGCATTAATTAATAAAAAAAAGTGGTAACTTTAATGATGGCTCGGAAATAACTAAGGCTATGTCTACACGAGGCTTTTATTTCGAAACAACCATTGTTGTTTCAAAATAAAAGTTGTCTTGTCCAAATGACATTTCTTTATTTTGAAATGATGGGACCCTGTCATTTTGAAATAACGTCCATCATTTTGGAACAATAAAACCTCGCCACAATGCGAAATAGCCATTGTTTCAAAACGGTTGTTTCAAAACAACGCCGTTCAGATGTGTTATTTTGAAATAACAGTTATTTCAAAATAACACTTTTGCCCTTCTTCTTCCCAGGGTGCCATCCTTTTTGTATATATTTGGTGGGGGCATGGCCCAGTGAGGGGCTCATGTTGCCACACCTCCCATGCTGCCCCTCTCCTGAAGCAAAATAGCAAGTCCTGTACCTGAACATGCTATTTCGCTTTGAGGTTTTCCCTTATTTTGATTTAATATTTGCTTACTTTGATTTAAGTTATTTTGAAATAAGGATTTTATTTTGAAATAACTCATTTCAAAATAACTTATTTCAAAATAAGAGTTTACAAGTGAACATAGCCTAAAATACCACAAATAAAATTTTGGCAGTCAAATCTTACAAAATTTTCATATAGGTTTTGGTTTACGTGCACTAGAAGTTTAATAAAAATTATTATAATAAATAAAAATAACTGAAAAGAAGGTTTCTAGTGTGTAGCTATAAATGAAAAACACCAAATTTCAATGAAATTCTCTAAATACTGAAGTTTATAAGACTCTGGCCCCCCTCAAAATATTAATTAGTAAATACAGAAGAAGCTAAAAATTGCTTACCAAAGGCAAGACATACAGCACAGACATCACACACAGTTGTTATGATTGCCTAAGGGCAGAGCTGTATCTGTATGTGGCAGGCTGTATGAACCTACCTGGTAACCTGAGCTAACCAAAAAGCCAAAGTAAAAATTGTCACTAAGTCAAAGGAAAAGGCAAAAGAACAGGTGAAAAAGGAAAGGCAACGGCAACATTTCACAAAATCAGAAAATGGCAGAATAAATGGCCACACTGAGGAATTAAAAGACGAGGCCACTGGAAAAATTCCTGGTATTGTGCTGTCTATTGCTTGCTCCTGCTTTTTTAGCATGTCAAAGTGAAGGTGATGGGCAGATAATGGTGAAATTTGCAATTCAGACGAAGCACAGATCCTAATGATAACTTGCCTTGATGAGCCTAGACTAAAAAGTGCTTAGGCTTCCAGCCCTACTAGCTCTGCTCGATGGGAACAATTTCTATATTTTTCTCTATTTTCATTTCTGTCCACCAAACTGAGAATGGGGCCCCTTATTGCTTATGGCCCTAGGCAGCCACCTACTTTGTCTGCTCCAAAAGCCATCACTGCCACCACATGGTTGGAGGGTATGAGGTCCCAAAACCTCTACACAGAGCTCCACAAGTTAAAAATGTACCTGCCCATAAGGGCCTAATGGTTAGCGATGTGCAGCTGGAGTGCTGTGGTGGAATAAACTTTCCTTTTGAATAGATTTGCTTTTTAGAGTCTTTATTCTTTGGGATTGCAGTGGGTCGGCCTTGCCTCTCCCATTGGTTTACTGCATTCACTACCAAAGAACCCTGAAGGGGTTGGGTGAAAAGGAAGCCGAATTTGTCTGCAGGGATGTGGTACTTCCTCTCCATCCCTTTTGAGACCAGGGGAATTGATGATGGTGTCTGCCATCAGGCACAGGCAATTTTTAACACCCTTTCATTCATGGGGACTTCCACCCTGGCTGGAGGGGCAGCATCACCCACATTGAAGAGGTCCTCCCTGACCTCCTCAGTTGGAAGACTGAGGTTTACGGCCAGGTGCTTCTGTAGTTCTTGGTGCACTCTTGGGTCCTCTCTAAAGGATATAGACCTTTGGTAGGCCATTTCATCCAGGGAGGAAGAAGACATAACCCTTGCATCATTTCAACCAATGCCCACAGGTCCCTCTCCTGGGTCCAAATCCTCCTTGGATGGTCCTGCATCCCAAGCCCCTTGGGATGTGGCCCAGTCTTGATGACCCGGGGGATGTTGCATCCCTATGGGGTGAGTCCCAGAAGCCCCAGTGAGTCCACTGTGCTAACCAATCTTCAAAGGTTTGCGGCGCTGGGTCCCTGAGCTGGGGGTGTTCTACCCCGTGCTGGGGAATGGTCAGCTTCCCTGTGCTGGGCAATGCATAGGGAGTGTTCCCTCTTCTGTGTCGGCACTGGTGAGCCCCCATGCGGGGAGCAGCACATCAGTGCAGGAAATGTCAATGCCTGAGTTCAGGATTCTCTGCGTTGTGAAGACAATGAGGAGTGTTTCTTTATACATTTACCTGCTGGGTGTGCTGAGGCCAGTAACAGTGACAGGGACATTGATGAATGACAGCACGGGTGTCGGAGTCCCCCAATGAGTGTGGCTGGAAGCTGGTACAGTGCAATTTCTGTGATGGTGCTGGTGAGTACTCCTGGGACGAGGCCTCCAGTGTGAACTGCAGGTATGCCTCATTCATCCCCCAACTCAGACCATGAGCCAAAGGTGTAGAGGTCCTTTGTGGGAAGTGGCTATGCCAAGAGTCCCTGGAGCCGTTCAGGGAGGACTGCTGGACACATGGTGGGGAAGGGCTGTGCTGATCTTCCCTGGAGGGCAATCGTGGGGAGCGGGGTGTTGAGACCTGACCCCAAGATAAGTTTCCGTGTTGCTGATCTTGGTCCCGCACTGGTCCCTGCTGTGCTTGCGGGCCAAGTTCTACCTGGGGCTTGAACGAGGCCTTGGACAACAGTGTCAGTTTCCCTGTCGATGCCATCAGTCTAGGTGGCGTAGGGGTAGCCAGCTGCAGGAGGGCCTTGGCTGCCTCAAAAGCCTTGGGTGTGTATGGAGTCAGTAGCACCTTAGGTTTCTGCCCCAGGGTCTGAGGACCCACCCAAATGCATGCCTGGATCCTGACTTGCACTGATGGTGGGCCTTTTCCTTAGGTGGGCAAGCACTTGGTACACACTCCAAGCCTATAAGGAGCTTTTTAGGTTTCATGGACGGGGACCTGTGCCCAGGGGTGTCACTGGTGCTGGGCACTCTGAGGCACATGTCCTGAACTCTGGGGCCCAATCGCCCATGGCTGTGGCGGCTGCGGCAGCCCCATCCCCGGCCGGGGATCCAGGGCCCTGCCGCCCATGGCGGCGCAGTGGCGCCTGGCTCTGTCCCTGGCCAGGGGGCGGGGCCTGCAGGCTGGGGCGGTGGCTGGGGGCAGGGCCTGGGCTCATGCCCAGGGTCCCTCCCCCAGCCAGCGACGCCCCTGCCTGTGCCAATGCACAAACGGTGCTGACTGTGCTTTTTGTGCCAGGGCTGCCTGTGCTGACGAAGGCCTGCTTGGCACAAAAGCAGAGCATAGAGCCTCTCCCAGTGCCATGGAGCATAGGCAGTTTTCCCACTCCTTTCGTGTTCTTGGCTTAAAAGACCAGCAAATTTGGCATTTGTTGGTCCTATGTCCTTCCCCAAAGCAATGTAGGCATTTTTCATGGGGGTTGCTGACTGAGGTGGCCTTACCACACATGGCGCAGTGCTTGAAACCAGGCATAGCGGACTCTGTGCCAGACCACATGTTACCTCAGGGGTGTGGAAAGCGTGGGAACTCTGGTGCAGTTCATGAGTAGGAGCAAAGACAAAAAGATTAAAGTGTCCCGAGTCAAAGAAAACAGTGAAGATCAGAAAGGGAAATGAAGAAAAGAGGTGCCTGCAAACCTGCAAGAGTAGGCAGTTCCAGGACTGTCACAACAGGCAGAAAGAAGGAACTGAAGGGGGGAGCAGGGTCAGGGCCCCCTCTATACCACGCAGGTGCGCAGGTCAGAGGGGGCATTGGCCACTACAGGGTCAGGCTAAGGCAAAAACTTGCAGGCAGTCATGTACTGCAACATGCACACACCTATATGGGAAGGGATGTGAGCAGCGCTCAATGAAGAAACTCAGACTGAGAGTGGAATCACAGAGGCTATACCTATACCGACAAAGTTAATTAAAAAGTTATTTCAAATTAACTACTCTGAATTTAAATCAAAGTTATTATTTCAAATTAGAGAGTCTTCACTAGACCCCTAATTTAAAACAAAGTAGGCTTTATTAATTTGAATTAGAGTGTCTTCATTGGACTCTCTAATTCAAACTAGGGGAATGTAGTCAAGTGAATAGGGAAGTTAGTTTGAATTAAGTCTACTCTGTGGCTAAAGGTGGCTTAATTTGAAGAAAAACTTCAAAGTAACCGTTACTTCAAAGTAAAAGGTTTTATTATGTTGAATTAGCGCTTCCTTAATTTCAAATAAGGAAAGGCTTAATTCAATATAAGAAAATGCCTCCTGCTTATTTCGAAATAACTAGGAAGTGTAGACGCACCCTCAGAGAATGGGCAGGCTTCTGTGGAAGGCACTGAGCAAAGATCTGCAGGAGACTGAGAACGGACCCCAGGGAAGGAACCTGGGAGTCAAGGATCTATTCCAGAGCCAGAGTAACAGATTCTGAAAGGAAGCCCAGATGCTGCAGGAGTCTGCATGCCACATGATTACCTATTATCAGAAGTGCAGTTTAGGACCCACTTCTATCCCAGGAGGCTGCAGTTGAGGATGGAGTGAAAACACACAGAAACCCTTTCTGCTGTGAGAAGGTCTGCCCATAGTGAATCTGCTTGTGAACAAACAAGGAGTCCTGTGGCGCTTTTAAAGACTAACAAATTTATTTATTGCATAAGCTTTTGTGGGAGAAAATCCCACTTTGTCAGATTCTTGAAGATGGGGTGTCTCTTCATTGTTAAATGACTTACTATATTCTGGCTGCCAGTTGTTAGATACAAAAGGTGATGGACATCTTAGAAATAAATTATACTAGACCTAGGGCATATCTTCACTGAAAAGTTAACTTGAGTTATAACTTCAGCATTGTCCCTAACTGCAGTTCCATTCTCACAGAAAAACTACTCACATTGACTGAGTCATTGGGCTATTGACAAAAAATCAAACTAACATGATCCAGAAGCTGCTAACACAACCACATAGATACAGATTTTCTCCAGTGCCATTAGTCTGCTTGTGCCTTTCCCACAATCCACACGCATGCCCAGAAGGGACAGCCAATTCTTCCACAATTCACAGGGAACGAAGTTTATACTTGCTGAACTTACTTTGGCACAAAGAACTAGGTAGGTCTATGTCCTCAGAAGTCTTAGTGCTACAGTACAGTGAATGTAGAGACAGTGTGACCGAGCATCTTGAATGTTAATTTCCAGTATGACTGCTGTCTCTTGTGCAAGGCTAACTCGGGAGGAGTACAGAGCAGTGATTATGATCCAGTACCAAAACATGCAGTTTCCAAGCGGCATTTTGCTTTAACATTTGAGTGCAAATTGATTATACCTAAGGATAAGTCTAGAAGGTCTTACTCAGACATAACTCAACTTGAAACTAGAGGGATTTTCAGCTGAGCAAGGATTCTAGTACTGGTCCTATTACTGATTGTGTGTATTTAGTCATATAAAAAGAGGAAGATAAGGTCCATGGGATGTTTATTATGGAAGCATCAAAGTGGCTCTGTAGTCAAGGTCACATTGAGATTTATACATGAAGCTGGAGTTAAATTATCACCTTATAGCTGAATAATAGTTTGTCCTCCCCAAAATTTATATCACTTATTCTTTGAGGTGAGGTCACTATTTTTCTGAGAGTTTACTAGTAAATCTGTCAGTTACTTTATGGCTGTGTTCACACAGCACTTTTGTTTCGAAACAACCTCGTTGTTTCGAAACAAAAAAAAA
>ML681964.1:60976460-60999399 GCA_007922195.1 Podocnemis expansa
GGGGGAGAGTAGGGATGGGAAGAGACAGCGCACCCAGTGACCATGTGTCTGGCAGTGGGTCAAAGGCAGCTGTGCCCAGGAAATAAAAGATTGGTAAAATATTTATAACACATAATTTGACAGAATGGGTTAACATTTTCAGATAGCACCTTCAGGACTCAGTAAGAGCTAGAAGTTTAGGGAAGATATCGTAGAATCATAGAAACTGGAAGTGCCCATGAGAAGTCATAGAGGCCAGTCCCCTGCACTGATGGCAGGGCCAAGTACCCTCTTAAACCATTGCTGACAGACATTTGTCTAACCTGCTAACACATTATTCACATATTACAAAGTGTTTTAATTCCTGCTTTAAGAGCAAATGTCAGTGCAACCTTAACTATTGTGTTGAAGCCCCAGAAAAATGTCATCAAATCCGCCCCCATCATATGACTTTTAATTCTCTTTGGCTATGTCCACACGATGCTTTTAAATCGAAACAACGATATTTTGAAATAGTAAAACCTAGGCTGAAATCGAAATAGCCATTATTTCAAAATGGTTGTTTCGAAATAATGTCATTCAGATGTGTTATTTCAAAATAACCATTATTTTGATTTAACATGTTTGCCCTTCTCCTTCCCAGGGTGCCTTCCTTTTTTTATATATTGGCTGGCAACATGGCCCTACCAGGGAGCCATGTTGCCGCACCTCCCATACTTCCCCTCTCCTGATTCGAAATAGCAAGCCTAGTGTCTGGACTTGCTATTTTGATTTGAGGTTTTTGCTTATTTTATTTTAAGTTAATTTGAAATAATGATTTTATTTCAAATTAACTTATTTTGAATTAATTTATTTCAAAATAAGCATCTACGTGTGGACATAGCCTTTGTGATCAGATCCATTGGTCACATTAGCTGATGTTTCTACCAAAATAATCAGCAATTAAATGGTAAATATTGTTGATATTTAATAGTCATTCAAAGTCAAACTTACAGAACTCAAGAGCCACACAAGTTGATCACTAAACCTTCAAGAGCTGCACTGATGCATATAGCCATATACTTTTACCTACTCAATTGATTAGCTAATCCTCTCTGCGAGCCACACTTTTTCATTCAAGAGCCACATGCAGCTCCTGAGCTGCAGTTTGGCCACACCTGCTATAGAGGAATCAATGACTGGACCTAGAAGAGCTGCATAAAAACAAATAAATTGTTCATTTCCCATAATGACTACAAAAAAACTTGACACCAATAGGCAGCTGGTGTGCTGAGACCTCCGCCTATCATGCTGCTCAACATTGTCTCATTGTTTCTTTGCAAGCCCGTCTGCCTGTCTTTATCCACTTGTTGACTTGTATTATACCTCTGGCTGATCGCCACCTGAAATGCTACAGCAGTGCAGCGGTGCCACTGTAACAAAGTGTAGATGATCACCTATGCTCCTGTCAGTGTAGTTAACCTATCTCCCTGAAAAGTGACAGCTAGATTCTTCCATCCACCTAGTGCTGTCTGCACTGGGCATTAAGTTGGTTTAGTCACTCAGGGATGTGGATTTTTCACAACCCTGATCAACATAGCTAAGCCAAGCTAACTTTTTAATATGGGCCAAATCTTAGACCAGGGGCCTCAAACTCACAGCCCAAGGGCCACATGTGGACCCTAAAGTTATTTCTTCTGGCTTGCAACAACACTATCAATATTTGCAATATCTAAGTATGAAAAGGTTTCACTGGTGCAGCCCTTGGGCTAACATACTAGTCCTCATGCAGCCCTTGTGATGATTTGAGTTTGAGACCCCTGCCTTAGATTATAATTCTTTGGCGCAAGGCTGTCTTTTTGTTCTGTGTTTCTACAATGTCTAGCCTAACAGGCTCCTGGTCTGCGACTGAGGCTCCTAGAAGCTCCCAAAATAAAAATGTCATGAGAAGAAGAAATAGAATTAGGCTCCAGTGACTGGCATTATCAGAAGAACATACCAGGATTCCCCGTTGAATGTGGTCCACCATAGACAGCAGAAGTAATGCTCTTTCTTGGCTTTGAGTCTCTGCTGCGACTATCAATTAGGCAGAAATTTTAGGAGCAACAAAGATTATAGTAAAAGTAGAGTTTCCATCATTCATTTTCAACAGCACCACCAGCAATATGAAGTGTTTTAGTACTCTTTAGGTCAAGATTAAAAGTGGAATAATTTATTACTACTGATTTAGAGATTAACATTGTGCCAATTAATCAATGATTCAATTGACAATTAATTGACATTTCTCTTCTAATCTGGCAAAGTCTTCTCCCTTTGTGACTGAGGATTTACACTGTCTTTCTGCGCTAATTTTGAAGTTATATGGGATGAAAGGAGATGGACAAAATAAAAGCTTAGTTGTTTTCATCCAATCTAACTGCATAATGAGAATTTGGAGACTGAATTAAGCTGGTATGTAATACTACACATAAGGAGGTGTCCTTCTCAACCTACTCTACAATCGCAGTCCACTAATAAGAAAGTTGAGCACTTTTCATCTTTCTGAGATTGGATTTATTAACAAAGAAAAATAGTCAGAAAATATCATCTCAAACCTTCTCTTTAGGCCTGGCTATTCCTATAGTTCTTCTCTAGGCCAGCTCAGCCTGTACCCATAGATCCTCCTCCATGAAGAGATCTATTGCTTTCTTTGTATTTAGGACTGAGACCAGAATAAGATGCAACTTAATGGACTTCAGTAGAGCTCTTCCTGATCTACATTAGTATAAAATCTGAATCAGGACTTTAACCTGTACATCTCTTACTGGCAAATATGCAATAATTTGGACTGCCCTGTAAAGGAAATGTGTGTGACTTTGGCCACAGAACTATACTTCTCTGTTTTGTACCTTCTGTAGTCACACAGGCTAATACAAAGCAAGTGTAAACACTCAGTCTTTAGCATGTATTAAATACAAGAAGTGCATGAATGGCAAAGAAAAATGTGACTGTAAAGGGCTATATCTATACCAGGAAGCTTAGTTCAGACCTCCTTAGTTCGAACTAACTGCAACTTTTTAGTCTGAACAGGTCACGGTTTTTTAGTTTGAACTAACTTTTTAGTTCAAATCAAAAAAGCATGGCTAGTTTGAACTAAAAGTTAGTTTGAACTAAAAAACACAGCTAGTTCGAACTAATCACTTAGTTAAAATGTATTTAGTTCAAACTGGCACAGCCACTTCGCATTAGTTTGAACTAAACTTCAAACTAAGTTCAGACTAAGCACTTAGTTTGAACTTACTATCCAAACTGAAAAATTTTTCAGTTTAAACTAGGCAAAGCCTAGTGTAGACAAGGACCAAATTAGTCTGGACTAAGCCTCCTCAATCCAGACTAATTTGCTAGTGTAGACATAACCAAGGATATTCAAGAGCCTTTCAATGTGTTATAATTTTGATTCTGGCATAAACCTGACACAACATAGTGACAAATGGAGTTACGCTGTCATAAAACTGAAGTGATACAGAGGCAATTCAGGCCCTACCCCTATAAAGTAGATGCTGCTCCTTAGAGAGACTCCTAATCCATTGCATTCTTGGACAGAAGCTAGGGCTAAGTTTTCATTAGGCAACGAGCATAGCATTTTAATACAAAAAGGAGCTAGCAAGAAGTAGAAGCTTGGAAAGATGAGTAGGGAGGAAGACAAAAAAAGATGCATCTACATTAGGAAGCATTTTCGAAAAAAGTAATTTTGAAAAAATTATTTTGAAATATATTTGAAATAATTATCTCGAAATAACTGTTTTTCAAAAATGCTGTTTCAGGAGAATGGTCCAGGGACCGCTTGTTATCCTGAAATCCAGGAGCCTTTTTTTTTTTTTTTTGTCAGAAAAGGAAGTCTACATTGGACTCTCTTTTTCAAAAAAGAAAAAAGCAAAGCAATGGAAAAGATAGGCATTTTTTTCCAGAAAAAGCCTTTGCCACATCCAGCAATGACTTTTTTCAAAAAAGCTCTCTCAGAAAAGGGCTTTTTTATTCGAAAAACCTAGTGGGTTTAGCCTTTTCAAAAAAGTGCGCTGGTATCCAAAATACCAGCATGCTTTTTTTTTGAGAAAGCTAAACCTCGTTATTTTTCCAAAAAAAAAGCTTTTTTTGAGATAGCTTTTTCAAAAAAAAAAAAAGCAACCACCAGATACAGCAAAGGCTTTTTTCGAAAAAGAAAGTCTGGCGTAGACTTTCTTTTTCAGAAAAAAAAGCTGCGGTATTTCAGGATAACAACCAGTCCTCGAACCATTCTCCCAAAATAGTATTTTTGAAAACCATTTATTTCAAGATGATTATTTCAAATAGATTTTGAAATAATTTTTTCAAAATTACTTTTTTCAAAAAGTGCTCCCTAATGTAGACATAGCCAACTACTATAGGTCAAAGCACAATTGGACCTGCTACTAGTAAGGGACATGAAGGGTAATAAGATGGGTTTCTATGAATATGTTAGCAACAAGAAGGTCAGGGAAAATGTGAGCCCCTTACAGAATGGGAGACGCAAAGTAATAACAAATTATGTGGGGGAAAATTAAGTACTCGATGCTTTTTTTTTTTTTTTTTTTTTGCCCAGCTCTTCATAGACAAGGTCAGCTCCCAGACTACCACACCAGGCAGCACAAAAATGGGGAGGAAGTAAGCAGCCCTTAGTACTTTAGGAATGGGTTCAGGACTCTTTAAAAAGGCTGGATATGCCTTAGTCCATGGGGCAAGATGCAAAGCATTCAAAGATGCTTAGGGAAATAGCTGCTATGATTACAGAGCCACTGGCCACTATATCTGAAAAATAGTTGCAAGTGGGGGAAGTCCCAGATGATTTGAAAAAGGCAAATATAGTGCCCATCTTCAAAAAAGTGAAGAAGCAAGTTAAAGATTATGGTTTGGATGAATAGACAATATGATGGATAGAAAGTTGGCTAGATCATTAGGCTCAATGGGTATTGATCAACAGCTCAATGTCTAATTGGCAACCTCTAACAAGTGGTGTACCACAGGGGCTGAGTTGTCCAGCATCTTCATTAATGATCTGGGGGATGGAGTGGATTGAACCCTCAGCAAGTTTTCAGATGACACTAAGCTGGGGGGGAGTGGTAGATAAGCTGGAGGGTTGGGGTAGGATACAGAGTGACCTAAATAAATTGTAGAATTGGGCCAAAAACATCCAATAATATTCAACAAAGAGAAGTGCAGAATCCAGCACTTAGGACAGAAGAATCCCTTGAACTGCTAGACTGGGACCAGACTGGCTACGCAGCAGTTCTGCAGAAAAGGTCCTGGCGATTACAGCAGACAAGAAGCTTGATATGAGTCAGTAACATGCCCTTATTGCCAAGAAGACAAACAGCATATTGGGCTGTGTTAGTAAAAGCGTTGCCAACTGTAGGCAAATTCTATAATTAATTTGGAATTTTGAATGGCTAATATGGTCTTTAACAAGACAATTCAAAGGATGAGAGTTCCAGTCCGAACCTGACCACAGCTAAATTAACACTGAAACCAATGTACTATGGACTACTCCTGGAGACGAGTGGAGGGATACAGATTTAAGGTATTTTTACAACAATTTTTATTGCTAATAGCAAAAAGCATGTAACTGATAAGAACACTAATTAATAAACATATAAGAAAATAACAGAATATACATTAATGGATCCAGTGAATCCTAGACAGTTAAAAACAAGTTATGATTTCCATGAAATAGCTTACAGGTTATAGTGGCTTATACTTACACTCCCCAGAAGTAAGAATGTTGATGCTGCATTTGGAGTGCAGAGCCTAGCAACCCTGATATTACTTAACTAAGATAAAACAATAAAGACTGGATAAGAAAGTAAGTTTGTAGGTCTGTAAAGATCTTCTCTCAAGAAAGTTGAGTTCAGGTTTAAGGAGATGGAAGCTTCAAATTCTCTCCCAAATTCTAAGGTCTTAAATACCTTTTCTTACCTTTCTAAAAATAAACTAAATCATCCCATTCTTTCTTTACCCAAATATGGGTCTTAATCTTAAAATTGTCTGAGTGCCTTCACATTATTGGTTCAGGGGTTCATGTGTATAACTGATGTATTTTCCCTATTAGAATAATCCCTTTCACCTATTTTTTAATCTTGTGGGTTTTGTGGTGTCCTACTGAAATGTCACAGGTCTCGCCTTGGGTTGTTACTCATCCCATCCTACATAGTATGATCCAGAGAGCTTCACCTTTAACCAATATTTCTTCTTCACAGCTATTCCCACTTCCTCATTGCCAAGCTACATATAGACCTGTAATTTCTTCAACAAGGCCTGTAGGTTCCTTGTATATCAGCCTCTGATACAAAAGTTATGCTAATTTACCTACTTATGCTAAGTAAAATACTATAAAACCAGAAATTATAAAGATATACATATGGAATAAGATGAAGAGTAATATATATGCATGCAAGCTAAATATAAGCATAATCAAGGGCTACACAGCAGACCAAGGGGAGTGAGTACTCCTCTCTATTCAGTACTGGTGAGAGCATGCTTGGAGTACTGTGTCCAATTTCAGGCCCCCCAGCAGAGAAATGATGTGGACAAATTGAAGAGAGTCTGGAGGAGAGCAACAGACATGATTAGGGGGCTGGAACACATGACTTATGAAGAGAGTCTAAGGGAACTAGACTTGTTTAGTCTGCAGAAAAGAAGAATGGGGTGGGGGGAGGATTTGATAGCAGTCTGTAAGTACCCGAAGGGGGGGTTCCAGGGAGAATGGAGCCAGGCTGTTCTCAGTGGCAGCAGATGACTGAATTAGGATGAATGGTCTCAAGATGCAATGGGGGAGGTCTAGGTTGGAAATTAGGACAAACATTTTCACTAGAAGGGATTAGGTACCCATGGAGGTGGTGGAATCTCGTTACTTAGAGGTTTTTAAGATGCAGTTTGACAAATCCCTGGCTGGGATGATTTAGTTGGGGGTGGTCCTGCTTTGATCAGGGAGTTTGAGGTCCCTTCTATCCCTACATGTCTATGGTTGTATGATTTTCTGCATTTCAGGGAATGTTTTTGTTTGCATTTTTACTCTCATTATCATCAATGGGAAGATGTGGGGTTATGTTTCTTAAGTGGAGATGTGGTTCTTAGAGTTAGAGGGTTTTTTATGTCTACTATCAAACTACATTTTATTTTTGTTACTTTGTTAAGGAAAAGAAAATCAACAAAAGTTAATTCACTAAAGGGGAAAGCAACTTCCCCAGCTAACATCATAGTTACCTTTAACTAACACTCATTTAAGTAAGAGAAGAATCAGGTCCAATGGGGTTATATTAGCATAAAATCTGCATTGGATCAGACTCAGGCTCTAGGCCTCTGTCATGATTCCCATCCAAGTCAGTTGTGAGAGAAAATTATTACCATGAGCGAGGTGTTTAGAGACCTACATGTAGTAGGCTGGTGGACTCAGTTTGGTTCCTACTAAACAGGATGCTCACTCTAACAAAGCCTAGGTTACATAATGCCACAGTAACAAAGAAAAAGTCAAACTACTGATCTATGCCTAGAGCCGGGGTGGCTGAACTTATGGGAGTAAAGAGCCACACAAGTTGATTATTAAAACTTGAAGAGTTGCACTAAGGCATATAGCCATATTTTACTTACTCCAAAATTACTAGAGTTTAAAATTCATTGCACACTTGAATTTTATCATAAAAAGAGGGCAAATATTGATCCTACTATGTCAGATTCTAATAATTACTTAAGGTTACCATGAAAACTAGGCCTACCTATACAGTAAAAACTTAGCTTCTCCCTGCCCCCCTCGCACCATGCCACCATCTCTCCCTGCCATTCTGACACCCTCCCTAACCCCCAGGCCCTGACACTTGCCCCCCAGGGCCCCATTACCTAGCCACTGTGGTGACTAGGTACAGTCTGGGGCTCACTCCCCTTTCTTTAAGCCCTGCCAGGGCTGAGCATCCAATATGGCCACTCCAGTGGCTTGGCACAGGCTGGTGCTCCCCCTAAGCATGCTTAGAGTGGGAGATTTAAAACTCCTAGGAGCTGCTTTCCTCTGGCTTTCTTCCATGAGCCACACTTTTTCATTCAAGAGCCACATGTGGCTCCTGAGCCGCAGTTTGGCCACACCTGGTCTAGAGTAAATATTTTTTCTACATCAAATTGATTTTACTGCATTTTTCCTATGAGCATCGTGGAAATCATTTTCTTTATTGTCCTTTGAAAAGATGGGAAGCACATTCGTCTGTGGTCCATAAGTGAAGACTGGCTAATCAGCTTCGTAGCGTGGCCATTTTAATGTCTGGACACTTTTACCTGGTCCTCTGTCAATATAAATCATGTAGTCCATGCAGAGCAGGAGGAATGTGATGCTCCATTGATCTGAATAAAGCTGGACTGATTGACAGCTGAGGGTCAGGTCCAGTTACTAAGAATTGGTCTGACTGTGCATAAGCAGAAAATTATTTCTTCCAATCAACAGTTTATTTCCTTCCTCATATGATTATAGAAAGCATCAAATCAAAGTTTCAAAATCCCTTTTAGTACAGTATTCACAAACCCACAAAAGTCGTAAAAATGTAATGTATCAAAAACCCTGAGCATTTGCGTCAAATCTAACGGTGGAAAATGGAAAAGCAAAGGAGAACATTAGCATTTAAGTAGCTTGTTAATGTCTGGAAACCAAAACAGTCACAGAACAGCAATAAAGTAGCTCTTCAAATGTTGCTGGAGGATGTCCATAAAGAGGATATAATGAAACAGACTGCCCAAATGTGCAAGGATAATATAGTTAATGTATTACTTCTTTTATTATTTTATCATCTTTCATTAATTGCTGGCTTCATTCCTATAGAAGTTGGTTCCATGAAAAGGGCTTTTAGTCAAATGTCCTAAATGAAACGACCACTTAGAACCTGAGAACAAGGTTGAACCAAGGTTTACATGACTTCTTTAAATCATGGGTACTGAGGGGGCGAGAATGATGACACATTGGGTGAATTTTTGGCAGGTTCATGTTTGTGCTATGGGGAGTATTAGCTCTAGAACCCCCTCTGAATAGGACTGATCTCCATATCCTGGCAGATTCTGAGCATGTTGCAGTGACTTAGTGAGAGGCAGCCCACTGAGTGACGCACACATCTTTCATTGTGCATTAGTGTGAAGCTAATAGCCCATTATTTGTATTCAGGTGACATTTGCATTCAGGAGATTATTATGGGGAAATCTGAACCCTGAATATAGAGAGACACCACAGTTACCCAACTACAACAGACAAATATGAAATTAAGTCAAGTGTCATGAAGAAATTTATGAGCTATAGACAAGAGGCTACAGAATTCGTCAGTTTTGCAGAAGAAAGACCCATTTAAATTGCACAGCAGTAAGCAGTTTCCCATATAGAATGTTTAGACAGTTTAGTCAAATTTCAGGGGACACAGCCAGCATTTTGGGAGATGACCCAAATTCCAAATTCCTATTGACTTCCACGGGCTTTGGTTAGGTCAATGGTGAACTAAGGTTTGGATAATTTCCTGTATTCACCAATCAGAAATCCTTCTTCAATTCTTCCTAACAAGCATGAGGTTCATTCCACCCTATTCTCCCTCCCTCAATCCCCTTTAGTCTGTGGAAGGTCCTGGGAGCTGCTCCCACTCCCATCACTTCCTTCAAGGATAGCCAGCTGCCAGACTTCCTCATCCAACTATTTGAAGGAAGGGACCATGTGTTCTCCTACCTACATTCATGTGGTTTTCAGCAGCAAGACCCATAACTACTTTCCTAGGGCCTGGAGGAAGGGGAATGTAACAAACCAGACTGTTGCAGATGATGTGAACATCACCATTCCTCTGTGGCTATCAGAATTGTTATGAAAATGTTGGGGGGGGGGTACGTTTACTGTGACACAGGTCCAGATATTTCCCAAAATTCAACACGGCAGCCCCCCAACAATACAATGTCATCACTTCCTGCACAAGCGGTGGGCATCCATCTGTCACATAGGCTTGCAGGGTCCTTTTTCCCAAATCCCAACTGTTCAAGCCCATTTAAAAATGAAAACAGAGCTGACATTTTGAACGTTATGGAATATATGTCTGGAGAAGAAACCAAATGGGTTTTTAGTAGAGGAAGCACTACAAAGACAACACTGGAAATCAAGAAGTAAGGGAAAATATACTGCTGTTCTCCTTAAGATAAAATCATCCTGACATGGACATTCTTCTTGGGTATGTCTATACTCGTGGCCCCTTTGAAGTCAATTTAACAAAGTCAACTTTAAGTCGACTTAAAGTTGACCTTGTTAAATCGACTTCAGGGTGTGTCTACACTGAAGACAGTGTAGACTGGGGATCAACAGTGCAGGCTCAGGGAGCCACCTGTGGCTCCCTGAACATCCCCTTCTGGCTCCCTGGTAATCTCCTCCAGGGAGCCAGATGTGCTCAGGGGACTCCCAGCTGGCCCTAGCATCAATGTTCCCTTTAAGCTGCGTGGGCGCATGGCCACGCAGCCCACCACAGCTCCCCTGCGCAGGGAAGGCTGCCAGAGTCCCAGTTCAGATCTCCTCTGGAGCGGGGTGTTATTAAAACTCCCACCCAGAGAAGCTCTAACGGAGCATGCCCAGAATGTCTGAGCATGCTCCGTTAGTGCTTCTCTGGCCCCAGGAGGTGTGGCTGGGCCATGCCGCTCCAGCAGCAGGGTAGGCTTGTGGGGAGGGGTTGGGCAGGCTGGGGGGGTTACCAGGGGAGCAGGATCGGGCCCGTGGAGGGGGCACCAGGATTGGGCCTGCACGGTGGTGGGGGAGGCCGCGCAGCAAGCAACATGAGTTGCTCAGCTGCCTGAGGCTCTTAGAGGGAACACTGCCTAGCATCATGGCCAAATAAGGGTTGCCCCCACCCTCTCACCACACTGCACAAGCCAGAAGCAGCGCAGTGGCCACGCCACAGCCCCTAGCACTGGTGGGGGTATATAGGCAGTGTGCATTCCCTCCATCCCTCCCTCCACTGGCAGGGCAGAGCAGCACTGCACCACCTACCCCCAGCTGGAGTCCCTCCCAAGAACAGCCAGTGGAAAGCTGCAGTTTTTGGAGGTTCGGCCCTGGAATGGCCTCTCTGCAGAGTTCAGGCCACCTCAGTCTTGCCACTCCAGGCCTGAACAGCGTCCACCTTACTCCCAGGCCGTGGATCAGGCCTGTTCAGCCCTGGGGTGGCTGAGTCGAAGCACCCTGAACTCCCATCCCCGGGCCCTGCCTCCACAAGCTGCAGCTCTCTTCTGGCCACTCTTGGGAGGGATTGCCAGCTGGGGGTAGACAGGGCAGTGCTGCTGTGCCCCACCAGCAGAGGGAGGGATGGAGGAAACATGCACCACCTGCATGCACACACACCCCTGCCAGCGCTAAAGGCCACAGTGCAGCTGCTGGGCCGGCTCAGGGTCATGTGGTTGTGGTGGGAGGGTGGGGAGAAGTGGCTCTTCTGCTCTTTTGTGTTACCAACCCCTGGTGTAGACATACCCCGGGCCGAGGTCCAGCTCTGCCCTTGGCCCCAACCCCTGGGCCCAATCCAGGTAATTGGAAAAAGGCAAATAGATTGCCCATCTTCAAAAAAGCAAAGAAGCAAGTTAAAGAAGTATGGGCTGGATGAATGGACAATATGATGGATAGAAAACTGGCTAGTTCATCAGTCCATAGACATCAGTGGAGTTAATCCTGATTTATGTAAGTGACAACAAAATGGGTCCTTCAATCTTCACTTCATATTAATTATCAATATTTCAGTAGTGCCCCCAACGTGCTAGGTGCTATACAAACACAGAACAGTGACCATCTCTGTATCAGAGACCTTGTCTGGGTTTGTTTAGTCTAGAAAAGAGAAGACTGAGAGGGGATATGATAACAGTTTTCAAGTATCTAAGAGGTTATCACAAGGACGAGGGAGAAAAACTGTTCTTCTTAACTGCCGATGATAGGACAAGAAGCAAAGGAATTAAACTACAACAAGGAAGGTTTAGGTTGAACATTAGGGAAAAAAATTCCTACCTGTCAGGGTTATTAATCACTGGAATACGTTGCCTATGGAAGGTAATGGAATCTCCATCATAGGAAGTTATCAAGGCTGTTTCCCCACTCTGGCACTCTGAGTGCAGAAGGTGGGGGGCCTGCAACAGGCCTTAAAACCCACTGGCCTTAAAGCCTGGTCTTAAAACACTCCAAGGCCACCAGTTCCTGTCCTTGGAGTGGTATCGCTGCCACCACCCAAATGCAAAAACCTCCTGAAACCCAGGAAAGTGCACTTGGGAATTCCTTCCTGTAAGGTACGCTCAATCACCTGTATTCCTCTCTCAGGAGAGTGATTGAACCCCAGCTGGGGTATGAGCTGGAACTGGAACAGAATCCCCCTTAGTAGTTGGCTGTGCAGTCTGAGGCACATGCCCACAAGCCTCTTGCCCTTCAGGACACAGAAGCAGCGCTTACTTTAAAAGGGTAAAATCTTTAATTAAAAAGAACAGATAAGAACACAGAGAGTTGCTTCTCTGAGATTTAACTTAGGTGGTTACAGGGTAGTGGGAGGGGATACATGTGCTCACCACAGAAAAATCCAAAGACAAACAAAAAACAACAAAATATCTGACCTTGTCCAAGATTCCCTGTTCTACTCACACCTGGTCAGTAACAAACTTGAGCTTATCTTTGGTAAGGGGCTCACTGGATCCTTCCTCAGGCAGAGGCGTTGCTGGCATTGGGCACCCTGGGGCACATGCCCCGAACCCCAGCACCAGTGCCCTGGCCCAATCGGGTGGGAGATCCAGGGCCCAGCCACCGGTGGCCGCAGCAGCCCCGGCCCTAGGCAGGAATCCGGGGCCTGGCTGCCTACGGCCGCTTCCGGCCCCATCCCTAGCTGGGAATCTGGGGCCGGGCTGCCCACAGCTGGGATGGGCAATCCGGAGCCTGGCAGCACGCACCAGTGGCAGCCCCATTCCCAGCCAGGGATGCAGGACCCCGCCACCCACGGCCACTTCTGGCCCCGGCCCCAGCTGGGGATGCAGGGCCTGGCCTCCTGTGGCCACTTCAGGACCCGTCCCTGGCCGGGGATGAGGAGCCTAACCGCCCGCAGCAGTGCGGCAGCTTCTGACCCTGTCCCTGGCCAGGGGGCAGGGCCTGCAGGCTGGGTGTGGGGCCTGCAGGACAGGGGCGGGGCCTGGGCCCGTGCCCTGAGTCCCTCCCCCAGCCAGCGACGCCTCTGTCCTCAGGCCTCTCTCTGCCCTCCTCCTGATCCTTCCAGGAACTCTGCTGTGTCCAAACAGGCACAGGCAAGCCTGGTGCTCCAATTCAAAAATCTGTACTTTGTTCCTATTGGCTGTCCTGGGACTCACTGACCAGAGTGTTAACCCGTTCCTCTCCAAGGTTACTACAGAAGTGTTTAAGACCAAGTTAGACAAGCACCTGTCAGGGATGGTTTAAGAGGGCAGTTGGTCCTGCCATGAGTACAGGGGCTGGCCTTGATGACTTCTAATGGTCCCTTCCAGCTTCTGTGATTCTATGAAAGTGCACTAAAAAACTATTGAATGTCAGCAAGGCACACATGGACATCCAAGAATCTCAAAGAGAGAATACTGGCTCTTCGTTACATGGTTGCTCAAGATTTTTATTTTACTATGGCACGTCCCTGGACACATCTTTTCTGGTTCTTTGTAGCATTAGATTGCTGTTTTTGGCACAGAGTGTATAAAATCTTATCTGCTGCTGGCTGGCTGTGACAAAAGCTAATTCAATGCATTCAGTACTATGTGTACTGTTCCCATGACAAGATGCATTGGTTACTCTAAAGTATGCAAGGGCACCCATGAACATCAATTTGCTGCATTTGTGGCAATGCATAATATAATGGGCAAAAAAGTATTTTGAGATTAATGTGATGCAACTTTTATAAATCTTTGCATCAGCAGAGAATATTGTTGCATACTGCAGGCATATTATGGTAAATTCATCTCTCTGAATTAAAACTCTAGCTGTGGAACTTGTAAGAAGAGGTTGGGTGGCCCAATGACATTCTGCCTGAGATTTCAGATTGACTTGAGCAGCCTCTACTTCTATTGATTGACAGCAGAAGATTGTCCATTAATGCTGTCCATCGGCAGTTTCAGTTCCACATTTTGACCTGAATCCAAACTGTGCTGGCTCTAAGATATCATCTTCTATTAGGGGAGCTTGAAGTTGGCCTTTGACTAGCTTCTCTCTGAGCTTGCTCAGGAATGGAAGCTTTGACAGTGGGTGGTTGGCTGGAATGGAGTGGGCTATAGCATGTTTGAAGGAAGAGAGAAGATTCCTTTCCTGAACCAGGCATCAGTTACTTTGGTCATGAGTGGCACTTGTTCATAACTCTTTTTCACAAAACAGCAGGGCATGGTTTATATTCACAGGTCATGGGTCAAGACTGCTTTAGGGGGTCCAGAACTTCCTGGTGAGGGAAAGTACTGAACCCTGGGAGTGTAGGGGAGCTGTTGGTTGGTAGATATAGGTGGAGTGGAGAAATCTTCCCATGTGTATGTGTTCTCTCTGATAATTAGGATGACAGTTCTACATACCACTTGGTGCTCTGTTTTGATGCAGTTTGTAAGAACTCAGCATTGAAGAAGTAGTTTATTACCCTGAATATCTCATTGGGAGAATGACTGGGCAGCCACAGTGAAAGCCAGTAAGGACACTTAGTCTCTGATACAGCCTCAATATAGGAATCGAGGAATTTGTTATGTCTGTATCAGCTTTCATTTTCCACCTTCCTTCACTTTTTATCTGGTAAAGGGTGTCAGAAAACCAAGGAGATCTGCATGCCCAGTATGGAGGAGGGGCCATTTGTAGGTCCGTAGTTCAAAGTTTCAGATTAGTGTACAATGATAATAGTTCTCCAAGTCCTCACCACCATCCTCTGGTTGGAGTGCTGTTGTCTCTATTAGGATACTTTGGAACTGTTGATCAAATCAGGATTACTGGACTTTCTTGTTGGCTGGAAGCTAGATGACTTCCTTCGTGACGTAATGGGCCATCCAGCATGGTGGTTAGGTTGTGATGTCCTCTATCTTGGCATGTAGGCTAAAAATCAGGTCCAAAGTGTTGCCAGCTATGTTGGTTGGAATAGCAATGACCTGTGAAAGTACTCAGAGACAAATGAGAAGATGAGTTTTGGGGCTTTAGCATCTACAGCATTGAAACGCTCCAGGATGAGAAATCTGGGGTATTTCGCCACTATCCCTGACCAGGTATCAGTGAGATAATGTATAAATTCTGTAACATATGGTGGTCTGAAAGTAAGCATAAAATCTATGTTTTATTTGGCTCTGTTTTCAATAGTCAGAAGAAAGACTTTGTATGCAGTTGTCTTAAGCATCTCTCTTGGATTCCATGTCTGCAGAGAAGCGGAATGTGATTTGTCTCCCAGGGTACTCGATACATCACAAACTCAGACAGAACTAGTACAGGGCTTGCATTGTCAGCAGTGGTATAGGTTATATCAGGTGCTTTATCACTGATGAAGTTATGGATTGCTTGTTGGTGGAAGATCGTGCACTGATCAGCACCAATTGCTGATCTCAAAGATGACAGCCATCATATTTACAGTACAGATTTGTATCAATTTGACTAAACTGATTACAAAACTATTTGTAGCTTCACAAAGTTTAAGACTGGAAGGAATCATTAGGTCATCTAATTAAACTATTATTGATCCCAGTAACTTTTGACTGAAGTATATCTTCCAGAAAGTTCAGTCTTGATTGCAAGAGATTGTGAATCCACCACCCATCATTGTTGGTTGTTCCAATTACCCCACATGGTTAAAAATTTGTGCCTTATTTCTAATTTGAATTTATCTAAATTCACCTTCTAGCTATTGGTTCTTGTCATGCTATTCTCTGAAAGCTCAAACAGTCCATTAATGTCCAATATTTGCTTCCCGTTGGAGGTTTTTATATCCTGTAGACAAGTCACCTTTCTGGCTTCTTTTTTTTTTTTAAATCAGTTAAGCAGATTGATTTTTAAAACAAATCTCTTACCACAAGGCATTTTCCCTCCAGCCCTTGTGTCTTTTTTTGCATCTCTTTTGTACACCTTCTGCAATTTTTCCAAATCTTTTTTTAAATACAGATACCAGACTTGTATTTAATATTTTAGTATATACTCACCAACACCACGTGTACAGATAAAATCACTTCCCTGTTCCTGCTAGCTACCTCATATATATACCCAAGAATGGCATTAGATCTTTTTTCCCCAGTATCTCATTGGGAGCTAGGTCTGACTTGCTTGTCCACTATGTCCATAAATTCTTTTCCACGTTCCTGCTTTCCATCTTACAGCCTCTTATTCTGTAGGCTATTATCTGCATTCCTTGGTCCTAGTTGGAGATCTAATAAAACCAAAGCAAGCTTTGCATGTGCACTACCCACAAAATGAAGTTTGCCTCTTCTTCGTGTTTGAGGCATGGGATGCCTTCTCATCTGGATTCACAGGGATTTCTCTATATTTCTGCTGATTAGCATCTGAAGTCAGATCTAGATTTTCTTAAACTTCAGTGAACTGCTCAGATCTAGAGTTCTGTCTCCAGCCCATCTCATACCCCTCCACAGAGAGTCCCTGAAGGTGCTATAGAGTACACCAGTCCCTGGAAATCTAGTACCAAACTGGATGTAATGCAAACTCAGAGGTAAACATTATAGGCACTTTTAGCAATAAACTGGGTGGGTTCCCAAACATAGAATTGTAGAATCATGGAACTGGAAGGGACCATGAGAGATCATCAAGTCCAGTCCCCTGCACTCATAGCAGGACCAAGTACCCTCTCTTAAACCATCCCTGACAGATGTTTGTCTAACCTGCTCTTAAACACTTCCAATGATGGAAATTCCACAGCTTCCCTAGGCAACTTATTCCAGTGATTAATCACTCTGACAGTTAGGAATATTTTCCTAATGTCCAACCTAAACTTCCCGTGTTGTAATTTAAGCCCATTGCTTCTTGGCCTATCATTAGCACTTAAGGAGAATAGTTTTTCTTCCTCCTTGTAACACCTTTTAGGTACTTGAAAAAACATGCTCTCGCACTCTGAGTGTCTGAGGATTTCTTTACTAGGTCTGCTACCTATAAGAAATAAAAAATTCAAATACCCAAGGTAGGATTGTTTTAACAAGCAATAAAGCAACAGTTACCAGTCCCATATTCCTTCCCTGCTCTGATATCACTGCAGGCCTCCTGTCAGAACCAGGGCCAATCTCAGGTTGCTCATGGCTAATCCTTCTCTCCACAGCCAGCCTGCTGCTCCTACTCTCATACAGCCTCTAGCTCCCTGTGGAGCCCCTACTGACAGGATGTTAAACAGGGAAACAGTGAATCTTCCACTAACTAGACCATTTCCTTCCAGATTGGGTAACAAGCCAGCAGGTTCATTATGCTATGCACTGTTTCCTTCAAGCTAGTGTGACTCTGGAGTAACTCCAAGTTCACTGACAGAGGCTGAGAGCAGTCCTACCACTCTGAATATATTCTATATAATAATACTTCACCATTATCTTTCTATTCTATCCTATTCTATAATCTTTGAGAATTTCAAAGCTTTAGACTTTATTTTCATGTTAGAGGTAGGGAAACTGAGGCACAAAATGACTTAAGTGATTTGCTCAAAATCCCACAGCAAGTCTATCCGATCTACACACATGATATTCACCTTGCTAACCAAAGTGTGCACATGGTAACAAGGATGCTGAATTACTTTTTGCCAACTGACAAATTTAGCTCTAGTGTCATACAGTCATCAAGAGATCCTGTCCTAAGTTTTTTTTAACAACACTGATGAACAATTATTAACCTAAAGTCACAAGCCAGTGGTTCTCAACCTTCTGGCTCAAGGGCCACAAATACCATTTTTACAACCCTGAAGGACCACCAGTCTGTCAATTCATACAAAATGCACTGAGGTATTTGTATAATATACTGTACACAGTCAAGGACTATAGATCTCTACATGTTTACTTTAAACATTTATTTAGTGCAAAGCAAATTCAAAATTTAAAATTAAAAAAATTAAATTGTCAAACTAGTTCATTTCATTTCAGTGACTCTTGGAGCAGGTGGGCAGGAGGCACGTACCTGCAGGAGGCTGGGAGGGCTAAGACCAGGCACCAAACTGGCAACCACAGCCCAGCTCTAGATGGGACCAAGTGGGACACTTGCAGCTACAGTCCTGCTTTCAACTACATTCTGGGACCTGGTGCGAGGCCGTCAGTCCAGCTTCCCACTGTGTTCCAGGACCCTGTGAGAGACACAACCTGGCCGCTGGCAGCTGGGCCCCAGATCTCCAGCCCGATTGAGCTGGAGACCGGCAGAGGCAGGTCCTGCCAGACCTGGGGCACTGGCACCTGGATTCGGTGCATGTGCCCCGTGTGCCCAGCGCCAGTGACGCCCCTGGATACAACCAGTTCTTGGCTGTGAGCTAGGACCCAGAAGGAGGTTGTTGGCATCAGCTCAGCTCCCGGCTGCATGCTAGGACCCCGCAGGAGGCCTACATCTGCAGACTCTGTCCTGGGATTGGGCAGGAGACCTGCCCCTGCAGCCTAGTTTGCAGCTGTGCCCAAGACCAGATGGGAGATCTGTGGCCACAGCCCAGCTACCAGCTGTGCACTCGGACCTGGCAGTAGGCTCTTGGAGCAGATCACAGGCCATTTTAAAAACCCCCATGAGCCACTTTTGGCCCACAGGTAAGGGGTTGGGTTGCAAGGTATTCACTTCGAGTAACTGCTGTTTGTGGTACCTGACCAGTACTGTTTCTGCTGTTTGTTTGACTGGTTGACTGCAATAAGCAGGAGAATTATTAAGAATACTGAACAGTAAATTCTCATGTTCACAGATGGATGTGGCTAATTGCACAGCATGAACTTGACCATTTTGTGGAGAGCTTCAGGCACCAAAAAAACAAACAAGGAGTCCTGAGGTACTTTTAAAGACTAACAAATATATTTATTGCATGACCTTTCATGAAACGGTCACACCAGTAAAAACCCATGCACATAAACATTCACGAAGAGCAAAATAGGAAAGAGATAGGAGTCACTCTTCTGGAGTGGTTCATGACAGCAAGTTGCCAAACTCAGACGAAACAGCCAACAAGCAGGGCAGAGACCCCAAACAGGTGCTACGTTCTATAATTAGATTTCACCAACCCAGCAATGTGAATCACGGTAACACTCTTGGATCACGGTAACACTCTTAACATGAGTCACAGACAGTCTTCTGGGGCACTCCAGTTTACCTGCACAGGCAAACAAGCTGGACTTATTGATAAAGGGTCACTTACACACACACAAAACCACAATCACAAAACATTCAGGCAGGGCTGTAACCAAGGTGGGGTGACCGGGGCTGTGCCCCAGGCACATAGCAAGCTTTCACTGCACAATTTGAGGGCAGCTTTCTGTGCTGCTTGCTCTGGGCTCACCCTGGGCACTAGAATACCTAGTTCCAGTGCTGCATTCACGTGACCTCCCATCCCAAAAGACCAGTTATTTACCCCAGATCAATGTATACCTTAGATTTCAGGAAAGACTATGCTGGCAGCCAATCCTATTGTCAACTAACTAAGGATTTGCTAACTAGAAATCTGACCTCTCGCTACGTGCCTGTAAATGAGATTTATTTACAGGCCAAAGCAAGCAACATAGATTCACAAATGAGTTACAAAATGAGGTAACAAAAATGTAGTTATCGGACACTGAATGTCTTTTAGGGTAATCCTTCCTGGTTGACCTAGGGATATCTTTTTCTTGTTTCTTAGTGCCAGCCTCTGCAAGAATTTAAACAGCAGAGGTAGCCATTTCATCTTGAGATCACCTTAATATGTCCATCCTCCAGACTTCAAACCAATAAAAGGACAAATGCTGCATATAACTTCGTCATGGATGGATGGGGTAGTCAACAAACTTTTTGTCCTACCTTGACTGTTTTAGCCTGGATAGTTTTTGTCGATTCGCAAGAGAACCACTTTTCCTGCCTAGATTCACAAGTTCAGAGCAGGTACTTTTACAGTTAGAAAACAAAATTTACATATTACCTTAAAGCATGAGATTTAGAGATTACAGGCAATATTAATGCTAGCAGTAACTTTTTTTTATAAAGTTTTATGAAGTCTAAGCCCATTATTATCAGTTTAACACCTATCTTGAATAATCTTAAGGTGAGCTGAGCTAATTACAAGCTATGAATTTGTCAGTGCTCAGATGATATCTACAGCCATGGCAAGAACTGGCATCTGGCTAACCAGTGCCACAACATGAACACAGTGGAACTGACCAGCTTTTTGGAATATGAATGATCATTGCCATATACTGCTGTATGCAACTAGCTCTAGGGATCTGCAGTTTTTAATAGGGAGAAAATTACAGGGAAAATCTGTTTTATCTGCATAAATCATAACAAATAAATAAATAAATCCACCAATTAGAAGGCCCTGACTAAGCATGACTAAATGTTATACCTTATTCCTATTCCTGTTTCAGTCTGTCATAATGACACTTGAGGGCCCATTAGGGAAATTTGCTTTACAAAATATGAGCAAGATCCTCAGCAAAATAGCATCTCACCACTGCAGTCAAGGGAGCTGCATCAGCACACTAAGTGGGCACCTGACTGTCTGATTCTAGAGTCTAAACCAGCAGAAACTGGGATTTTTATCAGCTGCTTCTTCAACAAAAATATCAAGATATTTCCTCATTTCCTAAAACACAATAAAATGTAGTACTCAGATTTGAAAGTCTGACAGCACAGAGAAGAAACATCAGCTGTGGAATGGAACACAGCATAGATCAGTGGTTTTCAAACTTTTCTTCTTGTGATCCAGTTGGGGAAAAAAATCATTTATGCCCACGAGCCAATAATTACATCTTTGAGCAATGCATTCCAGTCTTTTGGTGATGGTAGCAGGGGGTGCCATGACCTACTACCTGAGGGTCTGGGACCCAGTACGGGGTCCCAACCCATGGTTTGAAAACCACTTGCATAGATTGTTCATGGAGCGTCAGCAATACTTCTTAATCTGATGTGCTCCTGCCATCTGATCATTCCAGCTTTGCTCCACAGTCAGTGAGTAATTTTGTTGGTGCATCTGATCAAGGATTAGATGAAAATTTTAAAAAGACCTTGTTTCACCTGGAATAGTAACCATTTTGGGCCTGAGTCTGCTCTTATTAAACTCTTTGCATGGCATTATGACATAGTCTGTTTGCCATGAATTGTACAGAAAAGCAATTTTAGAGAGCACTGCATTTCTTGCTGCCTCCATCTATGGCTCTGGCCCATGAATCTAACAGTGCAGGCCTCAGAGAGAGAGAGAGAGAGAGAGAGAGAGAGAGAAATTATAACTTACTTCTTAAAACCTTTTAATTTTACCTGAAATAGCCTTTCCATTTATACTGTAAACCCATCTTTGGTACAGCACTGAACACTACTCATTCCCAGGACTCCAGACAGTATAGTTGTGGGCAGGAGCATTGCTGGCACCTGGCACCTGGGGTACATGCCCTGAGTCCCAGTGCCAGTGCCCTGAGTGTCTGAGGCAGCCCTTGTCTCTCCCAGCCGCATCCCAGGCCAGAAATCCAGGCCCAGCCACCAGCAGCAGTGCCTGCCTCTCTCGCCCGTGGCAGCACCTGCTGTTCCCAGCCCAGTCCCCAGCCGGGAATTCAGGCCAGGCTGCCTGCGGCAGCTTCTGCCTCTCCTGGCCCTGGCCCTGGCCGAGGATCCAGGGCCAAGCAAGCAGCTGCAGGAGCCCGAGGCCGGATTTGGCCCTGGTGAAGAATCGGGGCAGGGGGGCACAGCCAGGGGTCAGGGCCTGCGCCCCAGGTCTTTCCCCAGGACAACAACTCTCCTGGTTGTGGGCAAGAAATTCTACATTTGAAGAAGGAGAAAACATTTTCTTTCTGGGTTTATTGAAGTTATAAGAGTTTGTAGTGAAGAAGATTGGAACCCCTCTCTCTTAAATCCCAACCCTCCTCCACTCAGTCATTAATCCAGCACTTTTTAAATTGCATACTTCTGACTGTCGTGGGAGGAAATCACACTCTAGAGGCTCGTTTTTAGTTGCCCTGCAGATTTTTCTTTGGTGCACATTTATAGTTATATCCATCTTACCTTGTTAAAATCACCTCCTGGCACTTTTTGCTGACTTTGTTCTTCCCATTCTCAAGATTTTAATGGTGGGACATTTGATGATTTTCCTCACTTTGTGCCAAAGCCAAAAACATTTAAGTGCCTGCTCTCCCTCTCCCAATGTGAAGAGAGTACAGTACACTAAAAAGCAGACTCTGGAGTTCAAAACCCAGGCAAGAAGAGATTGCCAATATTTTAACAACCACTTATTTCCAAACCAGAAGGACAGCAAATTGTCTAATAACCCTACCCTTTATTGTTCTTGTGTTTGTGTGCCAGGAGATACTCTGCAGGAGACACATTTTCTCACTCCTGGGCCAGCCAAACTAACTTACTGCACTTTAAAGTCAATTATATTACACCAGAAGCCATCAGCAGAGAATTTCTGTCAGATTATTTCACTGAAAAAGACTTTGGTAAAAAACACTTTTTAGCTCTACTCTCTGCACCTACCCTTTCATTCTTTCTTTCAGGCTGCCCTTGACACATGAATGGCCTCCCATGAAACAATCTTTCATAAAGCTACAGCTCCATCCTCATTTGTAGTCCTTAGGTCTCAAGGTCCTCCCCTACTGTGATGCCCTTGGTAAAATGCCAGCTGATAAAGACTAGTGGCCTGTTTACAGATCTATCAAAATCTCATTTTTTTTCCTTTAATCCCTCTCTTTGCAATGTGCTGTTGTTGGCCAACCCCTGACGTGCATGCAGAGTATCAATGAAGTCAATAGGTAGGTGCCTACTCAAACAGGTCAGGCTGCAGGAACAGTGAAAAAACAACAAGGAGTTGTGTGGCACTTTAAGACTAACAGA
>ML681964.1:61004399-61034733 GCA_007922195.1 Podocnemis expansa
GGGGGGATAAGTGAAGGGGACACTAGACTGCTTGCCCACTTAGTGCTCCTCTGCAGCTGCAAGGAGCTTGGGAACCTTGATTGGAGCCAGCCTAGTGGGAGACAGCCCACCCCACAGCTCCCCCCCACTAGCACCAGCCCCGTCCCACCTTGCTGCCCCGCTGACTGCAAAGCCAGAGCAGCCTCAGCCCCAAACTCCTGGCTCCAGCCCCAGCCCTGCTCCAGTGGCTGCTGCAGGTCCAGTTCCTGCTCCTCCTCTCGATCCAACCCAGGCCTGCCCCCAGGGCACCCTTACCTGGCCACCGGAGCAGAGCAGCCACACCATAAGCTGCTCCTCCCACCCTGAGCATGCGCTGGGCAGGAGTTTTAAAAACTCCCAGCCTGGGGGAAGCTCCCTGCTGGTCGGAAACCTGTGTCTTCTGGCCAGCAGAGAGCTTCCCCCAGCCTGGGAGCTTTTAAAACTTACTTTAACCCTGGTTATACATCTACCCTTATCAGAAGCAAATGAGATATAGAGTCAGGTGTCATTTACCTGTTTCAGACATTTGAGACCATGACATCTCATGATTTTCCCCAGGGTCTCCATAACAGGATCTTAACCTGTAAGGAGCAGAGATGCTCAAGACATTGTCAGCAAAATGTTTTTCATTGAAGTATGCTGTTTCTTCCAAATGGAACTATTTTGTATGGATGTATTGATTTCAGCGAAATTTTCAACAGCAAACTTTCTGAAGTCCAGGGTGGGCTGTCCAGTCACAAGAGAGAAAAATGTGAAATGGAAAAATTGCGGTTTTTTGATCTGAAAATGGATGTTTCAACACAATTCCATTTTGTGAAAATGATGTAACGCTTTTGGTTTTGTTCCAGTGCAAACCAAAAATCAATTTTGAACCCTCAAAAGTCATGGTGAGATTAAATTGTTGTTCTCTAGCTAACGTTAGTGATGACAATTGCTTGAGTTGCAATTGCTTGAGCTTTTGGTACCTTATGCAATACAAGCCTATGACTATCAGTTATTGATAAATGTGATCATGAATTTTGTTTTAAGGATCACCAAGGCCATGAGGAGCTGAGTTGAGGACAAACTGGTTTTCATACCTGTTACCTAACAGTTATTTTAGTGATTGTCTTTAGGCCTACATTTTCAAAGGTGATCTCTAATTTTGGGTGCCGAACTTTAGACATCTAAAGCCTGGTTTTCTATTGGAGATGGGGGTGTTGAGGCTCAGTCTCCAAGTATTTCAACTTGAACCCCCAATAATAAAGCACTCAGAATTAAGTACTTCTTTTGGAAATGTGATCTTCAGTTTCTCCTAAGAAGAAAATACACAAATATCTTTTTCCTCCCAGGAAAATATAGATTTTTTTTTCCAAGTGTAAAATTTGTGAAGTAAGCAAGCCAGAAATATCTCTGAACAATCACTGACACATATTTGTGTATAAAATTGTCCTTGCATTTCAGTAAGCAGTTGTGATAAAGGTTAATTACTTGGATAAATTGAAAAATCTATGTTCATTTACAAATGGACATAAAATGAAGTCTCAATTATTATAATTTATTTACCCTGTCAACTCCAACTAAAGCATAGTCAAAAATATTACTGAAGGTTGGGACCTTGGGTCCCGATCCTTCAAACTGTTAATGACAGCAGTCAGTCTTGCTCACTTGAGTAGCACCATTCAAGTCAAATGAGTGAGGAGTCATAGGACCGGCTCCTTGTTTTGTGGGGAGATTATATTTGTACAGCTTTGAAGCACGTATCTTGAAAATGGCTTTTATAATTTTAAAGATAAGGATCATAAATAATTTCTTCCTGGCCCAAAAGTCAGGCATATTTGATTTGGATGGTTTAGAGCATTTTTGCAATACTATAAATTCATAGAAAATAGGAATAGACATTTCCATATA
Source organism: Podocnemis expansa (assembly GCA_007922195.1). Lineage (NCBI taxonomy): Eukaryota > Metazoa > Chordata > Testudines > Podocnemididae > Podocnemis > Podocnemis expansa. The sequence continues at coordinate 61,006,308 of ML681964.1, forward strand.
TTTATTACTCCACAGAGACTGTCAATGGATTTCACCTCACTTACCACACCACAAGCAAATTATGTTGAAATCCTTCCAAGATTTGAAATGATATGTTTATAAATTCTCCTTATTGAACTGCTGGCCTCAAGTAACTTTATTATAATAAAACATTTAGGTGTGTGTTTATTTAAATGTGAGTTGTTTACAGGGAGACAGCAGTTTGTAATTTCACACCCAGATGTTGGATTTTATGGTGCAAAACAAGCACGCATCAAATAATAAACTAATACCCCAGTGTATCAGTTATGTAATGAATTTTTGCATGTGCTGTTTTATTCATTATGATTATTTATGGCCATTATAATGTACACAGCCGCCTTAAACAACTTAAGGTTGATTATTCTGGAACGACATGGTGATCCAAGAAAATGCCCTGGATCTTTGCCATTGTTTAAGAAAGTTATCTGAATCCCTGTGGGGACAAACAACCTTGGATTGAAGGGCTTAGATTATTTGGCTTAAGTATGAAAACTTCAAACTGGAAGCACTGGAAGATGGTGGAAGAAACAGCAAATTATTCATGTATTCTGAGCCTGATCCTTCACTCACTAGACACTTATTGAGTTACAGGTGAGCAAGCAAGCAAGGATAAATCCCTAATGAAGAATGTGCCGATTTCGAAAATCACAGGCCCAATACTGAAGTCCTTTAAGCAAAACTCATGATGCAATCTAGTGAATTTTGCTTGAGGACTGGGCCCTACTTAGAGACATCTTGCAGTTTACATGATAGTATGCATTACTGACAATTAGATACAGCAGCCAAGGACACCATGCAGTATATATTGTGGATTCAAACTTAGGTAAACAAAAGTGAGCTCAAAAGAACAGGTGAGTATCAGAGGTAAGAGTGGCAGACTAGAGGCAGTGCAGAGATGCACCATTCCAGCTGGTTCACACAGAGGAAAAACACACTGGGTTAAATCCTGGCCACAGGTCAATGGGAGTTTTGCCATTGACTTCAACAGGGCCAGGGTATCCTAAGAGCTCTAGGAATCACATGACGAGCACTCATCTTGAAGAGGTGGCAGCATCATTTCCCCTTCTGCATCTCTCTGTCCCAGACATTGCTTGGGAGATGTCCAATATATAGCAATTTCCAGATGCCCAAAAGACAATATTTGCCAGAGACTGAGGCCTGGTACCACCTTTAAGACTTTTGTTAACAGTCTTGGAAACCTGTTAGTTAAGAGAAATAACCTGAAGGGGAAAAAATGCCCAGAGCTGTCTCTTTCAGTTCATGATCAGGAAGCTGTGCATGAGGAGGGCCCTCGATTTGCCAGATATACATATATGCCAGAGGGCCACCTCCCACATTACCGCACTCCAAACTCTCTGTGAACTCACCTGAGGGCACGTTTGAACATGTTATCCTGGGAGTCTTCCGCTGATTTCACTGATTACAGAACTAAAACCATTTTGTTGTAACTGTGATTAAAACAAAATCAGAGGGCACAAGAGAAACTGGGTGAAACATAATGGAGAAAACATCCAAGGGGAATTTCAATGAACACTTGCGAATTTCATGCAGCATTCGCTTATGAGTCACGCCAGGAGAGAGCTCTGTTCTTTGGATTGTGAACAGCTCCTGGCATCAGGACCACAGGCACATGGTGCCATTTAGCATCCTCTCTACCTTACCACTCCATCAGTAATAAAATTCTCTTCTCCTGCCATTAGCTTTATGCTGCCTGGGAAGAAACAGAATGATGAAAAAGAGGTATCGATTTATTCAAAAGTGTGCCTGATCACATGAGGCACTGAGCACGCTTGGCTCCCAAGGACTTCACAGGGTGGTAAGACTGCTCAGCACCTCCAAATTGGTACTTAGCAGATCACAAGATCAGGCTCCTAAATCATAAACCAATAAATATTTGCGGTCTATATCAGGAGTTAAAACAATCAGTGACTTTTTATGGTTTGGCAGCATAGCTATGTTTAGAATTAATGCAATCATAATTCCTTTTAATCTTATCTGTTTTACCAGCTCGCCCCAACCTTCCCAGTGGGTTGCAGGCATTGTAAGTTACATCAATTACATGTCCATTAGTGTTTCAGATATCACTTTTCATATAGCATTATCTAGATACAGATATAGAAAATGTCAATATTCCCTTTCACTTCATTACACTAATCACAGTGTAAGTTTCCAAGCTAGCATTCTTAAAGGAGGCTGAGATATGTGTTCTGATTTAACGTTTACAAGTCTCTGGCCTGCTGGAGATCTCTGCCCCACACACTATATGTGGAAGGCTAATGGGCTGCACTGAAAAATCTGTCTAACTTAAGTAATTTGTAAGTGCTTTAAACACATTAGGACATTTCTGCTGCTCTGTAGACACAAGACTCCACTATGCTCTCCATCAAATCAGTGGCAAAATTCTCACTGGATTTACCGAGGGCTAGATCAAGCCCATCCACCATACATGTAGATGCAATAAATGCCAAAATGTCATCCTGTGCCCCTGGGGTTTCTATCCAGCAGAGCTTTCTGTGGAACTAGAACATGCAAATTACTTAACAGGGGATTTAGAGCTCTGTGGTTCTATCTAGGTATGCATTTCTAATGTGCATTTGGTATATGTGCATCTAGGCAAAAACATAAGAACAGACTTATTGGGTCAGACCAACAGTCCAGCTACTCCAGTATCCTGTTTCTGACAATGGCCTGTACCAGAGCTTCAATGACAATGAAATTGACAGAAAGCCTGTAATTTTAGTGAAAAATTGTCAGACAAATATTTTTTGGTGTTTATTTACAATACCATGTGTAGATATTCTTTAGGCTTTCTAGCCTGGGAAGAAACTATACAGGAAACACTACTGAAAAGCCCCCAAATAAGTGTCTTAAGGATACGGTATGAGGAGGGAGGGACACTAAGACTACCACTGGGTGCAACCAAGCTTTTTTATTGAAGAAAAATTCAATTAAAACAAATTGTCCTCCCTCATTCTTTTAAGAATCCTGAGACAGAAAATAAACAGACAAAAGAATAGACAACACAATAAAAGTGTAATAATAACCCCTAATCCTTTCTCTATAGTTAGCCCCTTAATCAAAACTGGATTGCAATTACTTAATTGACTTACAAAACCATGGCTTGATTCAAATTCTTTCCTGATTCATTTCTGGTGCACCAGTCCTATCCATAGTGGGATGTTTTGCTCTCGTCCAGTGAGCTTGCCGCTGAACAGATTTGTCACTGGTGAGGGAACCTTGGGTGATCAGCCCTCAGCTCAGCAGTAGATTCATGCCTCCGTAGACCTCCGCTTTGCCTGGGCTTTTTGGGGCCTTTTGTGGCCTGTTCCACAACTCCACTTTCAGGTTCTAGAAGGTACCATTCCTTTACTTCACCATATTTGGTACCTGTTGAGAGCTGTGTCACCACCTTATTGGCTCTTAGACTGTTTACACTTTTCTTAGTGACAGAATACTGTCACTTATCATCTAAGCCAATTAAAATTTTTTGTCAAGGAGACGTGGTTTTGCAACTTGCGGTACCATTGCTGCAGGGCAACTTCTTTCTGCAGGCAAGAAACAGACCAACGTCTGCAACGAAACTGTGGTAACTGCAGTGTAGAAGCCTAGCAAAAGCAGAACAACTGTGGTAACCACAAAGTAGAAGCCTAGCAGAAGTGGAAAAGAACAAAATTAGTAATTAAACTATTATCCATTAAGCCTCATCTTTTAATTCCAGATGTGTTTTATTGACGTAAACTGTATCCCTGTATTGACAATTACCTAATGATCACCTTCAAGGATTAACTCCAGGGCTTGAAGTACAAGTGTTTAACCTCAGAAGTTATTGAAATAGCTCTACCACCACTGTAGTAGACTCACAGTCTCTATGGCTGGCCACTGGATGTACCCATATGGGTTACAATTACATTATTATCTGCTGTATAAAACCATTCTTGTGATACCACACACTACTTAAAAAGTTGCAAGTCAAATATCCATGGTGTTGGAGGATCAGGTGCATGATCAAAAACATTTCATATGTGAAAGCCAACACAATAGAAAAAAAAAGTTTTTGGGTGCTGAACTTTAGAGATCTAGAGCCTGGTTTTCTGTTGGGGGAGTGGGGGATAAAAGATTAGTTCAGTCACATAAAACTGTGACTATCTGTGAGCACAGCCCCCTTAGGAAAGTGTTAGGGCATGTCTATAAACAAGTGGTTACCTATAATGGCATCAGTTGGGGCAGTCTTGGTCCCCTCACCAGTCTGTATGTGGGAAGTCAAGTTAGCTTTGTGCCTCACTTAAATGTTTAGGTTTTTCTTTTTAAATGTGTGTGGTTTCATGGCACTTATATTTTCACAAACTGACAAGTTTCAAAGGGGTAGCTGTGTTAGTCTACTTCAGCAAAACAAACAAGGAGTCCTGTGGCACTTAAGGACTAACAAATTGATTTATTTACAATTAAATAAATAAAATATATAAATAAATCAATTTGTTAGTCTTTAAGTGCCACAGGACTCCTTGTTTGTTTCACATGCTGAGGTGTCCTTTTTCTAACATGATTTATTCTACAGGGGATTCTGATCACCTACATTTTTAACCTTTACTTGCCAGAAAAAAACCTTGGTGTCACAAACTGGAGGCTGCATCCCCTATACCTGCTACTACCATTTGCAGTGACCTCTTCAAAGTCCCAGAATTGTCTCCTTCTGATGTCCTCCAACATGTCTAGCGAGTAGGACCATACCAAATTCACAGCCCATTCTTATGAATTCACAGCCACAGGATTTTAAAATTGTTCAATATCACAACTTTTCAGCTGAAATTTCATAGTGATGTACCATGGGGGTTCTGTGCCAAAATGGAGCTGTAGGATGGGTTGCAAACCAGTTGGGGATGGGAAGGGGCTTGCAGGATTGTGCTGTCTGTGTTACCTTCAGAGCTGGGCTTCCCGAAGCTAGGGAGGTATTGAAGGTTACTCTTACCTAGCTTGTACCCCAGTCTGACTGGGACTAGCAGCTAAGGAACCCCGGCTGGAATTTTCCCGGCAGCATAGGCAAGATCAGATTTCATAGAAAAGGCCCAGTTTCACCATCTGTGGTGCTTTTTTTGTGGCCATGAAATTGGTAGGTCCCTACTAATGAAGCTAAATGCTCAGAGGCACCCTGACTCTTGAAGCTTCGGTTCATCACAGTAGGTTCAATTTGCCATGTATATGAGGCCCATGGTGTTATTATGATTGCTGTTTATTTATTGAGTGATCTTTGTGCATTGCAGCGCAAAACATGCTCAGCAATATATTGCACAGAGACGTATTCTCGGACCCAAAGGGTTGCACTGTGTTAGAAACATATACAAACTATTTTATTATGAGATGTGCTAGACTCAACTTGTAGGTGTTGCAAAACACTGTTCTTGTTTCTTGGAAAGATATGACTTTGTTCAGTTACAATCTCTTTTCTTCATTCTATATTTCTAAATAGCTTTTAGCTACTCCAGTGATGAATCTAATATAAAATTCACAGGCTGACAGACACTCAGTGATGGACATTATTTTCTTGGTACTATAATGTTCTGCATCATGGCGTATGTCTTCTGACAGATCTACCTCTGTACACCAGTCTCCTCTTCCTGTCTCCTTGTGTCCAAAATAACATCATCACCTGTCTGGTATGGCCTTGTGAATGTCTAAATGTAACTCAAGCACCACAAAGCTAAAAGATAACAATTCCTTTGCCAGTTCCTTTCTTGATCATTGTGGACAACACACTCATCCTACTCATCCCTCAGAACCATTACTTTGGCATCATCTTTGACTCAGACCGTTGGTCCTCACATCCTGGCTATGTCTAAATCTTACCTATTCTTTCTGTGTAACATCTCTAAGATACAACCTTTCCTATTCACCCCCACAGCTAAAACTCTCATTCAGGCTTTCATTATCTCATGTCTCAATTACTGCAACATGGTTTTCTCAGACATTAACAAATGCAACTGTTGAGTTGAAGAGGTTAAAATCCCTAGAGAGGGGAATGGCCAATGGTAGCAGAAGGCTTCAGGGCCAATCAGGGCCCAGGAGCCAATATAAAGATGAGGCTACAGCTCCTTTTCTGGGCAGCTTGCCCCCCAAATCTGTGAAAAGGAAGGTTTCGCTGGCAGTGGGGCTATAGGAGACAGGACCCCAGACAGCACCCAGGGGCACTGTTAAGGTTTGATAAGTCCACAGTCTTGCTACAAGGGCTGCAGGTACCTGGAGATGTGTGAATATGGCCCCGGGGACCTAGTGAGGGGCAGGCTGAATGGGAGCATAGGGGTTAAAGGCGGCACTCAACAGAGCATGGAGGGTCCCTGAGCTGGGGCCTGGAGAAGTGGGTGGACCCAAGTACCACCTGCCTCCCCTAGGCTGCCAGTTGGCAGTGACACCACAAGCAAGTAGTGAATGAATAGTGTTGGCCACTGAAACATGTGGGCTGGCCAGGACTGAACTATTCCCCAGAAGAGGGGGAATGAAGGGACTCAACCAGCAGGCTGAGGTCCTGCAATGGACTGCAAAGGTCATGAAAGAAACTAAGCACAGGCCACCAGCTGGGGCACCATTTTAGTAATTCCCGGTACCAACACCAGGAGATGCTTGTCTGATGGGTCACATGGTGCCAAGGGTCAGAAACCTTACCCTGCTCATTGAGAATGTTGCTGCAAAGATAATCTGTTTAGTCCATCACTTTCACCATGTCATCCTCTCTTTGCATGTCTCCACTGGATCCCTTTTATTGCCTCAGATACAAGCTGCTAGCCTTTAATTTCAAGGCTATTAACAACCTGTCCACGCCCTGCCTATTGTCTCTCACTATCAGGATATGCCTTCCACCTCAGCAGGCCCCTTTTGTCAGGCTTCATGCCCATCTAGTAAGTTTTCAGCCAAGCCTTTTTGTGCTTTCTCCCATGCTCCTCTAAATGCTTAGGAGAAGCTTCCCCTACACATCCATAAAGTTACCTCGTTATCCTCCTTCAAAACCGTCCTTACAACTCCCTTTTTCAAAGATGCCTATAAACATCTTGACCACTGTTAGGCTTCTGCTTTGCTGTGACCACAGCGTCTCCTGTTGATCAGTACCATCACATTTGTTTTCTTGTACTCTGTCTGTACCCATCTGTTGCCCTTGTTTTATAGTTAGTTCCTGTCCCAAAGTGCTTCCAGTCTATCTCTTTGTCCTTTTTTTTTTTTTTTTTTACAGCGCTTAATACATTCAGGTCTTGGTCTATGAATGGGGCTCCTGGTGATGTGATAAAACAAATAAAATAAAACAATGATACCAACTCCATGTGTCAGCCAGTCCTCTTTTGTTTTCTTTTAATGCTACAGTAATGTTCGCTGACATAGTTTAGTCAACATGCTGACATCATCCAATCATCTCCAGAGATTCCCATTGATTTCATCTTGACGTTGTACCAATATTTACTTAGTCTTGCACTGAAATTTACTTGAAGTGTTAAAAATGGTCTCCACTGATTTTGCTTTCTCATGCTCCTGTAAACTGGTCTCAAGAGACTTTCAGTATCATTGATTAATCATCTTCTTCATATTCCCAAGGGGTCCCCCAAAACTTGCCTTTGACCCGGTCATGTTGACACCAAAGACTTGCATCACTAATATTGCTGAAACATCACTTTGGCTATGTCTACACTAGGAGAAGTTAGTTCGAATTTGTTAATTCGAGCAAATAAATTTAAGTTTAGTTTGAACTAAACTCAAACTTTTTAGTTCAAATTAACAAAATGGACTAATTCAACCTAACATTAAATCAAATTAAGTCCACTTTATTAATTCAAACAAACTGCCCTTAATTCAAACTTCTTACATTTGAACTAAGGGTTAACCCTAGTCCACACCATCCTGAGTTTGAAATAAGACTCAAACTAAGAGCTTAGCTCAAACTAATCAGCAGGTTTTAGTAATTCAAACTGAGCTTTCATTAGTTGGAATTAAGGAATTCCTTAATTTGAACTAATGAAAGCCTAGTGTAGACAGGTACTAAGTTAGTTCAAATTAAGCCTCCTTAATAGGAACTAACTTGCAAGTGTAGACATACCCTTTGACATGGAAACACAGTTGTCTCAGATAAATTCAATTTGCTAATCTAGCCCCCCTACATTGTCAACAGTAACTTGGATCAAGAGGGCTTCCTGTCTTTAGACTTGACATCTAAACATCCTCTTTGACTCTTACAGTGATAATGCCCTGAGACTGTTGAACTGCTACAAAGTTGTGTTCAAATGAATAGGCATCAGAGAAATGCTCAGCACATGTATAATGACTTAGATCTTCTCCCAATTCTTCTCTGAGTTAGGTCCAAAAAGTAATATCCCCTTTTGCAGTGAGGTAAACGGAGAAACAAAGGGTGGAAAATTTCAAGAGATTAGGAGTGCTTCCAAACTAATGAAACAAACTAAATCACCAAGGTACTTTTGAAAATCCCACCCAAAGTCTATCTTTTTAAATGTGGAGGATGGGGTTTAAGTCTTGCTGAATTAAATACAACAAAGATTAAATGCCTTGCCAAAGAGCACACAGTGAATCAGTGTCAAAACTGCAACTACCCAAAAAAGAAATCAGTACTGCCTGCTTCCCAGCCCAGGTTTGATCCACTAGGCCACATTATTTCTTTACACTACAAATATTGGACCAAACTCTTATTTATGTTAGTTGTAACCAAAATAAATGACAAAGTGAATGTCTCATAAAGGCTTGCAGCTCAATCTCCCCCAAATTAGGAAACAAATATAGCACACATTTTGTGGGTGGGGTGTCCCAGAGCAGCAAAGCAGTTAATTATTTGGATGGCTAGCCTGCACTGAAGCCCATGCTGCTACAGCTTCATTTCTCCACTGACAAAGCTAGATAGATCACAGCTTGCTCAGGTACGTCTATGAGGTGCAGTCACATCCCCCAGCAGCTCCATAGGAAACTCGCATGCTGAAGAGTGTAATGACTCTATTTTTCACTGAATTACAACATACCAATTCCACACTGTCTCCCAACTCATCTTTGGCCAATACCATTTTCTTCTTGAATTGCACAAACTCTTGGAAGCTCCCAGCCAAAAGGAGATGTTATAGCCATGTTGCAATGTCACAAACACCTTTCTAGCAAACTTTTTTAACTTCCAGAGGCCCTTTACCCCAAATCAGCATAAACCACAGGTGGAACTCAGCTACTATGTGTCCTACATACCAGACTCAAGTAACTCAGCTTTAAGTAACAGCAGCAAACCATATTCTCAGACCCAACCAACATATTCTAAAAAGCCATAGGGATTTACCATGTCCCATGCTCTTGCTGCTCTGCTTGCTGAAGCAAGCCAATCAATTCAATAGAAAGCTTGACAAAAGCTCAGTATTAAACTGTCATTTTGTCAATAAAATGTCATTTTGTCAGTATAATGGCCAGGTGGCTGAAAGTTTTTGCATAATTAATTCTACTGATGCATTAAGCAATGTTATACATAATATTAATCAAAAAGTATTGTCAATATAAGGATCATTTATAAACCGAGCTAAAGAAACTACAAACCTGGGTTCTTTTCTTTTCCCCCAGGATGACCCTTCAATCTAGATAAAATGTGCATTCCACTGAAAATACCATTAACAAAATGGCATGATGGTTTAGAGCAAAGCATGTGCAGTTGAAATATTTTAAAATAGAAGACTTTTATTTTCAGAACAACACCCTTATCACCAGAGCCACACCAGAGCTGGAAGTCTGATCTGCACATTCCAATGCATTGGAACCACTTGTGGTTAGAGCTTTGCAAAAACCAGATGTTCCATTTCATGGACAATTTTATGGTTTTAAAATGTTTTTTTGTTCTGCCTCAAAACCAAACAATTTTAAAATGTTGTGAAAAATAAACGAGGAAGGGGAAGCATTTCCAATCAATCAAAGCAGATTATTTTGTTCTGTATAGTGTCTACCTATAAAAAGGGAAATAAGGACAACCCAGGGAATTACAGACCAGTCAGTTTAACCTCTGTACCAGGAAAAATAATGGAGTAAATAATTAAGGAATCAATTACAAAACATCTAGAAGAGAATAAGGTGTTAAGTGATAGTCAGCATGGATTTCTCAAGAACAAAATTGTGTCAGACCAAACTGATAGCTTTCTATGATGGGGTAACAAGCCTTGTGGATAGAGGGGATGTGGTGGCTGTAGTATATCTAGAATTTAGTAAGGCTTTTGATATGGTCTTGCATCACCTTTTCATTAACAACCATGGGAAGTACAACCTAGATGGAGCTACTATAATATGAGTGCAAAACCAGTTTGAAGACGGTTCCCAGAGAGTAGTTATCAATGGTTCACAGTCATGCCGGAAGGGCATAATGAGTGGGGAACCACAGGGATCAATTCTGCGTCCAGTTCTGTTCAACATTTTCATCAATGATTTAGATGAGAGTGTAGAGAGTACCCTTATAAAGTTTGCAGATGATAACCCAGCTAGAAGGGGTTGCAAGTGCTTTGGAGAATAGGATCACAATACAAAATGATTTGGATAAACTGGTGAAGTGGTCTGAGGTAAACAGAATGAAATTCAGTAAAGGCAAGTGCAAAGTATTCCACTTAGGTAAGAACAATCCATTGCACACTTTCAAAATGGACAATAACTGCCTGGTAAGGAGTATGACAGAAAGGGATCTGGGTAGCATAGTGGACCACAAGCTAAATGTGCTTCAACAGTGTAGCATTATTGGGGGAAAAAAAAGTAAACCACTCTGGGGTGTATTAATAGGAGTGTTGTAAGTAAGACATGAGAAGCAATTCTTTCACTCTATTCCGCCCTGATTAGGCCTCAACTGGAATATTGGGTCCAGTTCTGGGTGCCTCATTCCCCATGGCTGTTGTCTTAAAATTACTGCAGCCATTATTACTGGCTTTGAAAGCATCTACTAATATGGGTGTGAAACTAAGTAAGAAGGCTGGTGGACTTCTTCTTCTACTATGTTCAGAAAAGACTATCACCATTCTTTCTCTTGTGAGTCTACTGTTGAAACTACTTTGGTCATTAAACAATGCAAGCCAGGCATCTGCTACAACAGTAGGCGATCTCCTTCGAGCAATAGAAGTTACACTTGCATAAATCAGAGAGATATCCATTGAAAACACACTGGAAGAAGCAAAGACTTCAGTTCAGAAGTTGACTAATGAAGGTATTTATATCAAATCCTGAAGTGAAGAGGGCAAGACAGGTTTGTTAAGAGAGTTGACAAAGTACACAGACTTGATTCTTACAAATCTACAACAGCGGCTTCTGGATTCTACTCTACATCTGCACAGCTTTCACAGATGCCTGTCCTATAAAACACCAACAGTTGAGTGGCGTCAGGCACTACCAGCAATGGGACTGCCGTGTGATCAGGCTAGAATAGAGCATTTGAACACAGAGTGGAATATCATATGATGAATGAATGAAGATTTGACCTTAACTTCTTTTTTTATCATCACCAGTGGCTCAACCTGATCTTTGTGCTATGTTTCCTGGAATGAAAGAAGTACGGATTAATCTCTTGCTACTCCCAGTCACAACATCTATAGTTGAGCATTCATTCCAATCACTGAATAGAACTTTGTGTTCTGAAAGAAGCTGTCTTCTGCCTGATCATGTGAATGATGAATTAATGAGCCTATCAAATGAAGGAATGACAGCAAGAGTCCTGTGGCACCTTATAGACCAGGCGTGGCCAAACTGCGGCTCAGGAGCCGCATGTGGCTCTTGAAGGAAAAAGTGCGGCTTGTGGAAGAAAGCCAGAGGAAAGCAGCTCCAATCTAGGAGTTTTAAATCTCCCACCCTGAGCATGCTCTGAACATGCTCAGAGGAAGACCCAGCCTATGCCTAGCCTCTGGAGCAGCCAGGAAAGGGGGCCCTAGGGAGAGGGGGGTCAGCGTGGGGGAGCCAGCATCAGGGTCTGGGGGTTAGGGAGGCAGTTGGGATGGCAGGGAGAAGCAGTGACATGGTTGGAGAGTGCAAGGGGGAGCTAAGTTTTTACCGTATAGGTAGGCATAGTTTTCATGGTAACCTTAAATAACTATTAGAATCTGACATTAGCAGGATCAATATTTGCCCCTTTTTACGATAAAATTAAAGTGTGCAATGAATTTTAAACTTAGTAATGTTGGAGTAGGTAAAATATAGCTATATGTCTCAGTGCAGCTCTCAAAGGTTTAATAATCAACTTGTATGCTTCTTGAGTTCCATAAGTTTGGCCACCCCTGTTACAGACTAACAGATTTCTTTGGGCATAAGCTCTTGTGGGCTCCAACCCACTTTGTCAGATGCAACATGCTGTATGCAAATTAACACAGCTACCCCCTGGAAATTGAAGGAATGGAAATACCAGACACACAAGAAGCCACAGAAGATGAACACACTGCATTTGAGAAATTCATTAATGAAGTTGTGCAAAATTATAAAAACCCCAAAAGGATGTAGATATAGTGCTTCACAGATGGACTGAGTAGCAAACTTGGTGTGATAATCTAATAAAATGGTCATTCATGAACCACTCTTCAGTTTTTACTATGATGCTTTATAGCCTCTCTTAACTCCCACAATCTCACACCTCATTGGCCTTCATGAACACCCTGCAAATTCCAACACACATTCAAACCAATTTCAATTCCTGAAGAAAACACTGATTCAGACTTTGTTGCCATTGGCAGAAAGGAGTGGTGTAGGGAGGTGTGAAGAAGAAAATTAATTTGTGTTGTGTGTTAAGTTCCAGAGCGGTAGCCATGTTAGACTGTATATGCAAAAGCAATGGAAGTCCTGTGGCACCCTAAAGACTAACAAATTACTTCAGACATAAGCTTTTGTGGACAGCAACCCACTTCATCAGATGGATCAAGTGGAAACTACTGTTAGGAGGTACATATACAGTTGCAGGGGTGAGAAACATTACAGTGGAGAAGGCAAGTGCTTACAAAGTCAATTCAACTAAGGTACGTGAGGCTTATTCACAACAGTTGATTAGAAGGTGAAAATGTGTGAAGAGAGACAATTACTTTTTGTAATCAGATAACCATTCCAAGTCCTTATTCAGATCCAGTCTGATTGTGTCAAGTTTGTATATGAGTTCCAGCTCCACAGTTTCAGGATAAAGTCTATTTTTGAAGTTCTTTTGTTGAAGTATGGCAACTTTCAAGTCTGCTACAGACTGTCCAGGGAGACTGAAGTGTTTTCCTACTGGTTTATAGATGTTATCTGTCTGTGACTCATAGCAATTACCTTGATGGCCACCCCTCCCGGGCCATCACTATAGTATAGAGAATGTGTGAAGGGAACAGATGGCCCCTTGAACTTAACTGGATGGCTGTTAGCACCCTGAGTGCCCATTGTTTTTGCAGGGCTTGGTGTAGGTGGGCTCTGCCTAACTGTAAGGTCCTGCAGGGTATGACTCACACCACCATTGTTTTCTGCATTCCCTGTAATCAGGGAAAGGCGGGAAACACAGTTTAAAAGCTGAGGTTTTGGGGTGCTCAGGCAGGACGGTTCCCAACATCTTGCCTGGCCTGATCACCCAGACGTCGCCCTCCTCCGCTCACGAGTTTCCCCCAGAGCGTAGCCACGAGTTACCCCCACGAGTACAACTGCCGGCGGATTACGAGTCTCCTTCTCCCTCCTGTAATGTTGCTGCCGCTGCTGCTGATAGGAGTGGTAAGAGTCTGCCCTGCAGCCTTTCTCTAAGAATAAAGTTATTCTATTTCTTTACTGCTGCTTTGAAACTGTTCTCCCCAGCTTTACAGGCTTGAGTGTGTCTCTTTCTGTTTATTTGCCGCTCCAGTTTGTGTTAGGAGCTCCCCTGTCTGTAATTGCCTGTCGCTATTTTGTATTGCTCAGTGTCTCTCTTTCTCCTGAATCATTTGTACTTGTTCTAAAAGTATCCTTGTAAGTTGCAACACTGTATTAGGTTAATTGGTAGCCTTAGAAGTCTTAAGTTAGCTATTAAGATCGTTTCCTTTAGTTTGTAACTTTTGGAATTGTTTTCTTGAGTTGCTTTTGCCCTCCCCTCTGGAACTTCCCCAACTTAAATAAACCTTTTCTATTTAAACTTTACTTGTCCCCTCTTTATTTCCTGAACCCCCCCCCGTCTGCCCCAAGTTCACCGCTGCACCCAGTTCCCTTTCCCGCAGTCCCTCCTTCCCCTGCAACCCCCTTTTTGCCACTTCCTCTCTCCTCTGCTCCTCCATCTCACCCCCCCCCCACTCTAGCCCCCTGAAACCTTTGCTTTCCCACCACCTACCTGGCTCTCCACTGCTTTTCGCGGCCGCCCGCCAGCCCTCCCAGTCCTCCGCCTCTTTCCTCTGCCGCTTCCCTGAATCTCTTCTGCCCTCCCAGCTGCTGCTTCCCGAACCCTTCTGCCTTCCTGCTGCCGCTTCCCACCAGCCGCCGCTTCCCCGTTCCTCACCACTGTACTCCTTCTGCCTCCACTCCTCCTCCTCCTCCTCCTTTCCCTCTCCCCCTTTTTCTTCCACTGCTGCTCCCTTCCCTGCCATTTTGCCCCCCTCTGCCTCCCTCGCAAACCCCTAAATCCCCTTTCAGCCCCTCCTGCTTCCCCCCATTACCCATACCCCCGCACAGGGTCCAGCCCCTTTCCTGCCTCTGTCCCCTTACCCCAACCCCCACGCACCTCCTCACCCCGCTGCCTTTCAACACCCCCCCCCACTTGCCTTCACCCCTCTTCAGGCCCTGGCTTCCCTGTTACTTATCTCTCTGCCACTGCGGCACACTAATTTGCATTGTACTCCCTCTATTCATATGTTATAGGAACCCCTTTTAGGTTATAGTGAGTAGGGCTATAGTGGTAAACTAGATTAATTGAAGCCCCATTGTTCCCCAACCTGCCCCCACTCCCCAAAGTTAGGTACCCTCCCAACACTTTACAGAAACCACCCTGACAAGCACAACATACACCACCCACCACTCACCCCACTCCCATACCTGTTTTAATAAAGTTTACCCCGAATCTACCCCGTACCCCATGGGTGCAGTGATTGCCCCCCAAGGCCCTCAAATTTTTGAACCTGCTGGCAAGGTCATTATCATTTTGATATCTGATTGTGTGTCCATTTACTCTTTTGCATAGGGACAGTCTGATTTGCCCAATGAACTTGGCAGAGGGACATGGCTGGAATCATATTGTGTGTGTTGTCTATTCTTATATCATTCTCCCCAGTGAGAGGATTATCTCCAGTAGCAGTTCAGGCAACAGTAGTCTATCTACATGGAAAACTCCCTTCTGTTCCATTGCCAATATACAAAGTTCTCACTCACACCCTTCTTCCTGCCAATTAATGGCTGCTTAAGCAGGTGACAGCCCATGATATCCTATTTGATTATGCTGATACCTAGCCAGTACTTTAGTGTGTCTTTTGTCTCTGAATAACTTGTTGGGCCTGCTTTTGTAACTTTGGACCATGTCACAGCAATGTTTTACAATAGAATCTTACAACTTTATATACAATGGTGCCATACATATTTTACCAGGACAATAATGTTCAGCAGATTATGAGTTTTCAGATGATACCTCACAAAGCATACTTTGTCCAAAATTTATCATCGCCTTTTAAAGGAATGATCATAGAGATGCACACTGTCACAGTTGCTGATAGCAGTAGTAGGTTTTCATCCTGTATCTGGACCAGCCACTAGCAGGGGAATGGGGTACTTTGCAATGTTCCCTCTAAGCTGCATATCACTGCATGGCAATTCCACCCCTCTACCCGCTCAATCTCCTCCTCTCACCCTAACCCGCCCCTCTCCCTCTCCCAGTCACCCCCCGCACTTGGCCCAATCCTGCCCTCTCCAACCTGCCCAACCCCGTCTTCCCTCCAACCATCTGCCCCCTTTGATGGCCGGCTGCCCCTGCCCTGTCCCCAATCATCCCCTCCCCATCCATTTACCTGGCCACTGAAGTGGTGTTTCCTGGCCACTGGCCGCTCTTCCGGCCAAAGGAGGTCTCACTGAGCATGCGCAGCACGTCTGCACATGCACAGTGAGACCTTACTCTGAGAGGGAGTTTTAAAAACTCCTGGCTCAGAGGAAACCCTCAGATGGCTGGAAGACTCTGTCTCCCAGCCTGCTAGGGACTGTGGCTGCCGGCCATGCACAGCTGGCAGTGTTCCCTGCACGGAGCAGAGGCAGGGGTTGTGCAGCTGTACTGCCACACACCTTACAGGGAACGTTCATACTTTGTCGGTGAGTTTCACTGCACCAGTATTTCACAGATATTTGCTGACAGCAGAGGAATGGTGAGACTCTGGAATTCTGGCTTCTATTCCCGATTCTGGAAGGGAATGTGATTGTGGGGTCACCAACCTTACCACTATGTTTTTCCATCCCAAACCTGACCCCTTCTTCCCTGTCCCTTCCGGCCTGTTGCTATCCTAGTCCTGTCTTCTCATCTGCTGGATCCTTGTCCAGATCCAGTGTCCTCATCTAGCCAGTTACAGCCTCCACTCCCCTGACTACCCATCCCAGTCCTAGTTTCCTTTCCCAGCTGGTCCCATTCTCCCTTATCTGTTTGTATCCATCTCCTGCACAGCTCTTCATCCAGCTTCAGCTTCCCCCTTCCACTGGCTCCCAATTCACCTCAATCCTTGGCTCACAGTCTCCATGCCCAGTTAA
The DNA here is from genome assembly GCA_007922195.1 of Podocnemis expansa. NCBI lineage: Eukaryota > Metazoa > Chordata > Testudines > Podocnemididae > Podocnemis > Podocnemis expansa. The sequence goes on from ML681964.1 coordinate 61,022,991, forward strand.
TAATTGTCTCTTCCTCTAATCATTGCTTCCTGTCCCAGTCTATTCCCCTGCTGCCTCCTAGTCTGGCTCTACTTTCTGCATTTGAGTCAGGCAGCTCCTTCCTCCTGGCTGCCTAGATGTCAGCAGAGGGAGAGCAGAAAGTGCAGGAAACACAGTCACCCTGCTCTCAGTTTCTATGCCCAGCATCCCTAGTGATTACTGGAAGTCAGAAGGAGCAATTGAAAGGAAGTCCTTCTCAGCTGCTGAAGTTCTCATTTGGCGCATGCCCAGGGCAGATGGAATTTTTGCAGAATTTTGCAAGCAGAGAATTTTCAAAGGCTTATAACTTGACTACACTTAAGCAACTCGTCACAGGAATGGCAAAGGGCACGTCTCCAACACCACGGTACCCACCCTTGACACATTTCAGATGCCTTTTCAAACCCTGAAGGTGATGGAGCTTCTCAGCAAAAACAGATATATGAATTTTAACATGGGAAATACAATGTATTTTTTAAACTAATTTTTGGGAATAGTAGAACCTTATTTGCCAAAAGTTAAAACAAACAAACCAAAGCAAACGACCCCCAATAATGAAATCCACCATCAGGAAACAAAGAGTAAAATTTTAGCCCAGATTTAAAATTTGGCAGTTATAAACACCTGGTAACAGGGCCTTATCATGGGAAGCTCTGGATACTTTAATTATAGGTAGCAGTAGCAGTAGCAGTAGCACAGGGGTTAAAGTATAATTTGACGAGCTCCGGAACCCTCCTAAATTTCCAGGCCACCTTCTCGCAGGTCCAGGCCCCCTTCACCCACATCAGCTACTGCTTCCACAAATGCTTGCCCCTCACCCTCTCTACTGCCCCCTGCATGCCTGCCCCCCCAACTCCACCTATTGCCACCCCACCTCAGCCACTGCCCCCAAAATGCTTACTCTCATCAGACCCCTCCTTCCCCATGTCCTCCTCAGCCCCAATTCCCATTCCCTAAGCTCCTTGCCCCCATGTCCCACTCCAACCCTTCTAACTCTGCACACCCCAGCTCCCCCATCTTCACTTCATCCCCTTCAGTGCTCCAACTCCCTCCAGCCCTTCAATCCCCTTGTCCCCATTCCCCCACTTCACCCTCTTCAGTCCCCCAACCTCCTCCACACCTCCCCAGCCCACCATCCCAATCCTTTCTTCCCACCCAGATGCCCCACGCTTTCCTCACCAGCTGCCTGCCTGTCTCCAACCCCCCTTCAGTCCCCTTATCTGTGTCGCCAACATGGCCAAGGAGCCAGGTTGGGGGGAAGGAGGCTGCAGCACTGGCCAGCCAGCAAGAGCAGACACAGGCCTGAGACTGGGTCTGTGCATGCTGCCCAGACCCAACACAAAGGGGCGGGGCCACCACAGGCTCCAGGAAAAGGGGGGAGGTGTGGCTGAGTTTGCTCTAGCCTGCAAGCCCCTTGAGCCAGCCCTGGGGGGAACATACCGGAACACTGCATTCCAGCACATTCCTCTATTTTTAGGGGGCCCTGGAACGCAGCGTTACAGTGCATTCCTTTATTTTTAGGGGGCCCCCTGAACACTGCCCCCCTAAAAATAGGGGGCCCCAGAACACCATTCCTGGGCATTCCAGCATACTTTAACCCCTGTAGTAGCAGCTGTGCTAATAATAAATATTGAAGAAGAGGAGGAGGAGGGCACAAGCTGCCATAAATCCCTACACAGTCATCTTGGTTCCACAGTCAAGAGAATCTTCTCTAGCTAGAGAAAGGAGCAGGATTTACCCGCTAAACCCATGCTACTGTGTTTATGTTTTTTATCCCAATGAGCTAAACATATATAGACTGATTCATAGCAAAGTTTGGATCATCTTAGTGCATAGTTCCTCTGACATCAGTGGCATAGCCATGGGTGAGCCTGGGTGGGCCAGGGCCCACCACTTGGGGATGAAGCCCACCCAGCACTGCACCACTGCAGATGTGGGGCTGGCCAGCAGTGGCAAAGTTTGCCCTGCTGCCAGGTACTGGACTGGGCAAACCTCATCTTGCCACCTCTCCCCTCCTTCTCACACAGCTTCACGTGCTAAGTAACAAGTGGAACCTGAGCATTGGCACTCTTGCTCCATTTACTACCCAGCAACTGGAGCATGTCCAGCAACTTTCAGTCACATGAGCAGAAGGTGCCTGTGGCTGGGCACACCCTGCAGACTCAGGGGCCACTCCAGAAAACAGAGGCAAGCTACAGCTGTCTGACATTCTGGGAGTAACCTCATTACAGTATACAGGGCTGCACCCCTGAGAAAAGCAAATGGGATCTGCCCCTTAAAATAAAGCAATTTATTTTGAAGCTAACAGCATGAACTTTAAGTGATTCTCCAGACCTTCCATAAACAAGATCCTGTCCTATGAATCTTCATGAGAGATGTAATTAATTCCACTACTTTCTTGAAATCATTTTCCAAGGCAAGCCAACCCTTTTCACAGAAAAATTAATGTGATGAAGTATTACTTTTCCCTGGAAAATTATAGGTGCCTCAACAACATATTGCCACCTTCTACACAAGAAAGCCAGTGAAGCAAAGACACCAGTTTGATGTATTTTATTTGTATTTGATATTTTCCGTGTGTCTGCATTTTAAATGTATTTTAATGCAAAGGTTAATGCAGTTTTAATAAAGGGCAGATGGCTACTCTAATTGCAGAACACCCTAACATACTCTTTTAAAAACCTCTTTAGCTGGCGAGACATTTATTATGAATAGCATTTTATGAAAATGCCTGGGTTTGAATCAAATGCGTCTTATATTAAATTAATTATTAAACCAAGATTGCAATTATTACATACATTTTGCAAAGAAAAATTGTATTATCAATATATTTCCCATCAAGTGCTCCTGTGAACTCCCTATCTATTATCTATAACTACACTAAAGAACCAAAAGTTGACCTTCCTATTAAATATTGTTTCTTATCTAGATGTCAACTTCCAGGCTGCAAAAAAAAATTGTTTTAAGTATAAATTTTTTTAGGGAAATTAAGTTGTCCCTTTTTTGCTTCTTTGATCTTTTTGACATAATGGTTAGGAGGTAACATACCATCATGCAGCCCCCTCACTGTCCTATGCTATGTTTCTTAAAAGGGCATAACAGTGCAAGCCAATTTATGGTCCATTTTCACGCTGGGTCCTACCTGAAGCAGAGTTTTCTATCACTAGAAAGTTGACACAAGACAGAGATTCCATCAAGTCCATTTAACATTTTAGTATTGTTGATCAATTTTAGGTGGAAGATGATCAGACTCCATGTTGATGGGCAGCAATTTAAAAGCTTAAAACAGATGGATGTGCTGTAGAATCAAAGGCAAAAATAAGAGCAATTTGAGTCTTTGGATCTTGGGACCCAGTCCTCCTCCATTTGGAGTCAATGGGCCAAATTCAGTTCTCAGTAATGCTGCCCTAAGTTTAGAGTAACTCTGCCAAAATCACTAGTATTATTACAGATTGACACGAGCAGAACTGAGAGCAGAATTTAGTCCAAGGAAGTTGTATCACAGTGGCCTTGTCTAACCTGCAGAGTTTGGCTGATGTAAGCTATCTTACTTCAAGCTACTTTTGCTTGCATCTACTCTTACATTTGTCACTTGTGTGACAAAGCCCCTTTTTGACTCTACTGAAGTCCAGCTAGTCTTTGCAGTTGAGCACAGGTGAGTGCTTTACCTCTGGAGACCCTAAAAGTCCTCCAGCAGCTGCAGCAGAATGCCTGATGTAAACCACTTTGGTCACATGGTTCCAGTATACAGTGTCATTACCTTACACTTAGAGATTCATGCAACAAAGCAATTCCCTCACCGCTGGTATGTCATACTCACCATAGCTGGAGCTGTGTGCAAGCTCTCCAGTGCAGAAGTGCCAATAAACATGTCTTGTCCAATATTTTAAGGGACCACTGGAAGGCAGGAGAGCAGAACCTTCAGTTTCACTTTCTGTTCCTATTATACTGTGTTTTTTCTATAGCGATGGGTGTTGGAGCCTGGAGAGATACCTCCTCCAAACCAGCAGATCAACAGACCCAGGCAAGGAGGACAAAAAAGAGGATGTAGTAGGACATGGTACGTGAAATCTACAAGCTGGTGCTGCATCAGACCTTGAACAAAAGTCTTGAAGCGTGAATAATGCAGACTTTATGGAGCAGGAAAGAGTGGACAAAAGCAAAGCACAGGAGAAGGAGAGAGAGATGCATCAGGACAGGATAACAAATATATTAAATACACTAGAAATAAGAGAAAGACCAAGGGCAGCATAGGTCCATTAATCAACAAACAGGTGGAAACAATAACAAAAAATAAGTGGAAATGGCAGAGAAACTAACTGATTTCTTCATTTTGGTCTTCACCAAGAAGGCTGGTGGTGACTGGATGCCTGACATAGGGGAGGGCAGTAAAAACAGGACAGGTCTGGAAGCTAATATAGAGAAAGAACAAGTTTAAAATTACCTAGATAAGTTAGATGTCTTCAAGTCACCAGGACCTGATGATATGTACCCTAGAATACTCAAAAAATGGATTCAGGAGATATCTGAGCCACTGGCTATTATCTCTGAAAAATTATGGAAGACTGGAGGGGCCCAGAGGACTGGAGAAAAGCAAATATAGTGCCCATCCATAAAAAGGAAAATAAGGACAGCCCAGGGAAATATAGACCAGCTAGCTTAATCTCTGTACCAGGAAAAATAATGGAACAAATAATTAAGGAATCTATTAGCAAGCATCTCAAAGAGAATAAGGTGCTAAGTGATAGTCAGCATACATTTGTCAAGAACAAAGCATGTCAAACCAACCTGACAGCCAGAGGTTAAAGTATGATTTGGCAGGCCACAAAACCAAACTATATTTCTGGGCCCCCTTCTCACAGGTCTGGGCCCCCTTCCCAGAGGTCTAGGCCCCCTGCCCCCAGTCCAGCTACTGCCCCACAAACACTTGCCCCCCCACCCCAGCTACTGCCCCACAAACACCTGCCCCCCACCCCAGCAACTGCTCCCCACCCCAGCTACTGCACCATCAGAGCCCTTCTTCCCCATGTCCTCTTCAGCCCCAGTCCCCATTCCCTAAGCTCTCTGCCTCCATGTCCCCACTGCAGCCCTCCTAACCCCCCAGCTCCCCTTCTTCAATCCACCCCCTTCAGCCCTCCAATGCTCTACACAGCTTCTCAGCCTCCATCAGTCCCTTTGTCCCCATTCCCCCACTCCACCCCATTCAGCCCCTCAAACCCCTCCACACCTCCCCAGCCCACCATCCCAACCCCTTCTTCCCACCCCCTGCTAAGCTTTCCCTGCTGGCTGCCTGCCTGTCCCCAAACACCCCCTGGCCCCCTTACCTGCGTCACTGACATGGCAAAGGAGCCGGGGGAAGGGGGGCAGAGGGAGAGTGTGGTGCTGGCTGGCCGGCGAGAGGGGACACAGGCCCCAGGCTGGGTTCAGGGCACACACACTGCCTGGGCCCAGTAGGAAGTGTCAGGGCTGGCACAGGCACCAGGAAAGAGGGGGAGGGGTTGCTGATCTTGCTGTAGCCTTCAGCCCCTTTCTTCAGCCGGCCCTGGCGGCTAACACTCTGGAATGCTGTGTTCCAGCAAGATCCTCTATTTTTAGGGGGCCCCAGAATGCAGCATTCTGGTGCATTCCTCTATTTTTAAGGGGGCTCAGATCTCTGCCCCCTAACAATAAGGGGCCCTGGAATGTCATTCTAGGGCATTTAACTATATATTAACCCCTGCTGATAGCTTTCTATGATGGGGTAACAAGTCTTATGGATAGAGGAGAAGTAGTAGATGTGGTATATCTAGACTTTAGTAAGGCTTTTGATATGGTCTTGCATCACCTCATTAACAAACCTGGAAAGTACAGCCTCAGTAGAGCTCCTACAAGATAAGTGAAAAATTGGTTGGATAACCACTCCCAGAGAGTAGTTATCAATGGTTCACAGTCATGCCGGAAGGGTGTAACGAGTGGGTACACAGGGATTGGTTCTGAGTCCGGTTCTGATCAATATTTTCATCAATGATTTAGATGATGGCATAGAGAGTACACTTATAAAGTTTGCAGATGATACCAAGCTGGATGGGGTTGCCAGTGCTTTGGAGAATAGGATCACAATACAAAATGATTTGGATAAACTGGTGAAATGGTCTGAGGCAAATAGAATGAAATTCAGTAAAGACAAGTGCAAAGTACTCCACTTAGGAAAGACCAGTGTATTGCACACATACAAAGTGGATGACTGCCTAGGAGGAGTACTGCGGAAAGGGATCTGAGTTTCTTAGTGGACCACAAGGTAAATATGAGTCAAGAGTGTAACATTATTGAAAAAAAAAAAGCAAACATCATTCTGGGATGTATTAACACGAGTATTTTAAGTCAGACATGAGAAGTAATTCTTCTGCTCTACTTGGCCCTGATTAGGCCTCATTGTATTGGAGTATTGTGTCCAGTTCTGGGTGCCTCATTTCAGGAAAGATGTGGACAAATTGGAGAAATTCCAGCGAAGAGCAACACAAATGATTAGAACCCTGGAACACTTGACTTATGAGGGAAGATTGAAAGAGCTGGGTTTGTTTAGTCTAGAAGAGGAGACTGAGAGCAGACATGATAACAGTTATCAAGTATCTAAGAGGTTGTCATGAGGAGGAGGGAGAAAAACTGTTCTCCTTAACTGCTGATGATAGGACCAGAAGCAATAGACTTAACTTACAACAAAGGAGGTTTAGGGCTGGACATTAGGAAAAAATTTCTAACTGTCAGGGTGATTAACCACAGGAATAAGTTGCCTCAGCAGGTTGTGGAATCTTCATCACTGGAAGTTTTTAGGAACAGGTTAGACCAGCACCTGTCAAGAATAGTTTAAGAGGGTACTTGGTTCTGCAGTGAGTGCAGGGGACTGGGCTTGATGACCTCTCATGGTCCCTTCCAGTTTCTTTGATTCTATAATGCAGCTTCTCCATAAGCAAATTCAGATGCTGCAAACTTTTGTGGCCCTTCAGACTCAACAATCCACATCTCAGCTGCCACTGGAGTCAGGAGAGAACTGTAGCATAAGCAAGTCCTGCTCCCCTCTTAGCATCTTACATAACCTCAGGGTCTGCACACCTACCACACCACACCAGGACAAAGCATGGACAGCCATAACTTCACAGATGCTGCTCCAGTGCAGGCTGGGAATCTTGTAGCTGCAAAACTGTCCACCATGTGACACACATTGCACAGAGTCATGGTCTTGCTTAGCAGGATATGATAAACGGCCCTGCGTGTTTGCATGACAACAGATTTTCCCACTCCAAAATGGCTTCCCACTGACCAACAGCGATCCATCATTGCAGTTTCCACTGTGTTAGAGCCACTCACTTTGCCACTGCCCATACAGCTCACAGTTTGATGCCCCTGAATTTGATGACCAGGATAACCTTGGCGCACAGATCCAGGAATGTGGCCTTGCACATCTGAAACTTTTGCAGCCACCACCTGTCACCTCAGACCTGTATTACAAGGTGAACTCATCACTCAGTGCTCACTTCTTGGGCCCAGAAACATCTCTTCTTCTTAAACTGCTCCATGAACACCAACAATAAGCTTGGATTGGGTCTCACCATGTCCCACATCAAACTAACCACCAGGAAACCACCATGGTCCACAGAGTTCTCCTCGCAGCTCTGCAGTACTGGAGGATGGTGCATTCTGTGCTTGCACTACTCATGAAAGTGCAGAGCTGTGTAGGGTCCATGCTTCTGTCAGAGATAGCGGACAGTAACAAGTCCTGTGTGGGTTCATGGGAAAAGTGAAAATAAACATGAAAACTGTGGAATACAGAAGATACTATGGGACTAGAGAATGTTTCATTATGAGAAGTTGACACCTTGCTTCCAGTCAGGGCTGTTCCTAAGGGAGTGAGGGGCCCGCAGCCAATTGTCTTGTGGGGGCCCCCCTCTTACTGGGGGGGGGCGCAGGACAGCCCAGAGGCTGGTCCCACACTCCCATCCCTCCTCAAGTCAGGGGCAAAGCAGGCCAGTCCAAGGACTGGGCTCTGCTCTCCCGCCCCGCCTCTGGTCCAGCACTCCCCACCTCCAGGGCAGAACAGCCAACCTACAGGAGCAGCGGGAGAATGGAGCCCAGCATCTAGGTTGGCCTGCTCTGTCCCGGACCAGCTGTTTCTCCCTGGGGGGGGGGTAAGCCGGCCCAGAATAGAGGCTGGTTTCATGCTCCCAGCCCCTACTCCCTGCTTCCTTCAGCTTCACACCGAAGGCAGTGGGGAAGGGGCAGGAGACAGCACAGCTGTGGTGGGAGCAGCACTGCGGGCCCTGCACTGCCCTGCTCATGGCAGGACAGCACAGGGTGCAGGAACTGCAGGGCCAAGGGTGTTCACCCCTCTCGCACCCCCCCCCGCCGCACGGCCCTGTTTGCAGTCATCCCTGTACAACACATTTCTGCCCCACCGTGCCTTGTCAAAACTGTCCAAAAGAGAATGTACTGAAGGAGGTAGAGGAGATGCCATCCACCCCAAAGGCTGGGCAGATCACAGCCACCTCACCTAAGAGGAAGCGTAGGGTTGTGGTAATTGGGGACTCACTCCTGAGAGGAACGGAGACACCCATCCTGGAGGTGAATGCCTGGCTGCGAAGATGGTGTCATCAGGAGGGATTTGGCTTCCTTGACCATGGAGTCCTGTTTCAGGACAGAGGATTGATAGGCAGAGATGGCCTTCACCTGTCCAGGAAGGGGAAGAGCATATTTGGGAACTGACTGGCTGACCTAGTGAGGAGGGCTTTAAACTAGGTTCAACTGCGAAAGGAGACCAAAGCCCAGTGGCGTCGCTAGCGTTGGGCACCCGGGGCACATGCCCCTGGTCCCAACGCCGGTGCCCCGGTTCTCTGGCCCAATTGGGCCGGGGATCCGGGGCCCGACCCCTGGCGGTCCGAGGCCACGGCGGCCGCGTCTCCGGCCAGGGATCCGGGGTCTATCTGGCCATCTGGCAGGCCCCGACCCCTGGCCTGGGATAGGGCCCAGGGGGAGTCTGCGCTGCCACCGCCAGCTAGCCCGCGCTGCAGTGTGGCACAGCGCAGCCTAGCCTGGCCTGGCGCGGCTGGAAACGGCCGCTGGAGACCGGGCCCGTGGCCGCAGCCCTGGATCCTCGGCCGGGGACAGGGCTGCCACGGCTGCAGCCAGGCCCCGGATCCCCAGCGGGGACAGGGTCGCCGCAGCCACTGGTGGCCAGGCCGGGGATCCGGGACCCGGCCGGCAGCCCGCGGTTGCAGCTGCCCCGTCCCCGGCCGGGGATCCAGGGCTGCGGTGCAGGCCTGGCCTCCAGTGGCCGCTTCGGGCCGCACCGGGCCAGGCTAGGCTGCGCCGTGCCACACTGCAGCATGGGCTAGCTGGCGGCGGTGGCGCGGCCTCCCCCTGGCCCTATCCCAGGCCAGGGAGGTGTGGCCTTTTGGCTGGGGGCGGGGCCTGCCCTCCGGGGGCAGGGCTGGGCCCGTGCCCCGGGTCTTTCCCCGCCCCAGCGACACCCCTGCCAAAGCCTACAGGTAAGTGAGAATGTGGGTGATATGGGGGAAGGGATGGAACTTCGGGGGTGCTGGGACTGTAGCACCAGGAATAAAAGAGAAGGTAGTTGGAACATGGAGGGGGGGAAATCAAACAAATGTCTTAAGGGCTCTACTGAAGCCCTAGTACGCGAGGCGAGTGGGGGAGCAGAACTCCTAGAAAAAAATGCAAGGAGGTTTATGTAATAGAATTTGAAATCAACATAACAAAATAGGGCAATCGGCCGGGTATCTTAGGTGCCTATACACTAATGCGAGGAGCCTGGGAAATAAGCAAGAAGAATTGGTAATACTAGCGCAGACAGGGAACTATGATATCATAGGAATAGCAGAGACGTGGTGGGATAGTCTGCACGACTGGAGTTCTGCCATGGATGGTTATAAACTGTTCAGGAAGGACAGGCAGGGAAGAAGAGGGGGAGGAGTAGCCCTATATGTAAAAGAGCTCTATGACTGCTCAGAGCTCCATTATGGAAGTGGAAGCGTGCCAATAGAAAGTCTGTGGGTTACATTGAGAGGGGAAAGCAACAAGGGGGATGTTGTGGTGGGGGTCTGCTATAGACCACCAGACCAGAAGCAGGAGGTGGATGAAGTGTTCTATGGACAACTAGCGGAAGCTTCTAGATCACAGGCCCTGGTGCTCATGGGGGACTTCAATTTCCCTGACATCTGCTGGGAGGCCAATACAGCAGTGCATGGGCAAACCAGGAGATTTTTAGAGAGTGTTGGGGACAACTTTCTAGTACAAATGCTAGAGGAACCAACTAGGGGCCTTGCACTGCTCGACCTGCTGCTCACAAACAGGGAAGAATTGATCAGGGACGTAGAGGTAAATGGCAAGCTAGGCAATAGTGATCATGACATGGTTGAGTTCAGGATGCTGATTAAAGGAAGGAAGGAAAGAAGCAAAACAAAAACCCTGGACTTCAAAAAAGCAGATTTTGGCTCCCTCAGGGAACTGATGGGCAGGATCCCTTGGGAAGCTAATCTGAAGGGGAAAGGAGTCCAAGAGATTTGGCTATATTTTAAAAAAAACCCTGCTAAGGGCACAGGAAGTTGCCATTCCAATTAGGAGAAAGAACAAACATGTGAGGCAGCCAGAATGGCTTAGCAGGGAACTCTGCTCTGATCTTAAACATAAAAAGGAAGCTTACAGGAAGTGAAAGCTTGGTCAGATGTCCAAAGAGGCATATAAAGATATTGCTAGGGACTGCAGGGATAAAATCAGAAAGGCCAAAGGACAAATGGAGTTGCGGCTAGCAAGGGATGTAAAAGATAACAAGAAGGGGTTCTACAAGTATGTTAGTAACAAAAAGAGAATCAGGGATGGTGTAGGCCCCTTGCTGAATAGGGCAGGCATTCTTGTGACAGAGGATGAGGAAAAAGCTGAAGTGCTCAATGCATTTTTTGCTTCAGTTTTCACAGGCAGGGTCAGCTCGCAGCCCACTACCATGGGTGTGGCAGATGGGAGAGAAGGAGACAGGCCTTGGTGACGGAAGGTCAGGTTAGGGACTGCTTAAAGAAGCTGGATGTGCACAAGTCCATGGGGCCGGACGAACTGCATTCAAGGGTGCTAAGGGAATTGGCCGACGAAATAGCAGCACCGCTGGCCATTATCTTTCAAAACTCATGGAGAACGGGGGAGGTGCCAGAGGATTGGAAAAAAGCAAATGTAGTGCCTATTTTCAAGAAAGGGAAAAAGGAGGATCCGGGGAATTATAGACGGGTCAGCCTCACCTCAATCCTCGGAAAAATTATGGAGCAGATTCTCAAAGAATCCATCTTCAAACACTTAGAGGAAAATAAAATGATCAGGAACAGTCAGCATGGATTTACCAAGGGTGAATCATGCCTGACCAATCTCATCTCCTTCTATGATCAGATGACTGGTTTTCTGGATGCAGGAAGAACCGTTGATGTCATATACCTTGATTTTAGCAAGGCTTTTGATACAGTTTCCCACAGCATTCTCATTGGCAAATTAAGGAAGTATGGGTTGGATAGGTGGACTATAAGGTGGATAGAGAACTGGCTAGATCAACGGTTTCAGTGTGTAGGAATCAATGGTTCCATGTCTAGCTGGCAACCAGTCACGAGTGGTGTGCCAATGTTCCCTCTAAGGGGAGAGGGCAGCTGAGCAACTCTGGTTGCTCGCTGCGCTCCCCCCCGCTCCCAGCAGCAGCCCCCCC